>CAJUYI010000051.1:194548-237577 GCA_910591695.1 Galerucella pusilla
CAATGTTGCCAACCACTTGAAATAGTGAGTAACTAGTAAATGTCAAACGAAGTTTTTATTTGGTTATTGGTTAGTTTTAGCATTATCTACCAATGGTTTTAGTTATTGTTTTATAATGGTTGAGCTATATTTTTATTATTTACCTAATAACTATGCTTCCAATACCGGGTCTGATAAAAATACTCGCTGAATCTTGCATCTTATCATCTGCGTTATTTCTCATTTCCTGTAAAAAGTCCGGCTGTGAAACGGACCTTATTAAGCGACCAGGAGATGGCGTTGTTATCCTGTTGATAGATTCAGCTTCGTTAAATATACCGTCTAAACGTCCTCGTTCTTTTAAGCTGGAACCTTCCAAGGTTCCACCGTATAAAACTTCCGAATCTCTTCGGATTCCTTTTAGGGAGTTAACTGTTAGTTTACCGTCTTCTATACCGCTCACCTGGAATTGAATCATCGTTAGATAAGATCAAGAAAGGGATTTTGTTTATATAAAACTCACTTTGAAATCGTCGTCAATTTGTCCAAGTCTGTTATTTTTATTAGCTAAAATCCTTCTTTGAACTGTACTCATATTTCCCCTACCAGCGACGGATCCGCCGCTGATGATGGCGCTGTAAGTGTTTCTTCTTTCTGTGGCATTGTCGTTTATTAAATTTGACATGGAACCTCCTATTATTTTCGATCTGATTGTTGAAATCATAGACGGGCGATTGTCTTTATATTTTCGTCTTTCTTGCTTGTCGTTTAAATGTTCTTGTTTCGCCATACGTTTATTGAAATGCTTGAAAAAAAGGTACATATAAATGAAACCACCAAACAATAATTTATCACACGCCCATGAAATAGACATATAGACATAAAATAGCAGATGAACTAGCAAAGAGGGGGACTGAAATACCATTCTGGGGACCTGAACCCTTTTGCGGAATCAGCCACAATGTAATATTGGAAGAAATAGGTAAAGCCGAAAAAAAGAGAAGATCTGACCATTGGAAAGATCTAGTAGGGCTTATACAATCAAAGACTCTTCTGGGTGTCAACAAACTGTTGGTATCAAATGAATGCATAAGTCAAAGTAAAACTGCGCTAAGAGTTTTAACAGGGATCCTAACGGGACATTGTCGCCTGAATGGGCACCTGAAAAAGCTCAAAATAGTGGAGGAAGAAGAATGCAGGTTTTGTGGCCGTGAAGAAGAAACCTCCATCCACATACTTTCCAACTGCACTGCACTTCAGAACCCTAGGGCACAGCACCTGGGAGATTACTGGATAGAAGAGGAACATTTACCTAAGTTGAAGCCTGTATAATAGACATCCTAAAATTCCTCATGCAAATATAGGAGTTAAGGAACTACTAGTTTCTGAGACTCCTCGGAAACTAAGTAGAAGTAAGGGGCCACAATAGATCTTTTAGGTCTCTGAATGTCAACCCAAAATACATACATACATGATGGAAGAAAATTTCTACACACAAATTAACCCCTCAGGTTTTTCTTACTTTAACTCTCTTTTTGGCATATTCTTTGGCTTTATCTTGCATAGCTTTCACTCTTTTCTTATCCGTAGCCTCAAATTTAGCTTGCACTCCATCTATGAATCTTAAAATATCATCTCTACCATTAATTCCCGCCAACTCTTGCGGAGTTCTTCCGTCTATATCAGCTGCGTAAATATTCGCTCCAAAATTGACTAGGAATGTCACAATGTGCTGGTGACCTTGAGCAGCTGCTAAATGCAACGCCGTATTGCCGAATAAGTCCGATTTATCGGGATTACCCCTAAAATAGAAGTAATTTTATAACATTTTATTATTTGTGTTGTCATTACAAATTACAAGTTTTCTCGTTGAAATTGGGCAATTTTATTTATCTTTAAATCAATTAAAAATAAAAATGATCATATTTTAATATGGTTTAATAAGTATCAGTGATTGATTATCTCGATAATGATATTTAAGTTGTAACAGCATCATTTTAATTTATCTTTTGATATCTTATTAATTAGTTTGTTATATCTCACCCTCTACCACATAAAAGTCTTAAAGCATCTAAATTTCCGTAAAACGCCGCGTATAGAGTGGGTGTCATGCCTTGTTCATCTCTAGTGTTGCAGTCTCTTTTTGTTGTTTCTTTTAACACGTCTAGCATACCATCTTTTGCAGCTCTGCAACAACAACAAAACTTTAAACTGGCTGAGCAAAGTCATACTACATGACGTCAGCCGGTTTGGAGCGCAATCAAATCTTCATGTCATAAAATCATTTATTTAAATTAGAATCTACCACATATTACTATCTAGGAAATCGATATAATCCTTGAATAATAAAGAAAAAATGCGACATGTCAGTGTATTTACAATTAAGAACCTATTTCATTAGATAAGATAATATTGATAGCTTTTCGATGTTTTATTACATGACGCTTATAAAAAGATGGATTCGTAATATTTGATGTACATTGAATTAATAATTTATTACAAAAAGGAGTGAGAAATGTTTGTCAAGATTTGTCGAACGATAACTCCCAACTTTGGCTAACTTTAAAATTATGCAACTATACATGCACCGCAGTAGCACTGGCCATTGAGCGCCAAAAAATTAATAAAGAGTAATTTAAATGCATTTTTCAATGATTTTAAACAGTAAATTGCATGATGACCAATAGACGTTTGTTTTTTCTTTAATATAATTATAATCTTATGGTATTGAGCAATTGAATAAATTAATTTCGCTCATCAGAGTAAAACACTATGAGAAAAAGGTAACTGTCTCGAGATTATTGATATTGAATTGAATTGATTATTAGGCAGGTTCACCTCTGTGACTCAACTTTCCTTTGTTCTTATCTCTATAATTCTATGGTTTTAATAAAGCTGTAAACCGGAATTATCAATAGTAAATGAATGGACTATAACAAGTAAAAACAATCCAAAATCATCATGAAGCATATACTCCGTTATAATATAATTAAAATGACTCAAAATCTGAGCTAGAAGAAAATTTTCTTCCTCAACTTCAAAAAATATGTTTATTTATTATTTTAATTCACAAATAATGTTTGAAGTCTAGAATTTTATATTAGATTCATAAATAAATGTTTGTTAGATACTCACTTGTGGTATCTATTTGTTGACATTTTTTTTGTTCAATTATATATCTGGCACTAAACTAAAAACTATATAAATAATGAAATCAACAACATTAGTACCAGGTACTTTTGTTTATGTCAATATTGATTGCACAAATATAATGAACAGCTATTAAAGTAACGGTAAGAACAGTACTGATATCAATTCGGTTCACCTGTGTGTCGGCCACTGTCGGCCACCTGGCAGGTGAACTTTAAGTGGAACTACATGTTGCCATACTTCAAAAATTGTTTTCCAAAAATTTGTTCTACTACCAATCATTGTATACTCTCATACATTGGCTATAGCTCTAGCGTGTGCTAAAAACAGTTTTATGTGCAGCTTTGACTCTATTAATTTAATTATGTCCAAGATGTCCACGTTTTAATAATATACTTGGCAATGTTCAGAATGAGTACCAATTTTAAATGCGTAAAGCGACCTCTATGAGCATGTTAACAAAGTATAAGTAAAGTATTATTACGGCTTCTTTTTAGGAGAGCGATTTGTATCAAATAAGTGTAATTTCAATGATGGCCTTGTCTACTTAATAATAGAGGGCGCAATAAGTACTATTCACACTTTGTTGATTTTAATGACACATTTTTAATGCCTTTTTAAATTTAGATAGCTGATTCTGGTGAGAAGAACTATTTTTTATCAAAAAGGTACGCTCTATATGCAATAATATTATCAATTATCATTGTATTTTTATACAATGATATCATACGCTGATGTTATACTCAGATTTTTCTTTGTCTACTTGTTGCTAGATGGCGTAAGGAGTGGAAAATATTCACACTAAAGACCAATTTTAAATAAAAATATAATATTATCATGAATTTTTACTGATTATTTTTTATTGATAATATAATTATGGTTATAAATCTTTATATTTTCCTATTTCCTTAGAAAATTTGTAACTCTTTTTATAGAGTTGAGATTATTTCCAATAATATAATAATTAACAGTAAATCATACAGTAGATCATACATTTACCGGCAACCAGAAATTGGCAGTGACTAAAATTACTTTTGCCGTGAAAGTATCAGTGAAGCCAATCTACCCATTTTCTTATTTTATCTAATTTTTATGGTTTTACTTGGCACTAAGTGAGCATATCGAAAGTGAGTACCCATTATCGTGGGAGGAAGGTGGAAACTAAAGAAACCGCGACCAAAGAATAGGCGGGGCGCTTAGCAATAACTCAAAGTTCAATTATACCGCAGAACACGTTAGGACTGAACGAATAAAGTGATTTACAGTGGCGGGTATAGGCACAATTTTATAACAGAATTAACTTCTTTTTTTTCATTTCACACCACGAAGCGAGGAATGATTTTTAAACGGTGGGTGTATCAAAACAGAGCCAGTTATAAAGAGAATAAAACAAAATGAACGAAGAAAGATATTCTCCATTGCGGGTTTTTTTTATTGCGAAGAAGTCGTATCAACAACGAATATTTAAATAAATCAAATGGTATACTATGAGTAGTATGAAAAAATGTGAATTTTACGTAGTTTAAAAAACACTAATCAACTTAAAAAATCATAGAAACTAAAATACTGTGAATACTGAGCTGAAATTTTAGGAGAGTGCACTTAAAAGATCAATCTAATGGAAAAAAAATTACAATAATTTAAGTGGAAGGGATTTCATTTTGCAAATCGTCAAAGTGGAAGTAGCGAAAACCTTCAAACTATCAAATTTAAAAATAATTATCCGTATATACAGGGGTCGTGCGATTACTACTCTTGCCTATACATTGTTTGGGATACGACTACGGCTGAGTTAAAACTAAGATTGAGAAAGTTAGGACTTGGGATTTTTTATATACTCACCATAAGTGTGTAGGTCTAAGCATGGCATTCAAATGAATATATTTCAAGTGGACACCGAACTCTTTGAAAAGGGATTGGCGAAATATTTATAAATAACCTTCTGCATTATAATTAAGAATATACAATTTCAACTGATCTTTCATCGATCTAAGCATGAAGGCATTTTACAGTCTGTAATAAATTAAATACCTTAAGTGATTGTTATCAGAGAGTCATTCCTCACGCTTTCAGTATTCTATTACCACCGATATCCAGCCAAGATACGATGCTTAGATTTTAGTTTTCCCATAATAGATAGACAGACACACCATCATATAATCGATAAATAAATGCGTTAAGTTTATTAAAGAGTTAATCATGTACAGAAAAGGCGAGTCCGTAATTAAATTATATATCTTTTATTATTATCTTTTTTGAACGTTCTAGATATAAATATTGAAAACTTAATATTGATAATCGTGATGGATATTTTGTGTGTGAACTAAATCTATAGATTCCATAAGAAGAAGGTGGAAATATTAGTTTATTTAAATAATATTATTAGTAGAGTTCATGTAATAAACTTTTTGGTGTGTGTCATCGTTTGTTAATGTCATTTTAAGACATTACGTTGGAAGAAATGGAAAAAAGGCAGGTCTGTGAGTGATCCTAATGAAACTATCACAATAATGAACCGTTTAAATGAATCACAAACGTTAACCATAAGATTTGACTTAAAAGTTAGTTTATGTTTAGATTACGTGCAAGCGTTACCTATCAATCGGGAGAAATTACATCGCTCGAAATAGGATGCAAACGTACCTTTCGTATTGCCAATGTGTCTTACGTCTTTTTCTACTGTCCCACTGACAGTTCTCCCCAGGTCTGTACTCAAGTATTTTCAGTTAGAAAAAGAAGCTGGTAATTATTAATCTCATGGTCTTTTCGAATTTGACTGAATACGATCCTGATGATTTTATTTATCAAATTTAATTAGGCAATCCAGATCACGTGACCTAATATGGCCGTGCAGGGTTAACAATTTAAACAGATAGGTTAGTTTTGTATGTCTATTCAGACATAAACAGTGCTCAAGACTTTTTAGTCGAATTTATTAGTATATTTTGCTTCAATTTAGTATATTTTATTAGTGTTTAGTATATTGTTCATTTGATTAGTATTTTTCATTTAGAATATATCACTTTTCTTAGATTTTATAAATATTGTTATTGAACAAAACTGAACAAAATGCCTACTACATACAGCCTGATATTTGATTTTTGATTCTGTTAAATCATCTCTATTGATTTTGCTGCTAACCACATTTCTCTACGATTCTTACTTAATTCATTCTTGTGCACCAAAAAATGTGTTCTTTAAAACAGCTGGCACCTTAAAAAAGCTTACTTGGTCTCGGTTTGAACGGCTCCCACAACCGACTACAATACAAGTTGTTGGCATTTTGAAGTAGGTGTTCAACTCCTGAAATCCGTAAGCATAAAAGTTAAATACTGCTGGTGATATATTCCAATTCAAGCAAGTGAAATTTTAATGCCAGCAATTTCACAAATGTTTCACTTTCATTATAATATTGTATATGTTTTCGTCAGTGTGTACTTACCCGTAAGCATTTTTCCGTTCCCTGTACAGTCAGCGCGACAGGTCGCTCTCGCCGTATAGGAAACGGAATGTACAATGGAACACTCCGTTTCCTAGCAGATATGCGCGAAGTGTCCACTGCCCCTGTGTCCGATTGCATATTGGATATTGGGAAGGGTGAATGGATTCAATACTTTGTAACACGCATATCAAGTTAATCAAGAAGGGGAAAGGCAATTTCAATGATTATATTCTCTCAGCCCTCTTGAATAACTTAATGTTCATTACAAAGTATTGGATATCTTAAGGGGAAGGGTGAATCCAATAATTATATTCCCTTCCCCTTCTTGAATATACCTAATAAGGTATATTACAAAGTATTGGATATCTTTTAAGGGGAAGGGAGAATGTAATGATTATATTTTGGAATATTTCCTTCCCCTTTTTCTCACATTTACCAAAACGACATGGTCATTGTGGAATCAATGTACATTTCCCTTCTTTGAAATTGTAAATGTTAGTTGAATGCACATTACCCAAACGAGGAGGCAAATGTGCACATTTACCGCTTCGCGCATATCAGCTAGGGAACGGAGTGTTCCATTGTACATTCCGTTTCCTATACAGCGAGAGCGACCTGTCGCGCTGGCTGTACAGGGAACGGAAAAATGCTACCCGTAAATATTATATAATAATTCTTGACAGTCTAAAAACCACTAACAAAAAAATAATGTTCTTATATAGGTACACAAACAAAAGTTGGTCCTAAATTGATATACCCAACTTAAAATTTTTTTAAACTGAACTTTTTATTGTATATTATTAGTATAGAGACACCAAAGCAAAATAAAAGCACCTTTCTCCAAAATAAACACTTATGTATACCAAAATCCACGGTCTACAATGTATTAAATCACATTTGTTTGCCCTGTGTCGCCATATTGAATTTTATTTGACAGGTCACTGGATTACCTAATAAAATAAACAACATACCCAAAACCCGGATATATGTCACAAACGATGACGCACACCTAAAGGGCTATTGGATGTACTAGAGTAGAAAAATGTAAGGGCCTTTCTAATGACTACCTTATTTAAAAACCAGGAGGAGTAATTTGAATTTAAGTTGGCAATTCTGTAGTCAGATTCCGCCCAGTTTCACACAACACTTTTTAATATTGACATCAGCTGATAGTTTTCATTTTTGATAGTTCTGACCATGGAGCTACTATTAAGAGGAGATGACACAGTCGACTATCTTATAATGGGAAAGTGGTATCACATGAGTGACATTGTGATGTTAGCAATATGGCGTCGTCGGCATAGCCGGACTATTTAAATTTTCAATCAATGAACATATATTCACTAGTGAAATTGATAATATAGAAACACTGTAGGTATTTTGTTGGCTGCCAAGAACCTCTTTTTACAAATATCAACAACATATCTCTTATTGATGGAGTTCTAAAGAATCTACAAACATTAAATATAATATGAAGTTGAATAAAACTTATTGAAGCACAAAGAAATATATTCCAATACAGTCCTTTCGATTGTTTACTAACCTATAATATGTTGTTCCTGATGATTTTTTCGTATTTACACTGTCTCTACTTGTACAACTTCGTGAAGCACAAGAAACCATTATTGTTCAATTATTAAAATAGAAAAAAACGACACTAACAAAAAGGAAATCCAAAAATACCCAATTCACATCCACAAAACAATACTAATGTCAAGTTGACAGAGAAGTGGAAGTAAAATGGCGAAACCGATACCACTTTTATGATAGGCCTAGCGACTCCTCTCTTCTGACACATAGATATACTTAATATGTCATCGCATCCGCTCTTGTTATTTTATTATTTTCACTTAGTTTCGTTGAAACTGTTCCTTTAAAAACTGCAGTAAGCAATTGTATTGAATATCTGAAATTATGGATCCTTTTACTTCGAGTACCAGCTCCTCGCTTACTCCGGAAAAACAATATAAATTGTAAAATTACAGGTCATTAAGGACCGTCAAAAATCAAATACATTCATATTATATCTACAATTTCTCAAGCAATTGGTAAGATTATTATATATAAAATGGCTAGACACCCCTTGTGGGGTTGCGCCGCATAAATGCTTTCTAGATCCGCTTTCTGGGGTGGATCAATCCCCTTCATTTCATTATTTTCTCGCTTATTTTTTTCCATAGTCTCCTATCCCTCGTTTTTTCTTTCCATCTGACGATTCCTATCCTTCTCAAATCCTCCTCCACCTCCTTCAGCCACTTAGATCTGGGTCTTCCTTACGTTCTCCTACCACCTTGTTCCCACTGTAGCATTGAGCAAGCGACTGCTCGCTCACCTTCTCTCCATACATGTCCGAGCCATTTTATTCTTTGTCTCTTTATTCTGTTTACTACATCTTCCCCGTTCATTTCTCTCAGTACCTATTTCATGATTTATACGTTGCCTGTATTCATTGTCGTCGGTTTTTATTGGCCCTAGAATTGTTCTCATTATTTTTCGTTCTAATATCCTCAACTCCTCTTCATCTCTTTTTGTCATTGTTATCGTTTCTGCTCCATACATTATCACAGGTCTTATTATTGTGTTGTAAATGTTAAACTTAGTGTATCTTGTCAATAGATTGCTTTTCAATAGTTTCTTCTTGGCATAGTATACCCTATTAGCAGCCATTATTTTTTCGTCTATCTCTGATCTTCGTTCCCCCTTACTGCTGATCGTGACTCCCAGATATTTGAATTTTTCCACTTCCTCAAATCCATATTCCCTTATTTTTATCATTTTGTTTCCACACTGCTTACCAACTCTCATTATTTTTGTTTTGTTTCTGTTTATTTTTAATCCCATTTTTTCTCCTTCTTTTGTTAATTCTAGTAGGATTTGTTTCATGATATTCCTTCTTTTCGTTACTATCACTATGTCGTCTGCATATGCGACTATCTGGCCCCCGCTCGTTCTTAAATTTCCCTTGTTCACATTTCTAAGAACATGCTCCAGAGCCAAATTAAATAGTGTTGTTGATATGTTGATAGACCGTGACTCTGTCTTACGCCTCTATAGGCGGCGCCAGACATGCGGCATTCGGCGAGTACCGAGCGACTGCTCGCCAAGTAGCAAGTAGTTGAGTTATTCGGCAAGGTGTGCGCGGAGTAATCACCAAATGACAAGCACCTAAACCAGATATTCGCCATATGTGGATGCGGATTCAGAGCGTTATACGGCCAATACTCGTTTCCTTTGATGTTGCTTCGAAAGACCGACACACAACGGGAACTACGCGAGCACTGCACAAATACTAAAATTGGTCATCGGTAAGTAGCGATGAACCCGTCCACACACTTGCTACTTGGCGAGCAGTCGCTCGGTACTCGCCGAATGCCGCATGTCTGGCGCCGCTTTATTAGATACAAAGCCCTCCGTTTTTCCTTTACCTGTAAGTATCTTCACTTTTGACTCCTTCATAGTCATTGCAATTAATCTTCTCAGCTTATTTTCTATCCCCTGTTCCTTCAGTCCTCTCATCAGTTCACTTCGTCTTACTCAATCAAATGCTTGTTGGAAATCTATAAATAGCATTTCTATTTCCATTTTGTATTCATGGGTCTTTTCCATTATCTGCTTGATAGTATGAATAGCGTCAATTGTAGACTTTCCATGTGTGAAACCGTATTGGTATTGACCTATTATAGCTTTCGCTTTTCCAGCTAAGCGACTTTGAATTATTGCTGACATTATTTTGTTTGCTACATTTAAGAGAGTTATACCCCTATAGTTTCTGCACTCCTGCTGATCCCCTTTTTTGTGTATTGTGACTATTTGCCCGACTTCCCATTCTTCGGACTTGGTAAGATTATTACTCTTATATTAACATGGTATTGAATGCTCATCATTTTCCTTATAGGAGTAGTAGAGTCAACGGTTCATTAACTATTAAAGGACTACCGAGGTAGAGGAACAAAATACAGTGCAGCAAATCTTAGTGGAATACCAAGACTTTTGAAAAATTGTGTTAAGTAAATTAAAAATTCTGTTCGAAGAACAAAAATGAGTTATCTATATTGGATAAAATTTTGCAATCTTTGAAACAAATTAAATTTAACTGTGTAATTCTTTGAATAAATGTAATATTTGTTCATTATATGCATTGTATTTTAACATAATTGGAAAGATATCGTCAAAAGTCTATGGAGGTTATAAGCTATCGAAGGTTTGAAAAATATATAAAAGAATGGGCTTTGTGGCAATATAGTGAAATAATATAAAAACTTACTTATTGACTTCTTTTTTATTGCATTCAGTTATTTGCTAATTAAAAATAGCTATAGTAGAGTGATGTGTATGCTCTAATCTATATGATACAGGACAAAGTTATACATGTGACAGAATACCTGTCTGTTTAACCACAGAATACACCAGCCAAACAAGAAGCGAAAGACGGCGTAAATCCTTTGATGTTTTGGGGCAAAATTTCGTGACCTTCAAACTGATTTTTACAGATAACGGATCAAGTCACATTAGGAAAATTGTTCAAAAAATGTAAATTAAATGTTAACGACACGCAAAAAAGTGAAACCGATGTATCTCAAATATCATATCAAATATCATTACCAATTTTGTTTGTGGCTATTTGAAGAAGAAAGTATTATAATGTCACAGGTGTGAAACGTGCTTAAAATTCTCAAAAATCATGTCATTGACAGATAACGGGCTTAAAATGGCGATTGTCAGACATGCGCACTCAGAAAATGAATTGTAAAATAGCACAAGCTTCGTTTCTTCTTGGGATGGTGTATTCTGTGGTTTAACATCTAAATAATTTACTAGACAGACGAGAAATCGACTTATGACTATGCATGGCTGATTTCTTCATCAATCAAGGCATATTTAATAGATTTGGAATACGACTGCTTTTTCGGATCACACCCTTTAGTAACTAATCTGGTAGCTTTCAGCGGTGTGAGTAAGGCTTTTCAAATTACTGGTTATTAAATGGACTATAACACCATTTGAAACGACAATCCGAGATGATCTATCTCTTCACATTGATTTTAAAAAGGGTATAACCAAGAAAACTTCTCAATTTTCATCAATAGTTTAAAAAAATGCAAATATTTTCATCTCATTACACGAGGTGAAGTTGTTGTTGTAATAAAAATTCCTTTAAAAAGCCCATTAATCTTCAATACAACGATGAAATATATTCCAAAACCACCTTCCAATTAAAAGCCAATAACAATTTAATGATACATCCGCATTATTAAATATTAAACAGTTGATTAACCGTTTAATAGATAAGTGAAAACGATTAAACGAAACGTTTAATTTTTCTGTTTCACACCAAAGTGTCGGTAAATATAGGTTTTGTATAAAAGGCGAGAGCTGAGGCTTAACAAAATCGTGCTGGAGATTGGAATCGCTACGCTGCGGTACGGTGTGTGTGTGTGCGCGCAAAGAGGCCTTTGGCTTTTTTCGTTTTATCAGGTTGGTATCTCTTTCTTGTTTTAATTTTGACGGTTTATCTGAATGTTATTACCGCACCGGTACGGTCGTCGAGAGATTTGTAATGTACACTTTTAAAAGTTTGGATAGATTTTGCTGAAGGATATTATACATAGTCCAGTAAATGAAGGGACAAAGCTCCTGAAAAATCCACTTTGGGCTCAATTTGTAGGTCAAGGCAGGTGTTTTTAAACGAGAAAAAACTTAACGCTATCAAGTTTACGAAAGGGGGGAAAAATGTCCCCTAAGCCCTGGAAAACGGGTATCTCGCTAATATTTAGCTCAATATGCGAGTTAGAGAATTTTTCTTCAGATAAAAAATGAAGATCGTCCTATTATCTACATTAATGGACCCTATCATTTTTTTCGAAAATTCGATAGTTATCGAGATAATGAGACCTAAAAGTGTCCTCATTTCAGCTGCTGCTCTGCCTGCAGGAATTCTGCTGTCTATGCAGGGCGCGGACGAATTGTTCCATAACTCGGCAAAAAATTGACATTTTCCGATGATTCAAAGTTCATCGCAATGGGAAGACCCGTAGCTATCATTCCATGTGACTTGCAGCTCGTCCGTACTTGACAAAATTATTTAAAAAAGCGGTCAAAGTTTTTTTCCACAAGATTTTGAGACTATTTCATTCATTTGTTCATATTTAAAAAAAATAGTCTTTTATCCTAATTTTTTTTAATAATGGAACCTTAGGAGGTCTTGAATGATCTCAGATATTTTTTTAAATATATTTCTTGCGTTTTGATAGAAAGTTGATCTGTTTATATGTTTATTAAACAACAATTACCCAACTCAACTCCAGGAATGTACCTCTGGTAGTAGGAGAATGGATACTCAAGATGCTCTCTAGTAGAGCAATAAGTATCAATGTAGAAGACATCACAGTAAGAGGACTGGTCATGAGGGGAAGTCCACAAGGAGGAGTCTTATCACCCCTTCTGTGGAACATAGTCCTAGACACCCTGATTAATCACCTCAACAACAATGGATTCTACACAATTGCATACGCAGATGACATAGTTATCTTGCAGACTGGCAAATTTGTGAACACACTGTGCGACAGAGCGCAGGATGGGCTTAAATTAATTGAAAAATGGTGTAAGGAACACTCATTGTCGATCAATCCCAGAAAGACTGAGATGGTCCTTTTCACCAGGAAAAGAAGTTTATCGGGTTTGAAACCTCCCGAAATCTTCAAAAGCAAACTAAACTTTTCGGAAGAGGTGAAATACCTTGGTATTACCCTCGACAGGAAACTAACATGGAACTCTAATCTACACAACAGAGCAAAAAGAGCATATGTGGCTTATGAGCAGTGTCGGAGGACAGTGGGACGCACATGGGGTCTGTCACCCCGTGTGGTCACCTGGATCTACACTGCAATAATAAGACCCATGTTAACGTATGGAGCAGTTGCATGGGGACCGAAGGTTCTACAAGCAACGGCCATCCAAAAATTATATCAAATACAGCGAATGGCTTGTTTGAACATCACAGGAGCCATGAGAACAACACCAACTGCAGCAATGGAACTAATTACTGGTCTGACCCCTCTGGACCTACACGTCAAGGAGGTTGCGTTAATGGCCATGGTACGATTGCGCACGGCTGGTGTAAACCCCGAAGTAGGAATGGGCCAATTGAGGTTGAGCCTATGGAAGGAAGCGCTCACTGCGGTATCTGATGCTGCAAATGCAATACGCATATATACAGATGGTTCAAAAATGAAAGAAGGCTCAGGCTGTGGAGTTTACTCGAGAGCACTGAGCCTCAAGATTAAGTGGGGAATGGGAAACAATACCAGCGTGGTTCAAACAGAACTGGCTGGTATCTCAATTGCCACAAAAGAACTAGCCAGAAGAGGAATTTCTGGCAAAACCATAATAATCTGCACTGATAGTAGACAAGCCCTATTAGCCTTGAACAGACAACGTGTTATATCGAGGCTAGTACTAGAGTGCCACCAAGATTTAGCTGACGTCTCGGCAGATAACAACATTATCCTGAGGTGGGTTAAAGGGCACGACAGGAGTAAAGGAAATCGCATTGCTGATTGTTTAGCCAGGGAAGCCGCTGGACTGAAAATTCTAGGACCCAGTGACACCTACGGCCTAACGACTTCGACAATTGCGGAACTAGCCAAACGTTACACCCATGCTCAATCCCTTAAGAGATGGGATGGAATCAAAGGATGCAGTTTTGCCAGGATCACCTTGGGCGACCCTCGGAAGCTGGCGCCGAAGAAATATTTGGCGATGACCAGGAAAAACCTACGTTTAACAGTAGGATTTCTGACTGGTCACTGTCAACTAAGTAAACACCTCCATACTATGGGGCTAGTGGACACACTTCTATGCAGGATGTGTGAACAGGAAGATGAAACTGTCAGGCATGTCTTATGCGAGTGTCCGGAGTTATCGGCAATAAGAGAGTGTGTGTTCGGTGAGTCTTGGCCTACACCTGCCGATATAAAGGAGATGTCTCCCAGCGACCTGTCCACCTTCCTTAGAAGGACAGGATGGACAATGACCTAGGAGGACAACTCCTCGGGAGGATGTACAATGGGTCACATGTGGCCTAAGTGCTGTGAGCCTACACACTCACCCTCCCTACTCTACAGATACAGATGTTTATTAAAAAAAAGTCCGGTTTTTTACCGGTGTGATCAATTTCCCTGATTTCTGGAAAAGGATTGGATTTTATTAAAAATCAAAAAGAACATTCGAAAACTAGATACTCTAAGCATTAAAATGATGTGCATTGAAAAGCAATATATAGGATGATACATTTTTAAATCGCGCTTGTTCCACACATTGTACAGAACAGAACTCCGAAAAAGACTGAAAAATGTAAATAAACGAATCAGTTTTTTATCAAAACGCAAGAAAGATATTAAAAAAAATTCTGAGATCATTCAAGACCTCCTAAGGTTCCATTATAAAAAAATCAGAATAAAAGACTATTTAAAAAAATATATGAACAAATTAATGAAATATATTGTCTCAAAATCTTGTGGAAAAGATCTTTGACCGCTTTTTAAAATATTTTTGTCGAGTACGAACGAGCAGTAAGTAACATGGAATGATAGCTACGGGTCTTCCCATTGCGATGAACTTTGAATCGTTGGCAAATGTCAATTTTTGGCCGAGTTATGGAACAATTCGTTCGCCCGTACACAGGGTATTCTGTAAATAAGTATCGTGAATTGAAGGAATGGTAGAGTGTTGGAAAAAATTTAAAACTTTTTATTGCTATTAAACAATAATCTTGTTGTTTTCTGAATAATTTTGATAACCAAGCTTTCTTCTTCCAAAGATTGAAGTAGAGGAAAGTCACCAAAGATGGAATAGTATCCTAATATGGAATGCCTTAATTTCTCTAAGACTATAAGTATGAAACGCAACACTCGACCATCTTCTGTTTCATTCGGTCTACTAACTATCGCACCCACACCATCGAGTCAGTTGCGCGAATGCTTCACGTGTGGCAGACGTGTTTTGTTTTGTTGTCGAGCAGACAATTTTAAAGGTAAGTAATAAACGAATATTACCAGCTGTTATGTTTGTTTGCGTAAGTGTTATACTATTTAGTATATCGGTATTATGTTTATTTCACCATTTTGTGATCTTTTGTCATTAAAATATTGTGACTTTAAAAATATTTAGAAGAGTTTGAACTAGTACAAAAATCCAAATATGGACAGTCGTCGGTGTCTAATTATGGAATATTAAATTAAGGGCGAGTTGTATCAAACACTTAAACTCGGTTTAATGATAACTGATGTTTAAACTGTGGCTGATTGATGTATTTATTATCAACAATTACATCAGTCTAAACATCAGTCATTATTAAACCGAGTTTAGGTGTTTGGTACAACTCGCCCTAAATGCTTGATGTGTGGGCTCTGGGCACATTATGATTGTGCTGGTCCAGAGTTTGATACTTGGATCTGTGACTTTTGCAAGTAATTATGTAACTTCTTTCATCCATCACAATATATTATATTTATTTAATTGATCTCAAAGATATTAATGTTAATGTTGATTTATGCTTATATTCCATATTTGGTTACTCATTTGTGATTTTGTTTTTTGTGTACATACTACATATAAATGTATGACTGATTAGTAAAAACATTAAACTGATTTAATTTATATGAAGTTTTTTTTTATATCCCAAAAACAGAATGGTATTCCATATTTGGTGACTTTCCTCTACCCAAAAGATGTATATTAGGTATTTTTGCGCTGTCAAAGTGACACTAGTACAAAAGTATTTATACACCAAGGTGGTAAAGACGATTATTATTGACCGAACACCAAAATTATTTCGCGAATGGCTTATAAATATATTCACCACCATGGAGTATGAACAATTTTTTCCAGTACTAGCCAAATTTAAGACAAAAATTAAAAATAATTCGTACTCGTTATGTCATCAGTCATTTTTGATTGAGCGCGAATTTTGAACTAATGACATTTTTATACAAATAATTTTATCTTGATAGGTAATTTTAAGCAGCAATTATGTTACGGCTATACAAAATTATGTTGTACAAGTTTTTGTTGAACTAATAGAGAGATTCAACTTCTCAGTTGGCTGGAAGAAGCAATAATTGTCAACTTCACAGCTAGTTGCGGAAAAAATATAATGAGCAACTCAGCGCGTTCTTTTTTGTATTACTTAGATAGTAATTTATTCATTTGAAAGGGAAATGGTCAACAATGAGGTATTTATAGAAAAAAATTAAACTAATGATTGCTTGTACACATTATAAATAATAACCGAAACACGCCTTTTTGTACAGAATAATAATTTAAAATGTAATTTCAAACGACATTAAAAATAATTAGTAGAGTTAATTTACATAATTAACGAATTATTCATATTTACGATTCGGATACCCAATAACAAGTGAATATATAATGACAAATCGCATATTACTATTACAGAAAATGATAATTAACACTTTCCAATAGTTTAGCGATTTGATTTATTGGCCTATTGGAATCGCACGAACAATATATTATTGATTTATACACCAACGGTTTACTAGCTGTTACTTAATTTATTGTTATACGCTTAGGAAAATTGATTATGAGTCAGGTTATCGCCACAAAAAAATTTAAACAGTTTTTATTCATACAAGTAAATAATTAATAATAAGGAATGGGCTCATTTACATATTCTTTTTTTATTTTACCATTAGGAAGAGCACATCATTTTGAGGATCTGTGCAAAAAATTAGACGACAGCGAGACTCCTAAGTCGCTTAAAAAAATTAACATTTAACAGCGCTTCTCTCCGAATTTCAGGCGTGACGGCATCGCATATGTTATTTTCGGTTAGATGACTACTTAGCTAGTAACAGTATTTTGCTTGCTCAACTCCAAACATTGTTATGTTTGTGAAATAAGAACGTTTAGAAATAATTTAAACTATTCGACACAATGGACCAGAACCAGAATAAAAAAGCTATAAATATTGTGCGGTTCCAGAATGTAAAAGTTCTACGATTAAAACATCTAACAAAACATTTAATTCTATTAATAAGGATACAAAAAAACGGAAGCAATGGCAGAAAAGCACAAAAAGACTGAAAGCATACACTGATAAGTCAACATACTTTGTTTGTGTATTTTTAGGATTTCACTTTTCTTCAATCAGAATCGTTATAGATAACCTTATAAAATACGTTGTGAATCCATATTGACGGGGTTATTGAAAACCACACGCTTGTATTAATCTAAATTTTTTTAAATAAGTAGATAATATTGTTCTTATAGCTTGTGGTGTTATTAATGTTCAAAATTATTTAATAAAATAATAGGTCAGTTCTTCACAAATTGAATTTTATTAAATACTGCTTTTTTCCAAAAACAGGTAATCTTTTTCAGTAGATCATCAACAAAACTGACGAATATTATATGTTTAAAAAAAATATTTTATTTGATTCAAAGTCCGGATCAGCTCTAACAAATATCGCTTTTTTTACCAGTGAGGTGCATGTGCATTTGAATCTGATGTAAACATTTGGAACTAATATAACCTGCTTCATCAAAGTAAGTTTTTCTTGTTCTTTTCAACATTGGTGATTTAATTCCCACTTCACATTCATCGTAAATAGCATTTGGAGAAGCTCCTTTCAATTGGGCAGTCTGCCGTTAAAAAAATTGCAATTTTTGACTGAGTAACCTATAGCGTTATCTCCCTAACTTTGTCCACCAGACCAGGAATAAAATAAAACATCTGGAATCACCCTGTTTATCATTTGAGAGAGCATGTATTTATGAAAATATTGACATTTTTAATCATTTCGGCCGGAAAACAGCCAAAAACGATGTGTCACATAGTATAAAATTACGTGTTTTTGATTAAAAAACTTCATAAATATTAGCAAGTCCACTTCTGGAAGATTTAATGAGTTAATGGTTGTATTAGGAGAACGACATATTCTATTGACATGACATTTTCAGAATCATATTTTTATCCCTAGTACTTTGTTTTACGACAGTTGAAAATGATTTAAAAATTTTAGTAAACGAGCCCATTGTGGTGAGCCATTTTTATAAGTGGAATCTGTTCACCTATCCCGAGCGTGTGTAAACGCAAATGGGATTAGGCTCGGAAATCACATTTTTAGAAATTTACGGACAGTGTGACAGGTATTTGAAATGACAGCCTTCGGCAGATCGATGTATGTATTTTCGTGAAGACCTAGTTTGGTAAGGCTGTGTGAAACGATGATCGGTACGACCTCTATTTTCTCTGCATGCCACATCTGTCCTACCTCAATTGCAAGATCGGTGTATTTTGCAATTTTCTCGTTGTATTTGTCTATAATATTGTTATTATTGGAACCGTCTATCGGTGATAATTGACCAATCGTAGTATAGTCTAAAATCAGCATTCTCCAGGACCGAATGCGGATGGTTCTTGTAATAAGGGGTGTAGGTGTTAACTAATCCAAATTTGTTGGCCAACTTCTGATGGATGATGTTGCAAAGTTGATTGTGCCTGCGTAGGTAATCAATGTTAGCCAAGAATAATGCTGAACATCCCGACGTTATGTGTTGTATCGTCTCTGTTGTTTGTTGGCACCTTCTGCACTTGTCCGCTGCGATGTTTGGATCTCTTATAACGAATTTCTTGTAATTGTTGGTATTAATTACTTGGTCTTGAATTGCCATCATAAATCCTTCTGTTTCTGGAAATAATGTTCCATCAGATAGCCACTTATTTGATGCTTCTTTGTCGATATGAGGTTGATTGAGGTCGTGATGATGTCGACCATGAAGCGCTTCCTGGGCCCACTCCACCTGTTTGTCAGAGTCTGTAACGATTTCAAATTTCATATCTGGGCTTACAAGATTTAAGGGGGAATAGTTTTTATCATCTCATGCAATTCAGATGTTTCAGCCTTGGCAGTGAAGAATTCTTGGAGTTTACATATTTGTTTGTTATGTAAATTAACTATGTCCACTAGACCTCTCCCTCCCTCTCTTATTGATAATGTTGTCCTGATCACTGATGATAGGTGCAATTCTGTAAGCAAATGTTAAATTCCAACGCACAGTTAAAAATAAGACAATCTTCTAACCCATTTTTGCTAGTCTGTATGCATATTAAGTTTCAAAGTATTAACGGAAAACTCTTTATTGGATACCATACATGTTAAAATTTGAATCATAATCTTGACTATGTATAGATTAAAACATTCATAATAGCGTAAAGTTTGTCAAATTTAACGGCGTACCGTTAATTTTTAACCACTTCTTATAGAATTGACCCTGATGTCGGATGGTGACATTTGTGTTTGGTCATCATGGTACGGGTTGTTCTTTGGATATCCTCCAGTTCTGTTTTTATCCACTTCAGAATTCCAAATTAGTATGTCAGGATTGGTATGGCGTATGTGTTAATTGCTTTTGCTAGATTTCATGCGTTCAACTGGGATTTCAATAAAGTAGTTACCCTTTGAGTGAACTGGCTCCTATAAACATTATTATAGTCGACGCCAAAACTAGGATTCCTAACCTGGAATCACTGGCACCCATTTGAATCTAATTGCTTTTTGTAAGTCTCTCATACAGTATCAACTTTTAACGTTGAACTAACAGACTAATTTACTAATACCCTGTATATAATAACGTATTTGTTGCAGTCACACATTATGCTTTTGAAGCGACCAAAGACTTATAATTTAAAATTTTAATACCCTACGAATTTGTTAAAGGAATTTTCCACCGCTTTATATCCATAGCGGGTTCAGCTAAAGGCACTCAAAGATTAAGTTATTATATTATATTATTAGATGCCGTGACAGTTTAATGTACTGTGAAATATGACTGTAACTACGAGGGATCGGCGAAAACTTTGCTCTACAGTAAAATCTTAGTCTGACTCGAATAAACACTATAAGTATTTTGCTATATACAGATAGTTTTAAATCGTCCTGGGACTCCCTGTATATACATATACAGTGCTATTCAAAAGTCCCCTTCTCCTCTCGTATCTTTTGAACGGCTACAGTTGCTAAATTTGGAGGGTGAAAATAAAGTGTTGTAAACTTCTCTACGAATGGTAACAGGTGACGTAATAGTAATAGATGACGTCACAGTGCCACTCTGGCCAATAATTTTAAATAGGACCCCATGGCAAGTGATATCTCGTTTGAAAGGCATTGACATTAGGTACATAGCCTTGTTAATTTTGTTTGGGTTAAAACTAATTTTGACGGATAAATTAAATAAATACCAAAATTATTGCAATTATTATTTTTTATTTAATTAATCAAATATCAACAATGGATTCTTATAGCAAGTGTTCGAAATGTGCTCTGTCTACTTCCTGACAGTAATACACTTTATTTTCACCCTCCAAATTTTATTAATGTAAGTGTAGCCGTTCAAAAGATACGAGGGAGGGAGGGGAGTTTTGAATAGGACTGTATACAGTTGGCAGAAGCAAACGTGAGCCCTAGTGGGCGTGTTCATGTCGCTGTAGTTGTATTTTTGTAGTAACAATTCGATATTTTGAATCGATAACCAAATATCGATACCATAAATGTCAACTGTTAAGAGATATGTAAACAAAGTCAAACTTGCTAAAAATGTAACTCTAAATATTAATAAAAAAATTTATATTGGACCAAAACTAAAACTACCGTTGGCACTAGATGTCTATATTTTCAAATTACATGACTGTATTAATGTCATGAAAAAGAAGGGTCAAGTTTCTATGGAAAGCAACAAAATATGAACTGGTAGTCCAGTGTTGTCGATGCAAAAATGAAAATTACCCGAATTTACTATTCAAATTATCAGAATTTGTCAAAATTACCAAAAGCACACATTGGTTATCTGAATAAAGTCTTCGACCCCAGTCAATAGGGAAAATCCCCCAAAAAATAGCCATTTTATACATCCCTTCTACAAATTATTCGAAAAACTATTGTATCCAAATTAGTGAAATTGTCTAAAAATCGGATAATCATCCTCGCATTGACAACACTGATACAGAATGAATAAAATGATGTATGTTGATGAAATCACTCGGTCATATTATTTCGATTATATTCAATAATTACTAATGGACAATCGTAATCGTTAACATTGGCTCTTGATTGGCTGCTTGCGATGACCTTATTTTAGTTCGCATATTTTCCGGGGCTCATGTTTGGTTCTGGCAACTGTACCTACTATTACTACATTTTGGTGTCACGATGATGATTTTTTTTATATTTCAAATCTTTTAAAACAGTAAAATCCACTTTTCATTTTATGAACTGATTTATGTCAGTGACATACAAATTTTCCAACGCTCCCCCGTATGTCAACTATTTGATTACACTTAAAGTCGAGTAAATATCACCTAAAGGTAACATTTGATTTACAAGATAGAATCTCTAAAGAATTGTGAAGTTGAGTTGTTGTAAAACATTCGTATGATGAACAAGTTTTGTTGTCCCGGCCATCCACTGATGGAAGGTGTTTATGTAATTGAAATATCTGCCTCTAAAAGGATGAGAAATGCCTCTACCAAATCTCGAAATTAATTATGTTAATGATACAAAGACTCCACCGCTACGGGCCGTTTCATTATGGAATTTTTATGTTTAGTTTTAGACGTTAGAGGTGATTTTAATAGTTGACGGAGTTCGTTATAAAGGGTGTCCCGCTGACGGTTCAATTTATAAATAATTAAAAAAATTTTTTTAG
The DNA here is from genome assembly GCA_910591695.1 of Galerucella pusilla. Taxonomy (NCBI): domain Eukaryota; kingdom Metazoa; phylum Arthropoda; class Insecta; order Coleoptera; family Chrysomelidae; genus Galerucella; species Galerucella pusilla. The sequence goes on from CAJUYI010000051.1 coordinate 216,843, forward strand.
TATAAAATTATGTATAAATAAGTATTTATTATACTCCACCGGAGTTGATAAAAGCAGCGCAAGTAGCGTCACGAAAATTATTGCCAGATAAATCGCGGAAAATTTACAAAACCGCGTATTCAAGATTTAAGGAATGGAAAATGAAAAAGACATGCAGTTCTTTCTTGGAGACAGTGTTATTGGCTTATTTTTCGGAACTGGCACAACAACAAAAGCTATCAACAGTGTGGTCGATTTATTCAATGATTTAAAGTATGTTACGATCCAATAATAATGTAGACATTTCAAAATACTTCAAACTAATTACATTTCTGATACAAAATGGGAAGGGTTACACGCCCAAGAAAGCTGCGATTTTTACGAGTACACAAATTAGTGATTTTTTAAATAATGCACCCGATGAAGTTTATTTAATGGCCAAGGTTGTTGTTGTATTTGGGATTGCAGGAGCTTGTCGAATTTGTGAAATCAGCCAGGTAACATTAGATGATATTGAAGATTCGGGAAAGTTATTAATTGCAAATCCACCTGGAAACATGCCGTTTCCTTGTCGGATTAGCCACTCCGAAATAAAACATTAATTTTTATCAAATTCCCCTTCCATTTTTGTCTGTCGATGTTCGAAATTTCAATTTTCGAGTGGACTCTTTATTTCCTCTAACTGCCACATTTAAAGCAACAAGTAATTTATTTTTAATTTTTGGTGAACAATTTTCGATTGTCTGGCTGGTAAGTTAATTATTGTATTTTCTCTAGGTTATTTTCTAGTGCTTACAGCTTATCTATATTTATTGCTTATTTGTTGATTTACATTTTTTTGTGTATTTGAGGAACAAAACGAATAGAATAAAACAGATCACTGTTAAGTTGTATTTTAACACATGGAGTTCGGGATATGTGTGCGCTATAGCATAAGCTCCTTTTTTTACCTGATCTGTTCTATTTATTCGTTCCTTCCTAATGTTTCTTTTCTAGTTCCTTATCCCTGTTTTCTCTTTTTTTCCCGCAGCTCTGCAGCCGACAAGTTCAAGGCAAGTTTACGGCAATTTCAATTAAGTTTCACCTCCGATGGATTCTTCAGTCCATTTCGTTCCTGCCCGTGCACGAGGTCCACAGCCTGCCGAAGATATCACCGCCACTGTAGAAATAACTCATTATCAAAGATACCTCGTGATACTCTAAGTTATTCGACTTTTTCTAAAAAGAGATGGAGCGATTCATTCTTTCCAGAGAAAGAAAGATTCCATTTATACACTGGATCGTGTCTAGAATGCGGTGCTGTGGGAGAAGATAAAGATGATGATGATGCAAGATATTCATGATTACCATGTGACTCTATACTATCTACAGAAATAATTGGAGTTGTCTTCGTATCTAAATCAGCATCAAGTACAAGTACTTCCCTATCTAAAGAAATTTTTATTTGTTCCTCATCATCGGAATCAATATTCATTCTATTCATTCTATTAGTTAAATGAATTAATCGTGAATTTATTCTTTGAAACACGGGTTCGCGTTTATTACTACTGAAATTGTTAATGACATCAGTCAAATCCTGAATAGTACTACGAATGAGAGAAACAGGAGATTTGTAGTTATTGAAGAATATATTAAATATTACCGAATGTACATAGCCCTTCGTCCAGCAGCAGCAAAGGATCGCCGCCTGTTTTATACATATCGCAATGGAAAATGTATCAATCAAGTTGTGGGTAAAAATCAGTTTTATAAGGTACCTGAAACAGTAGTTAATTTTCTTCAACTTGAAAATGCTAACTCATTCATTTCGAAGATCGTCTGCTACACTTTTAGTTGAATCTGATGACACTAAAGAAACATGGCGGTTGGAAGTCATCAACGGTCGCTGAAGGGTATGTTGATGAATCGGTGACACACAGAATAGAAATTGCTAAAGTGTTCAGAACGTGTGGCAGTTCTGAAAAAACACCCGATTTGCGACCAGGTACATCAACAGCAGTTGTGTCCATATCAGAGAAAAATATTATTTCAACACAAGAAAATTCGTCTGTTGTACCGAATAGTTCAAGGAACATGTCATTCATGCAATGTACATTTAATAATTCTACTTTTGATATAAAGGACATGTAACTTATGTTCAATAAAATATTCTTTAATCAAATATCTTCCTTTATCTATATGTATATATATCCGGGGAAAAAGGTAATTTTGTGAAAAGTTATATTTTGTCAACTGTCAACAGAGATGAAATGTCAATTTTTTTTCCCGTCACAGAAAAAATAAAATATTACTGTTTTGTAGCACTTAAAATTCCAGATAGTGGACTATAAATTAAAAATAATGTGATTATTTGAAGTAATCAACTTGAAAATATAAATTCCAATCGACATGAATTCTTGTAAACGGCCCATTGAAATCGTCAATTAATTATTATGCGGCTTTTGTTCGGAACAAACAAAAAAGAAAACAACGATTACATTTATAAATGACTTAATTATGAAATTGAAAACTGTAAAACATAAAATAATATCATTGTTAATTGTTAGGAAACACGCACTTATTCTATTTTATAAAACTTTTGTCGGCGTCTTCGTTATTATCAATATTTTCTACAAGGTTCGTCGACAATCACATTTCGATAACTCCGTTTCAATTAAGTACTTTGTTTAGTTTTATTGGATTTCCGATTGTGATATCTGGTTGAGTTTCTTTTGGTTCGCTTACTATCAACACTGAACAATGCTTTAATTACCAGAACAGTTTTAAGCTTGTTTTATAAATGCCTCTCAGATCCGTTGTCGATAAAATTTAGATACTAAAATTTGTGATGATGCAAATGCAATGCGCATTATATACAGATGGCTCAAAAATGAAAGAAGTCTCAGGATGTTGAGTTTACTCAAGAGCACTAAGCCTAAGGATTAAGTGGGGAATGGGAACAATACCAGCGTGGTCCAAGCAGAACTGGCTGGTATCTCAATTGCCGCAAAAGAACTAACCAGAAAAGGAATTTCTAGCAAAAACATAACAATCTGCACTGATAGTAGACAAGTCCTATTAGCCTTGAACAAACAACGTGTTATATCGGGGCTAGTACTAGAGTGCCACCAAGATTTAGCTGACGCCTCGGCAGATAACAATATTATCCTGAGGTGGGTTAAATGGCACGACAGGAGTAAAGGTAATCGCATTGCCGATTCTGTAGCCTGGGAAGCGGCTGGACTAAAAATCCTAGGACCCAGTGACACCTACGGCCTAACGACTTCGACAATTGCGGATCTAGCCAAACGTTACACCCATGCTCAATCCCTTAAGAGATGGGATGGAATCAAAGGATGCAGTTTTGCTAGGATCACCCTGGGAAGCTGGCGTCGAAGAAATATTTGACGATGACCAGGAAAAACCTACGTTTAACAGTAGGATTTCTGACTGGCCACTGTCAACTGAGGAAACACCTCCATACTATGGGGCTAGTGGACACACCTCTATGCAGGATGTGTGAACAGGAAGATGAAACTGCCAGGCATGTCTTATGCGAGTGTCCGGAGCTATCGTCAATAAAAGAGTGTATGTTCGGTGAGTCTTGGCCCACACCTGCCGATATAATGGAGATTTCTCCTAGTGACCTGTCCACCTTCCTGAGAAGGACAGGATGGACGATGACCTAGGAGGACGACTGCTCGGGAGGATGGACAATGGGTCACATGTGGCCTAAGTGCTACAGATACAGATCTACAGATAGACTATTGGAATTGAACGAATTAAACTGTTGAAATATATAGATTTGTAAATGATGACAATTTTATCTGTGAATCGTTTTTATGTTTATAATAATGATACACACTTTAAAAAATCAAAAAAGAAAATAAGCAATGACGTGACAAATTTGGCAAGTCTGACAAATGAAAAATGATTTTGACATTAAGTCGATTATGTTGTGTATTCAACGCGTCTATGGAAAAAAATATCAGTTGGTTCAATAAAGTGAAAAATATTTTATTTTACGTGATCACAATTTTATATTATCTACTTTAATTCAAATACAACATCACAACCATCACTTTGTGACGTTTTTCCATGCTAAAGATGTCTTGTTATTGGCATAAAATTAGCTGTTTGGCGTAGAGACGCTTTCAAGAAACAAGCTTGGTCTAACGAAAGAGCTCAATTAGATAGGAGGGAAGAAAAGAGAACCCAAAATAATTATTAACAAATATTAGTTTGTAGGTACATGATTTGGTAAAATATAAATAATAATTATAAAATTAGTATTAAACGAATGTAGATATCTAAAATATGAACCAAACGACTTTTGATGTCGTTAACCAGCTAGGAACCATCACAATAAGAATCCATTTAACATTTTTATTATAGGACTGTATCGGATTTGATTTATTAGTGATAGGCCGTAATTTACGCCTATCAATAATGGTTTTGATGGAAGTGGATCGACATGGTTTTCGGTTTTATTATAATTTCCGTTAGTAGATATTAGGGGGATCAATAATGTTCCCCCACTCATCTTATTGGAGCTAATTGAGGAAAATAATTCGTAAAGGAAACATAAAAAAATATATGCCTTTTCAGCAACTTTAGCGTGTGTAAGAAGTTTTTGAATAAATATGAAAATAAAACTATTTTTATCTAATTCCGCTATCAAATGTGACACTTTAAGTCATTCCCTGACGTTAGGTAACGTCACATTTTTCATAACCATATATCAGTTATGAAAAGTAGTTTTGTAAAAACTTTACGTAACTGTTTAAGTTTCAAAGAATAATATATCAATAAGGTACTGTCAAAACTGACAATTATTTCATTATTTAAACTGACAATTACCCCATTATTTTAATTCAATAGTATTTTAAGATTTATAAACATTGAAAACAACATTAAAGGACACAGTTATTTAAAGTAAGTCAATTTTCTGGGTTAATACTTCATAGTATCAATACTTCTAACACCATTTGAATCCACTTTAATATTACCATTGTAATTGAAGATTATATTAAATATCATTAAAGCGCGGAATTAGATAAAACGTTGTACGTAAACACGTTATGAAGAGAGCGACATTGTTCAACTCATATAATTTGCAAAACTCGCTAGCGCTTGTTGAACAATATCGCTTTTTTCATAACTAGTTACGTAAGTAACTATTGCTATGGCGAATTCTTGTACTATAGTCTATTTGAAAATCAAATTAATGAGTGTAAAGAGCCAGCTGGTCAAGATTTATAACGTAAGGCAGAAGGCAGAGTTGATACATTAACAAATAAAAAATGCAAACTAAAGAAATAAAAATATTAAGAACTATCAAGTCAGAAATGGACAGGGGGAGGATTATGGAGAGTTGGGATGAAACACATCAACAAGTTTTGAAAAAGATCAAAAGAAAAAGTAAAACTGAGAAAGAAAAATTGAGAAGGGAAATTGGGAAATAAAGAGGGTACAAGGTAAACGAAAAAAAAAAAAGGAAAAAGAAAAATGAAAGAGAAAAAGGTAAAGAGAGAAGATTTTTTTTTTTAAATTTAATTACAAATTTACGATCAACTCAATAAGTATCCAGTAATAAGTACACGATATGGTTTCTTGCTAGAAGACTTGAGGTGGGCACCATCCACTGCCAGCGTCATTTCAATCTTCTCTGTTCCATTGGATCAGTATGAAGGTTGGATATCAGTGGATTCTTATGGTTTTCATTGCGGTTTTTGTTTCTCATGACTGATGCCTGAATAACTTCATTGATGGTTGGAATACCGAGATCAGTATGTAATGTGTGGTTGCTTATAAACCATGGAGCATCAGCTATTATACGAAGTGTTTTAGATTGGAACGTTTGCAGTATCTTAGTGTTCGATGGCTTACTGCAACCCCACAGATCTATGCCATATGTCCATATTGGTTTTAGGATGATTTTGTGTATTAGTATCTTATTTTATATTATTAACTGTGAACCTCTGCCGATTAGTCAGTTCATATTCTGAGGTTTTAACTTATGTTTCATTTTTTAGCTTGTATGTGTTTCTTCCATGTCAACTTTTGTCCAAGTGTAGTCCGAGATATTTGACTTCACTTTTCACTGGAATCGGCATATTGTTAATGATCACTTCGTTTTGTGGTGAACGTGATTTGTGCGGATTTTTCATTGTTGACTTTTATTCTCCACTGAGCTAGCCATTTTTGTTGAAGATTAAGGTGGTATTGTAGCTTCTCTGATCCTCTTGTAGGGTCTATATTTGAAGACATTATTGCAGTATCATCTGCGAAGGTAGAGATTAGAGTACCATCGGTGGTTGGAATATCAGCAGGGGCGTGCATAAATTCGACGCTAAAATTTCACCTAATCACTTTCTCACTTTATGTACCTGCTTGTAGACCCTTAAATTCGACGCTAGGTACCTCTACTAATCCTTCTACCTGTATTATTTTGTATAAAATATCAGAAAATAAGAAATAGAAAACTAAGAAAAAAACAAAAAAACCCAGGCCCAAACCCGGTTGATTAAAGTGAAACTATGTATAAAAATATCAGAAAATAAGAAATAGAAAACTAAAAAAAACAAGAAAACCCAGGCCCAAACTCGGTTGATCAAAGTGTAACTATGTATAAAAATATCAGGAAATAAGAAATAGAAAACTAAAAAAAAAACAAGAAAACCCAGGCCCAAACCCGGTTGATAAAAGTGTAACTATGTATAATAATAATAATAATAATAACTTTATTGCTTATAGAAAACAATGTTTACAGCAAGGTTAGTTTTTTTTTTCAAGTTTACAAGACAGTTTGTAATAAAAAATAAAAACAAAATGAAATAAATACATTATTCATCGAGTATAAATGACCTCAATTTGAGAATATTCCAAAGGTAGCAGCATATAGTTTTTCCCTCAGATAGGTTTATATTTTGTAGAGCATTTACTAATGTTTCAAAATTTTGCAGACAGGATATGTTTTGTTTCATAACTGTATATATCGGACACTCAAACAAAATATGAAAAATAGTTTCTTTCTCGTCCAGGTTACAAACAGTACATGTAAAAGTAGGATCTATACTATAGGTTATGCCGTTTAATGTGAACTTCATTTTAAATTGATTAACCGTACGGAGTTGAGCTAAAGTACGAATGATCTGAATTGGAGACTTCAACAGTAAATAATTGCTTGGTTCACGTGTTGTGGTGAAAGCATTATATAGAGCCATGAAAGGGTACGCTGAAGATGTAGCAATATCGGATTGGTGCAGGAAAGTATGATATTTGGAAAATAGTAGTTTTTTTTTTTGCTGTTAGATGACCATAAGATAATTGATTCCATAACTGCAGTGATTCAACGTCAACAAAAAATTGTTTGATTTGGGATGCCCAATTATACTTTGTGGTAGCGGAATTCATAATACGTAGCTGTTGCTCAAAACAAAGTCTGGGATATCGAAGTTTTTCCATTTGAAGTAACTATGTATAAAAATATCAGAAAATAAGGAATAGAAAACTAAAAAAAGACAAGAAAACCCAGGCCCAAATCAGGTTGATCGAAGTGTAACTATGTATAAAAATATCAGAAAATAAGAAATAAAAAACTAGAAAAAAACAAGAAAACCCAGGCCCAAACGCGGTTGATCAAATATAAGCTTAATCCTTAAGGGACATAGTCCTTCCGGCAGCGTCAAATTTAAGGGTGTCTCTTATGGGCTACAGGTAGTTAGCGTCCAATTTGAGGCCGCCCATCAGCAGTATGCATAAGGTATAGATAGGGGCCAAGGACACTTCCTTGGGGAACAAAAAGAGAAGATGAAAAAAAGCGAAAAGAATAAAGAGGAAGAGTCAGTTTCAATTTAAGTAGTTTCAAATAGATTAAATTTTAAAGCTGTACTTTACAATTAAAAATTATTATTAGATTATGTTCTTTTTTTAAATACTTATTTCAAATAATCGATAATTTTTTTCTGACATCCGCCGAACTCTCTACCCATACTTTCCCATGGAGTGTTACTATCTTCGCGCCTTCCCTCGTGACTTTTCTAAATGAAGAAATTGATCATACGGTTTGGTATCGCGGCCGAAGCCTATTTTTCAAAAAATTAGAGTCGCCCACTGTTCGTTCAGGTAAAACTGGGTGTGGAGTTTGCAGTTAACGTCCTTAAAATTAATTACTTTTTAATTTATTGCCGTCATTCACCTGCTTCGTATGAAAATTATTCATTAATTTTTTTGTTTAACGTACACTTTGTTTCTGTTTGTATTCAGGTTTACCCGTCCGAAAAGATATCACAAAAATGCGTTTATTACATTTCGATATTAATTTTATTATATTACAAATAACTTCCTGATAATAATTCACCGTAAATATTATCCGGAAAATATTCGTCAGAAATTGTATTAAGCAGTGGTATTATATGTATGAATGTATTTTGGGGTAATATTCACTGAGACCTATTGTGCCCCCTTACTTCTACTCAGTTTCTGGGGAGAGTCTCAGAAACTAGTAGTTCCCTTAGTCCTATTTCCCTGAAAAATTTTAGGATGTCTGCAGGCTTCAACTTAGGTAAATGTTCCTTTTCTATCCAGTAATCTCGCAGGTGCTGTGCTCTAGGATTCTGAAGTGCTGTGCAGTTGGAAAGGGTGAATTACACTACGTACAATTTTATTGTCTTCCTGGTCAAATGGCAGAAGACAAAGTTTGGTGATTGGACGTGTGAAAAGTCCGCTGTTAGTGCGTATTTTGACTGCTCTGACCTTGTTGTCAGATCCAGGAAATACTTCCATTACTCTGGCTCTTGGCCAGCTGAGAGGGGGAACATTGTCCTCCTTTAAAAGAACGAGATCGTTGACCTGAAGATTGCGAGAAGGGAGTAGCCACTTAGGTCTGTGCTGTAAAGTATTTAGATATTCAACCGACCATCTCTTCCAAAATGATTGTTGAATGCGAGAACATTTTTGAAATAAATTTAGTCTGTTTTCGGGGACGTGTGCGAGATCCTTTTCAGGATATGCAGTAAGGCTTGTTCCTATAAGAAAATGTCCAGGGGTGAGACATTCTAAGTCAGTCGGATCATTTGACAAAGCATATATAGGTCGAGAATTTAGGATTGCCTCAATTTGAGCAAGCACAGTACTGAGTTCTTCGAAAGTGAGGTGAGCATTGCCAATGGTTCTTTTCAAATGATTTTTAGTACTTTTAATTGAGCTCTCCCAAATTCCACCCCAGTTCGGGCTAAGTGGTGGGATGAATTTCCAGGTAATTTGATTCTCTGAGGCGAATGTTTCAACAGAAACTCTCACTGTAGTGTTTTTAAAATAATTATATAATTCGCGAAGTTCATTTCTGGACCCACAAAAATTGGTAGCATTATCGCTGTAAATCACTGAAGGGTTTCCACGGCGTGAGATAAATCGTTTAAGGGTTAGAAGGAATGATTCTGTCGAAAGAGATGTGACAAGTTCTAAATGTATGGCTTTGGTAGCCATACATACAAAAAGAGCAATATAACATTTTTGTAAAGTGGCCTTTCGCAAGTGAGACGTTTTGATTAGAAGAGGCCCTCCAAAATCTACTCCTACCTTCTGAAAAGGTCTAGTGAAGGTAATTCTTTCCTTAGGTAAATTTCCCATAATTTGTTGAACCGGTTGTAATTGAAATCTAAAACAATTATTGCAGTTTCTAATGATTCTCTTGATTTCCCGAGATGAGTTTAGAGGCCAAAACTGCAGTCTAATATTTGCGAGTACCGTCTGGGCTCCAGCGTGGCCTAGGCGGTTGTGTTCGTGAGTTAACAGTAACTTAACAACGTGATTTTTCGAGGGTAGCAATATAGGGTGTTTTTGTTCTTCTGGTATGTCTGCGTTGATGAGGCGACCACCAACACATAAAAATCCATCCTTGTTTAAAAATGGTTTAAGTGACCAGATATTTTTATTCGAGAGACGTTTCCCAGCCTTAAGTTCACTAATTTCGTTTGAGAAATGTATAAATTGCAAATTCTTAAAGATTTGATTAATGGCAGATTTAATTTCGTCAACATTTAACGGGCCTAATTTTGTGTCCCCAGGGTTTCTACAATTATAAAAGAATCTGTTACAGTATGCAACGGTGTGAGTGAGTCTGGAATATTTTGAAAATTTTGAAAACAAATTTTCCCAGAAAATAACAATAGGGTTTGGAATATTTGTAACAGCCTTCAGATTTACCTTTTTCTGTTCAGGTAAATTGCTCAAATTTAATTTTTTGTCAAAATTATCGAGATTAATCGAGGGGTCTAATAACCAGGCAGGACCGTGCCACCATAGTTGAGAATTTAAAATATCGTGGGCCAATAAGCCTCGAGAAAGTGGGTCAGCAGCATTATCTGTCGAACTGACATGACGCCACTGCCATTTTGCAGATAATTCTTGAATTTGTGACACTCGATTAGCTACAAATATAGACCAGCGTGAAGGGTGTGAGTTTATCCAGCAAAGGGCAATTTGTGAGTCTGTCCATAAATTTATGGAATCGAAACTAAGTTTTTCAAAAATAAAAATTATTTTATTTGTTAACTTAGCAAGTAATAACATTGCTTGAAGTTCTAACCTAGGAATAGTGACAGTCGGACGAATTGGGCAAATTCGAGATTTAGAAGCGACTAACTGACAGCTTACCGAGTTATCAGAGTACAGGGTACGAAAATAAACACATCCCGAATATGCCTTGAGAGAACTGTCTGCGAATGCGTGAATCTGGATATTTACAATTTCTTTTTTAGAAAAAAGGTGACGTGGAATTGTCAACTTTCTGAGAGTGGGAATATTCAAGATGAAATTTTCCCATTCATCTACAAGTGCAGTTGGCAAGGGTTCGTCCCAGCCAATTTTGTGTTTCCAAAGAGTTTGCATAAATATTTTGCCTAATAAAATAACAGGGCCAATAAGTCCTAGTGGGTCGAACATCTGAGCGATAATAGACAGGGCCTTCCGTTTTGTGACTTTATCACAAGTTAAAGTGTCTGGAAGCGAGATTGAAAACAAATCCATGGCAGGTTGCCATGAGAAGCCGAGAACTTTATTCGAGACATTTTCAATTTTTATATCTCTCAAGAGGGGTTGAGATTCCTCAGGAATTATTTCTGAAAACTCTGGAGTATTTGAGCACCATTTGTGTAGGTGAAAACCTGAGCTTTGCAACAGCTGGGTCAGTTCGTGATATGCATTTTTAATGTCCTCTAAACTGTCTGTTCCGTATAGTATGTCATCGACATAAGTCTGGTTCAATAGGGCATTGGATGCATGAGGAAAATTTTTACCACGAGTGAGAGCGACTTCATTTAGCGTGCGAGTACTTAAAAAAGGTGCAGACTTTGTACCATACGTAACTGTGGTGAGTTCAATACAAGAGAGAGGTTCAGCTGGACTGTCCCTCCAAAGAATGTTTTGCAAATAAGTTTGGTCCGGATTAACCTTAATTTGTCTAAACATCTTTTCTATATCTGAAGTGAATACATAGGTCCATTGTCTAAAACGACAGAGAATATCAAATAAATCAGGTTGAACCTGATAGCCTTTCAAAGTGATATCATTAAGAGAGGTTCCAGTTGAACTCTTACAACTTGCATCAAAAACAACTCTTAAACGAGTAGTAGCACTGGTATCTTTAATAACGCAGTGATGAGGGAGAAAATATTTATTTAAAAACTTCTTATTGTGTAGTGAGAGAGGCACATATTGTGCGTGACCAAGAGAAACATATTCGTGAATAAATTTTTTATATTCATTGAAAAGAGAGGGGTTATTTTTAAATCTATTTTCGAGATTTAAAAAACGACTTTTTGCTATGTGAAATGAATCACCTAGCTTAGTAGGTATATCAGGTGTGCGTAGAGGGATGTTTACCTGAAAAGATCCATTTTCCAAAATTTTGAGATTTTGTTTGAAATCTAGTTCAGCCTGTTCTTCGTCAGAAGAAAATATTTTCTGTTTAGGGATATCCTCGATTTCCCAAAACTTTGTAAGAAGAGAGTCTAATTGAGAGTCTAGTGAGGATGACTCAACAGTGTTACTAAAAAATGAGACAGTGTGTCCCGAACGAGGGCATTGTGGAATATTTCCCGCAATTATCCAACCTAACATTGTGTTTTGTAGTACAGGACAATTTCTACCAAGAGTTATGAGTCCATTATCTATTAAATTATAATATAAATCAGCACCAATCAATAAATCAATGTTGGATGGTTTGAAAAATTCTCTGTCAGCGAGTGTAATGTGATCTGGAATAACAAAAGAGGTTGTGTCGATAGTTGTTTGAGGCAATCTGCAAGTGATGCTTGGCAGCACTGCACAAGAGATATCAAAAAATACATTATTATAAGCATTGGAAAAAATTCTAAACTCTGCCATGCGGTTGGATACCACAGTGTCTTGAGTAATTCCACAAATGTGCAAATTTCTCTTGTATACTTTAGCGTTTATTTGTTGCAATAAATTTTCAGAAACGAAAGAGTTTTGTGACGCACTGTCTAGTAATGCTTTTGCATATATAGGAGTACCATATCTGGAGTAGAGTGTGACAACGGCCGTAGCTAACAAAATATCACTGTGCTTCTGTGTCATTGAGGATAAATTAACGGATGCAGAGGGATTTTCAGAATTTTGTGGCAATTGTGAATAGCCACTATTTAGAGAGTACTGCCCTGAATTGTTATCAATGTGAGAAGAAAAGTGAGAAGCTCGAGGATTATTTGAGATGTTTGAATTTTGAGAAGTAGAATTTCTGGGATTAGTTTGACTCCTACAAGGGGAGTGAGGAGGGGAAGGCTGTTGACCGGGTAACCATTGATCTTGAGAGTTGGATTGCAAATGCAAAAGTGTATGATGCCTTTTTGAACAGACTGAGCATCCTCGAGACATGCAATTACCTACCATATGCTGTGAGCCTAGACAGTTTAAGCACATGCGGTGTGACTTGACAAAGTTCATCCTTTCCTGATGGGATCTTTCAGCGAATTTGGAGCACCTATAAATTTTGTGGGAGGTTTCATTACAGAAAGGACATTTTATTTTTTGAGTAGTTTGAGAATAGTTTGTACGACTATTTTGTGTTGCATTCGCGTGATAAGATGCTGAGTGGTTGAGTTTAGTGAAAGTTTTTTCCTTTTTAGGAAGAGAGGGGGAAATTGAATTAAGAACTCTGCATCTTTCTTCAATAATTTCAAAAAATTCATCAAGAGTCGGTAACTTGCTTTGGTCTCTTTTAGACTCGTATTCGCGTTTTGAAGCAAAATCTAATTTTCGACAGAGAAGATTGATAATTATTAAATGATCAGTTACAACATGTAAATTTTTTAAACATTCTAATTGTTGTCTCATTTCTGTGATGAAATCTCTTAAACATTGTGCGTTGCTTTTTGTGATTGGAGTATAATCTATTATGGGATTTAAATGAGAGTTGATAATAGCCAAATTATCGTTATATCTTTTTTTTAATATGTTAAGTGCAACAGGGAAATTGTCATTAGTTAATTCTAAAGCGTCGATCAGTAACAAAGCTTCCTCTTTAAGAGATAATTTTAAGTACATTAATTTTTCTACATTTGAAATGTTTGTGTTATTAATGACTAGCGAAGTGAACAAATCTATAAAACTTTGATATTTTTTCTGATCGCCTGAGAACGTCGGGATTTTTAACTCCGGCAGTTTTACTCGAGGTATATGTGATGTGTTTGAATTAACGACTTTCTGAGGGGAAGATACAACTTGTTTAGTTTGATCATTTGACAAATCTGCAATTTTTTCTTGTATTCTCGCTAAATAATCAAGATACGTTTGTTCGACATCAAAGCGTATATCAGAATTAATTTCTACGTTTTCTTCAGTCGAGAGATTCTCATATTGTTCCTGAATGCTTTCAAATTTATCAAATGTGACAGTGAGGGCATCTAGCCGTGTTTTAAGTTTAAATACATTAGTTTCTGTATCTACATTTTCTTCTATCCACTTGTAATGTCGAGTAAATGCACCTTTGTTATATTTTAAAGCTTTCTTTAGAGCATCCATTTTCTGAGTGTATACAAATTTCAAAAATATGTGTATTTGCTAGAAAGAAAGAATAGTAGGTATATTTTTGTGGAAAGAAAATGGATACCTTAGAGTATTACCGAAAGAGATTCAACGTTTGGTCAAATAAATAGCGTTACAATAAATTATGTAGGTGATTATGAATACAAGTAACTAATTTTTATACAAAAATACAGAGAAATATGGGTGTCTGTTAGATGTAAGAAATCGACAGGTCTAAACACGTTTTGTGATAGGCACTAAAAATATCGAATATACAAAGAACAAATGATAAGTTACAAAAAACTATTCGTCTAAATTTTTTAAAGGCAATTTTTTACCTTAAAGTTCCTATAGAGATATTTTTGAAGGCAATTTTTTACCTTAAACTTCCTTTGGAGTTGGTTAGATTTTGGTGACTGCCTGCTTTCACCTTACAGGCTGTGAAGATACGGCTAGCTGTCTGCTTGATGTGAAAAAGGTAACGTGGATAGCTTCTTCAACGTTGAGTGTAAAGGCAGGTATTTACCCGGGCGAAGTGGACTATGGAGGCACACGCGAGCACTTCTATCAAATTGTTGGCGTGAGAGATTTCTTTCTCCGAGAGAGCTGACACTGGGTTTTTAAATAAATCCGTTTCGAAGGACCAATTAATGGTCAGATCCTCTGGTTTTTAGGATCTAAATCCGGCTCGAAGGACCAATTAATGGTCAGATCCTCTGGTTTTTAGGATCTAAACACTAAAGTTTCACGAACTTGTCGTGATTTACACGAAACTCTCGATTGAGAGAATTTGTATATAGAATGAAATAAAGATTGGAGAATCTTCAAAACATATATTTGGGTACCAGAATCAAAAACTAAGACTCTGGCAAAATAATAGGGACAATACAAAAAACTTATTTTTTGACACTGTCTTACAGGAGAATGATATCCTGATTTTTTACAAAATATAACACGCTAAAACTTAACAGGTTTTATCTATATCTAAACTAAACTACTCAACATTTTTGAAACATATCACATGAAATGTCAAATGATCAATCTAAAAGTGGTTGCAAGTTCGGTTGCTTTTTAACACCTTGAGAAAATGTTTTTAATTTAGTTTAAAGAGATTTGAACAGGTGTGGATGGAGCTTTCTTCTTCCATTCCACAAAATCTGCATTCTTCTTCCTCCACTATTTTGAGCTCTTTCAAGTGCCCATTCAGGCGACAATGTCCCGTTAGGATCCCTGTTAAAACTCTTAGCGCAGTTTTACTTTGACTTATGCATTCATTTTATCTCAACAGGCTGTAGTCATCCAGAAGAGTCTTTGATTGTATAAGCCCTACTAGATCTTTCCAATGGTCAGATCTTCTCTTTTTCTCGGCTTCACCTATTTCTTCAGTGGTAAATGGGGTGAATAAATATCATTAAAATTAGAGCTGGTAAGGGATAAATACCGAAACAATAACGACAAGACAGCTTGCCTCATATCATTTGCTGCTTCAATTAACTGTCAATCAAAAGCAATAAATATTAAAACTTATAACACATTTTTTGTAGGTCTCGTGTGAATATAAAGAGTGTTATACAACTCATTATAATTAGTGGATTATTTTGAACAAGAACGTAATTCGAATAACCCATTGAGTACTGCTACGGCTCCTGCTCCTATGGCATATGACATTTGACTTATGACAATTGACACGTGACGTCTCAGTGTAGTCGAGTGTACGTTTACGTTGTTTTTTGTGAAATTACGAATGGTATAGTCCACACCTGTCTTTTTTTCATTGTATGTAGTGCTTATATATCATATTTACCTGAATAATTTTTGGAGGAAGCTCGTTGAAAAAAAACTTTTAATCATAATGACGGCAGGCGACGAAGACTGCCTCTCATAATCTTATAGTGTGTTAATAAAGAACAGACCAGGTGATGTATATGAGGTTTCATAATAATAGAAATTTTGAAATATTTCATGTTAAGGAGATTATCATTTTATAAATAAGTTTATATGTTCTGTATCTGTAGAGTGGGGAGGGTGAGTGTGTAGGCTCACAGCACTTAGGCCACATATGACCCATTGTACATCCTCCCGAGGAGTTGTCCTCCTAGGTCATTGTCCATCCTGTCCTTCTCAGGAAGGTGGTCAGGTCACTAGGAGACATCTCCTTTATATCGGCAGGTGTAGGCCAAGACTCACCGAACACACACTCTCTTATTGACGATAACTCCGGACACTCGCATAAGACATGCCTGACAGTTTCATCTTCCTGTTCACACATCCTGCATAGAGGTGTGTCCACTAACCCCATAGTATGGAGGTGTTTCCTTAGTTGACAGTGACCAGTCAGAAATCCTACTGTTAAACGTAGGTTTTTCCTGGTCATCGCCAAATATTTCTTCGGCGCCAGCTTTCCAGGGTCGCCCAGGGTGATCCTGGCAAGACTGCATCCTTTGATTCCATCCCATCTCTTAAGGGATTGAGCATGGGTGTAACGTTTGGCTAGTTCTGCAATTGTCGAAGTCGTTAGGCCCGTTAGGTTTATATGTTAATTGGGAAAATGTGTACAACTTCATTATACGCTTCTGTGAGTATAATACAATAAAATTTAATTTTTATTTATTACCATTGTTGATATGGGGGTTATTTATTATAAGAAATATATAATTATATCATTAGACGAAAAATATACCTGGTATGAGCAGAATATTGTTTTATTTATTAGTAAAATAAAATGATTAAAGAAGCTTAGATAAAGCTGCTGCTTAGATAAAGTTAGATAAACACCTTAGGTATATTTCATTACCCGTCATGGTTAAAGATGATAGGTAATCCCATTTCATTGAGTTTAACCGTGACGTCATTTCCGTTTGGGTACACCTCCCCTAGCTGCCTTTGGGTTTACCAGCTCCATAATAGGTAAAGGTGGTTAAAGTTGAACTCGTAGAGCATAGAATAGTGAAGTATTTTATGTCGTAGAGAAAGTAGGTAAGTGTTCTATGGCTGAACTTGAAGATTTGCTTACAAAATAATATAGATAGAGAAATAACATGGAAGCATTCAAATTAGAAATTAATGGAGTGGATGTTGAAGTACGAAATGCACAGGAAAATGTACAAATATTACGATAGGTAAAAGAAAGATCATACATAAATTTCGATCATTAAGACTTAATGTCCAATTAAATGCTGCTTCAATCCCAGGTTACTGCAATTGTTAAATCTGCTAGAAGTACAACCGTATATCATGTCAAAAATCTGCATGATAAGCATTATTGATCTGAAGAAAATCCGCACTGGGTAGAGGAAGTGCAGCTTCAAGGCAGATGGAGTCTTAATGTTTGGTATGGTATAGTTGACGGAGAAATCGCAGGTTCATATTTCTTGGAACTTCAAATGGCGATACATATTTGGATTTTCTGGATAATTGGTTGTCTGTTTTATTGAAAGATATTTCATTACAAACATGAGGTATGATATTACAGCATGACGGGTGTCCTGCGCACTTTTCCAGACGAATTAGAGATTATTTGAATGTAAGCTATCCAAATGGTTGGATTGGAAGGGTAAGTATATTTTCAGGGCCAGTTAGATCTCCAGACTTGATATGTCTGGACTTTCAACTGTGGGGAAGATTGAAGGATTTAGCGTACCAAACTCACCAACCACGCGAGACGACATGCATCAGCGCATTAGAAACGCTATAAATAGTATATCAACATCTGCAATTTAAGCAACAGATAATATGTCAAAGCGTGCTAGATTACATATATTTGTGTGGAAAACGATCAAAAACAATTTGAACATTTAATTGGACATCAAGTTTTAATGACCAAGATATCTGTATGATCTTTCTTTCCCATGTTTAATTTTAAGATATATAATACAGGGTGTCAATACTATATACTCATGCACTTATGTTTATGCGTTTTTATTTATATCTCGAGTTCGACAAAAGCTATCAACATGCGGTTTGCGCCGTTTTGTTGAGAATTTAATCCAGTTTCATTATAATTCACAATAATTAGGTGTTTTTATTAAACATGTTTTAAGAAAACATATTTAAATTTTTTTCATTTGAATGTACTCTCTACCTATGACAATTAAAACTAAATGCCATTGTTTTATAGTAGATGTGATTAATTCATCTACACTCTTTCTATTGACACTAATTTCGTCAAAATCAGTTGATTCAAACCAAAGTTTAGGTATTTATCCACAAATAATTTCCCACATTCCCCCACCTTTTATTTGGAAAAATAGAATAAAAAGTAATTAAACAAATTTGTGCAAAATTTATGCCTTTTTTCAGTTTAACACTGGGTATAATAGGGGTATAATAGGGCATATATCACAAAAAACTGGTTTTTAAATTTTCCTTTACAGGCTACTCCCCCTAGCGGTTAACCTAGAAACTTGAAAGTAATTTGTAATAATTTCTCTTGTCCACTTTTCCCAAGGAATTGTTTTTTCCTAAAGTTATAACATGAATAGTTTCCGATATATAGCCGAGAGATTGACTTATTGGACCACCCGGTACAAATATTAGGAAATGGTAAAGATTAGGAGAGTGAAGTATTTTTAGCAAAACAGGGGTCAGATCATCTATTAAGAACATGGTCGCACACAACTTAATTTTTTCATTTTTAATTTTCATAGACATGAACAATAATAATTAGGAATACAAACAACAAATCTTTTTTCTCTCGGATTAAAAAAAATGTTAGGTTATATTCACATCACAGTGGGTAAACCGCGGGTAAACGTGAAGTGGAAGAAATATGATTTCAAAAATGGTTAATGTTGACGTCATTATGACGTAGTTGCCTCCCACCACCTTCACCGAGATACTCTAACCGGGTTTAACGTGGAATGTGAATGAAATATGACTCTGGAATCCGTTGCGCTCACTTAAGCGCATCTGCTTGGTCGCCAGAAAGAATGCAATCCAATGATATACAGACGGTTCTAAATGTAAAGCAATGCATTGCACAGCTTCATTCATACTATCGAGTTGTGCTCAACACTTCAGGCACTTGAACTGGTACCATTACCCATGTTATCTACCTACTTCCATTCAAGAACCTTTATGTCTCCTATATAAGCCACCAGTTTATCTGGTGTGATGGTTGTATTATTTCCACTCCAAAGTGCTTTCTGAGTCCTTGATAGTTCTCACAGAAGCAAAGTATGTGAGTAGGTCTTTCATCGTAGAGTTCACATTTTCTGCACATAGGTTCACTAACTTTGCCCATCCGGTGCAGATGCTTCCTCAGGGTACAGTGTCCGGTCACCAGGTTGGCAACTGTCTTCAAATTTCTCATTCACCCAGTGTCAACAACCTGGACGAAAGTTCCTTGTCTAACTTATTCAGTAAACTCTTAGTCAGTGGAGGTGTCCTTGTGTCAGCCTATAAATGTTAGGAGAGTACCTAAGCTTCCAAGTCCCACCAAATCAGAGAATCAGAGAAGCCTTATTTGGCCTTCCTCCATTACACCTCGTGATTATGGGGGAAGCAAGGATGGGGCTATTTAGGCAGCAAAATAACCTGAGCAACAAAATAGTTAGATCAGGACACATATCCATTAAAGACATCATAAGTGGAGCCATTTTAGCTATGAAAACAGACTATATGGCCACTCCCCAGTTCCAAATATGAGGTAGAAATACCTCACAGAAAGGACTGACAAGACCCAAGCAGACTGAAGCTTTCCCGAGGAGAGACCTGGTACACAGACGGGTCACAGACTGGGGAAGGAACAGGAGCAGGTGAGTATAGCGAAATAATAAACACAAGATGCTCCTTTTCACGAGGAGAACATACCTCTGTATTTCAGGCAGAGATTTATGCTATCCTAGAATGTCTCAGAATGAACAAATATGGGACTGACACTCATAGGATAAACATAATAACTAACAGCCAGACAGCCCTTGCAGCTTTAAACAGCCGCAAGGTAACATCCAGACTGGTAGAAGAATGCCAGAAAGAATTGAATTAACTAGCAGACCACATTAAAGTAAGATTAGTGTGGGTACCGGGACGCGTAATTCCGAACCCCCGTTAATTTCAGAGCAACATTGTTCCGAAATAAACTTGGATTTGTTATTTAATAACGCCGTTTATCGTCTTCCAAACCCCAGCGCGGTGCGGACAAGATGCGTTCTGTATTGCGTGGGGGTTTGCAAGTCACGACGCGCTGGTATGCCTTTTCAAATGACAATTCATTAGATAAACGATTAACTAATTTGCGCGGTTTATTTATGTTCTATTAGCTATTGTGTTTAATGGTGTTTAGTGGTAACCGTTGTTTTGTTGTACCTAAACAACAAAATGAGGGAAGAAGAAATAAACATTTAGGTGTAATAGAGCAAAAATTCCAAGTGGCATATATCTCATCACCCCGTTTGTTGAAAACTGACAGAATAAAACTGACCGCTTTGGCGTTGGGAGACAACTCTACTCCTGATACTTTTTTTGATGATATACTGGAAGAAGAAAAGGAAAATGAAAAAAGAAACGAAATAAATATTACTGAAAAACAAGTATTTATAAATGACAATTATGAAAATCAAACAAATGAAGGAAATGATGTAGAAGTAATTCTAGTGAACGAAAATAACACATTCTACGAAAATACTGTGTTAACAGTCAAAACAGAATTTTTAAGAATTATTGATATCCTAAAAGAAAATTCCCACCCTTCATCTACCGCTACAATAAAGCGTTTTGCTTCATCTCTA
>CAJUYI010000051.1:247577-272987 GCA_910591695.1 Galerucella pusilla
TGCTTTACAACACGAGTTATGTACTATACTTTACCTACGACCTACTTGTACTTGTATTTTTTATAAGAAGCATAATAAATAACAGTTACATAATTAGAGGTGCTTGGTAAACTCCATCTCTATTACTCTATTACCAATGAAAGAAGCACATTAAAGAACTAACGTTTAATCATTATTGATATATTGTTGATAATCGAAAGTCCATTTTTCAATTATAATCAATACATATACTTAGCCATTTGGGCTTTTCATAGTTAAACATGGCCGTATTGAATGTTTTCAAATAGTAAATTTTGAATAAAATGGTGACGTCTATTGACAGTTGCTAAGATGTTGCTAGGGAAGCCGTGCGATTTACTTTACAGCTGTGCATTTTTTTTACAGTGCGTAATAGACGTCATTACATTGATACCGACTGTGTGTTATTGACTGATTACAGGGGGAGTCGTAGGTAAAGCATATTATTATTACGAACTCAGTGATTCAGAAGCCGGTCCTGTCGCAAACTATAAATTTTGGCGAATGCAACCTTTCTAGAAAGGTTCTTTAACAGGCAATATTCCATACTGTTCTCGAAGCGTAGAAGGCGGTAAATTCAAGAAAGTCCTAGAGTTGCGGAGGACTATATATGCGCGGATTTTTGAGTGTATCGAGGAGTTGTTCAGTATACAGTGAATCGGTAAACAGTTTCAGTTTACAGTGAGTGAACAGATAGTGAATATAAATAGTGTTGAAGATAATTTAGGACAATTATTATACCGAGTGTAGATAAATTAGTAGACATTAAGTAGTGTGCATATAATTTAAGTTTATTATAGTGTGTGAGTATTTCATCAATAAATCAATAGTTATTAGCCATAGTGAGCGTATAATTTTATCCCACGGTAAAAACAGTTCAAATAAATAAAATAATAATTACATTATGTTGACTCGACAGGTCAACGTCTGTCGGGTACTCACTTTTGTCTACATAACTGCTAATAGAAAATATATCTAGGGGATGAATGGAAGTGAAAGTTATAGATGGAATACAATCTACAAGCTACAATCGATATTTTAGATACCACAGACGTTGCATGAGTTTTAAATAATAGGTGTCAGACCAACAATATTTCAGTGCTAAGTTGGATGAAAACAACAAACACAAAATGACTAGCAGAGACTTGTAAATTGAAATTTCCACACGCGATATCTGGTTTATGACTATGAGCGCCGTCCCTCGACTCTGATTGAGATATACCACGAAATTCAAGTTGAACTATACTTTTAAAACGTTTAAAATATTTTTAATTGAATATTAAGGTATCAGAGTCTATTTTTACTTTTTGTGATTTCGTTAAGATTTTTTTGAATATAAAAGAAATTTTGTGGTTTCAGCTGTGAAACATAGATAATAATTCCACTTCAGCAAATGTTGATAGTTGTTCAAACCACGGTTAAAATTGTTTTGGGGGTTACAGAGTTCATATACAGTGTGGAAACCACTTATGGAATAAAATTCTTTATGTCATTATTTAAGGAAATTATAAAAAATGCCGAGACACGTCAATTTTAGAATTGAGTTGTGCGTTATGTAAACATAAATTTGAATGTACAGGGTGATTCACCCTGTATATTTGCATATTTTTGAAATCCTCTTAATGAACCGATTCCAACAAACTAAATAATGTATGGTAAATTATGAATTATACAGGGTGAAATATTAAAATTAATAATTTATTACACTTGAAATATTGGTTCTTTTTTAAATTAGCTAAATATGGATTTATCAAAAATCTAAACTAACTAATTATTAGACGTATTTGTATATTAAACAAAACCTGTTACGCCTATGAATTTTATCATAAATACCTAAAAATTGGCTAAAAACGCCAATAATTAGACAAAATCGGTAAATAGTGTGGATTGTTTTAAATCGGTAATTAATGTGGATTGTTTTCTATTCTGTCAGTTGTTGATGTGTTGAGAGTTTATACTGAAAAAGAATAGTTATTTTCCTAACAAGTGCGGAAAGTGATACTTTCCCGCACGCGACTGCAGTTGACCCGAACGACGCGAAGCGGAGTTCGGGCAAGCGGTCAAGGGCGGGAAAGACACTTTACGCACGAGTTAGGAACATTATTTTTTCTACGACCGTATATACAAATAAGTATATCAACCCATTTTTCAAAATTTATTTTATTTTAACATGCATATACAAAACTAACCAAAAACTATTATTATTATTATCAATTATTATTATAAATATTATTATTAGAAACACAATTTGTTGCATTCTGTGAATTACTTAAAATTGCCGGTCCAGTGGAGTTATTTGGTGTTAACTGGTGAGTGAATGACGTTGATGAGGATGGCATCGTTTGCAGGTCACATAAAGATGACGATGAAGGTGACGGCAACAATTTTAAGTCATTTGTAGATGAAAGAATTTCATTTGATATATTTTTCTTATATCAAGCCCGGGTGGTTTGATAGGTGTTTTATGACACTACTTTGAAGAATGTATAAGGTTACATCAAAATATTTTCATTATTTTATATTTTCAGAAAATTAAAGATGCAACAAAAAGCTAGAAAACATGTAGGTTTTATTTGATGGACTATTTATTCATCTGGTGTAAGAATAGTTATAACTTCCGAAGTAAAAAACTATCTAATAAGGTCAAAATTTGCATAATTTTACTTTCCCGCACTAGTGCGGGAAAGTGACACTTTCAAAGCTAAAATGCGTGCGGGAAAGTGGGTTAAAGCGCACGGTAGTAGAAAAAATCTTTATCAAACACTCTTTCCTTGTCGACATAACAATAAAATATTTAACTGAGACTCACCGAATTGAGATATTAATGATGATCGGGCACGGGAATAACTGCAGAAATCAAGTTGAAGTGGCAAACGTATTTAATCACAGGTATCCCGAATTGCCTAATATTTCACAATTCTATATTTCTACAATTCATACACAATTCAGAGAATTTGGACATGTCAAACCATTGAAAAGAAAACCACACTTCGTTGAAGATGATGTGAAAGTGGATATTTTGTTAAGTGTTGAAGAGAATCCAACTTCAAGTACACGTCAAATTGCCCTTGAAAATAATGTTAGTCATACAACTGTTCTAAGATGTCTTCATAAAGAAAAACTTCATCCCTACAAATTAACTTTTGTGCAAGACGATCCAGATCGTAGAATGGATTTCTGCGAAAAATTGATGAATAAGCTGAACAGAAATGAGAGAGCTCTTGGTACCATTCTTTTTTCTGATGAATCAACATTCACATTGAATGGAGAGGTAAACCGACAGAACTGTAGATATTGGTCAGCAGAGAATCCTACTTGGATGCGTGAGACACATAGGTACTCAGTACCCTCAAAAGGTGAACGTTTGGGCCGGTATCATAGGCGACCATATTATTGGTCCTATATTTATAGATGGAAATTTGACAGCTGAAAAATATTTAAATATGCTTAGAAATGAAGTTATTCCTGCGTTGGAAACTTATATCCCAACGCAATAGATCCTAGCTTACCGAATGAAAATGTTTGGTTCGAGCAAGACGGGGCAACACCCCATTATGCTTTAATGGTAAGAACTTATTTAGATGAAATCTTCCCCAATAAATGGATCGGACGAAGAGGTACTATTGAGTGACCAGCTAGATCGCCAGACCTTACGCCGTTAGATTTTTTTTCTGTGGGGTTATCTCAAGAACAAAGTATATGCAACACAACCAACTAGCATTGCAGACCTCAAAGACAGGATAACTACAGAAATACGGAATATTTCACCTCAAACTTTAAACAAAGTTAAGGAGGAGTTCTATAGGAGACTGTGCTATTGCCAACAACTAGGTGGAGAAGATTTTTAGCATTTATTTTAATGTATTAAAATCAAATACATCAGGTATTTTATGTATGTGTTTAATAACTGTAAAAATAAAAATTTTACCCTGTATAATTCATAATTGACCATACATTATTTAGTTTGTTGAAATCGGTTCATTGAGAGGATTTCAAAAATATGCAAATATACAGGGTGTTTCAATAAAAAAACCAACACCGACTATGGCATACCTACTTGCGTGAATCACCCTGTACATTTACATTTATGTTTACATAACGCACAACTCAATTCAAAATTTGACGTGTCTCGGCATTTTTTATAATTTTCTAAAATAATGACATAAAGAATTTTATTCCATTAAGTGGTTTCCACACTGTATAATCACCGTCTTGGTGTGCGTCATCGATTGTTAATGTCCTTCTAACACATTACGTTGGAAAAAACATTAAAATTGGGATGTAGACGTACCTTTAGTAGCGGCAATGTGTCCTACGTCTTTTTTTAATGTCCCACTGACAGTTCTCGTCAGGTCTGTACTTTGTTGTTAACGGTCAATTATTATTTATGAAAAGTGAATAATAATCCTATTGTTATATTTATTTGAATAATACAAAAATATGCCTATATACACAAAAAAACATCAGCATTTTGAAAATTCTCAAGTATTTTCAGTTAGAAAGAGAAGCTGCTAATTATTAATTTCATAGCCTTTTCGAATTTGGCTGAATAGGATCCTGATGATTTTATTTATCAAATTTAAGGTTAGCTATATGCCAAAACAGTAAATAAAATAAACAACATACGTCACAAACGATGACGTACACCAAGAAGGCAATTGAATGTACTATAACCACATCAACTAAATGAATTTGGTATTTACTGGTTAATGATTGTTATTCGCCTAAAATAGATTATAGAAGAATAAAATTTATGGATAAAATTCGATGTTTCGAACCAGATTGATTCATTCTACACACAAAGGCGGTGCGGTGTTATAAAGCACAGACAAAACGAAGTAAAAAACAAGACATTGAGACATCTCAATAAATATGGGAAACCATATACTTTCCCCTTTCATTATTCTTTCAAAATTTAAAACAAACTTTTGATTTATTGAGTGTTCTACGAGTACGTTTCTCACAAAATTATACGTTGTAGTATTACGAACGTATAGGTGATAATGACTAAATGAAGAATTTATTTTTGTACCGAGGTAGTTAAGTAATAATATTTCATTTTGAAAATTTTAGGTTAATGATTTAGCCCGTGAGCGTCAGTTTAATATATGTGTTCTGCGTAATTGCCTTTAAACGCTTCTTAACCGTAATTCTTCTACTTTTAGGTTTTATTTACACAAAAAAAACGTATTCATTTCTCAGCGGAATAGATCCGAAAAAGAAAAGGTAACTGTAAATTACATAATAATATGTCATGTTTTGGAGCAAATCTGTTGACGAGAAAATCATTTCAAAACGAAGTTCCTTTTTCAAAGTTTTATAAGGATTTTGGCGAGTCCGGCTCGAAGGACCAAATTTATGTGTATGAAAAAACGAGCAATTATCAAAGGTAATACCTCGAGTGCTTCAAAATTTATCGATTTGGCAAGAGTATGAAAATAAACCGATTGATAAAATCACGAATCCGTTAGGACGAGGGATTTTATCTAAGTTCGGTTTGTTTGAGTGTTTTTGCCTCGAATAAACAAGTTTGAGTGATGAAAATGAAAAATTATGTGATAAAATTTGAAGACCGAGTTGTATTTTTTGGGAAGATTATTTTTTTAACAATTGTGGAGTGGAATTTTGTATAAAATGTTCAATATTCTCTTGGGTGATGGCACTAAATCGGTTTGTGTTCATTTTTTAATAAACTTCGAAGCACTTTCAGTTGTCAAAAATGACAAATTTACAGTAAAATTTTGACGTTTCAATGTAAACAAGGTATTATTGATGAGGAAGCAGAATTATCTGTATAATACCGGATGATTGGCTACAATAATGTATTGCTATTGGTTAAAACCACCAAAATGTCAGATTTTGACATATGAAAAAAATAATCACTCAAACACATAAAGCTTCGATAGCTCTTACTTAACTTGGAAGATAATTATAAAATAAAGAATAATTTGATATGTTTGACATATATTTTCACTTTACAGTTGTTTTTTGAACAGCACAAACAATATGACGCTAGAACTTTTTTATTATCAATTTTAGGAAAAAAACTTATTCTTCATAAAAAGTTCTGCATGTTCTAAAATTTAAACTACAATCATCAGATATTGATTTTTTTCAGTATTATACGAGGTTTGTCGAAAAATATGAATTTTACTCAAGAGTAAAGTACCTTTAAATTTGACAATATCGAAAAATGTCATGGGAAAAAGTTGATCAGAAGTGGAAACTACGTTCAACTTTTTATGAAGAATAATTTTATTCCCTAATGTTAACAATAAAAAGGTTACTCATATGATAAGATAAAAATCAATGACAAATACAGCTCGGTACTGTTTATTTTACAAAAAATACTGTAATTAGTTCCCTTTTTTCTCACATTCTCCTTCTTCACTCCACTAGAACTCGTAATTCCTTCCAGATATGTTTTTTTTTTTTTTTTTAAACTTCCAAAGAAGTTTTTCGTCTCTAAATTAAATCACGCTCGTTTTTCTGGTTAATAAAAACCCCAGTACTTATTAAAACCGTATCAGTCGGTGCATCTTTGTATTTTTTTCAGTTTTGTGCAACGTAAGATATATTAATTAGTAGTAGTAATTAGTTCGTAGCCTACTGGCTAAATAACGATTGAATTATATCCACTCTGCTTACATCAATCAACCGACCAATTTATCATCCAGATCTAATTAGTTTGATTATTAAAAAGTGTTCTGCACTTCTGTAGGCTGTGACGTGTTTGTGTGTGGAAGGTTAATATTCAATTCTAATTATTATAAGTCTATTTGGAATATTGATTGGTACTTTTAAATAGAAAATGTTTTACAAAACTTATTATTGAGAACAATTTTACGTTCAACGCTTGTAAAATTCAATTTTAGGTTACCCCACTGTCAAAAATGCACATTAACATGGAAAACGTAACCTAACTTTTTGATTTGGTACAAAAAATCTACTTTTTGAGTATTAGGACTACTTCCAATGTGATAAAACCGATTAATTATAGATATTTATGTGCAGTACTGAACTGAAATTACAGACATAAATATAAACTTACATATATAGGTACGATAAATAGCGTTGCACATACCATAATTTTTTCAAACAGTGACAAATAACCCAACGAGTTTTTTTAGGGTAATTACATTAGCTAATAGATGCACAACATATTCGAAAATCCACTACAAAAGCTAATAAACTATCGTTTAGGAATTTATGGCATATTCTGTAATATTTACCGAGGGCTAGTGACGTTAATTGTGGTTTTCGGCATCGAAAAATAACGCAAAAACTTGCCGCGGATAGCAGGGACGTTTTAACAGTGCAGTACTTGAAATATATCTTTTTAATATCATCAAATTTGGAAGTAGCCGTGATAGGCGCTTCAGTTTTTCCAGTTTTGCTGTCCGTCCGTCTGTCAATAGGCTGTATCTCATAAGCCGTAATAGTTAGACTGTTGAAATTTACACAGATGCTGTATTTCTATTGCTTCTATAACAGCAAATACTAAAAAACAAAATAAAATATGTTTTTAATGCAGCTGCAATGGTATTTATGGTATTTACAAGACTTTTTCTTTGAAAATATAAATTTTATGTAGTTTTTTTTGCTTAGCTTGAAAATTTCACATTTTTTAGTTAAATATACGTCTGCAGAAATCTGGCAGGAAGAAACTGGGGTTGTAATCCAAAAATCCTAAGCTGGATGTACACTGCCATAGTGAGACCAATCATCACTTATGGAGCCATTGCGTGGAGTAGTAAAACTAGCCTTTTGACGACGGGAGAAAACCTTTCCAAAATTCAAAGACTAGCCTGTATATGTATTACAGGAGCAATGAGAACATGCCCAACGGCAGCCATGGAAGTGATTCTCAACCTCACCCCTCTACATATAGTGGTGGAAAGTGTTACAGAAAGAACAAGATACAGACTAAATAAAGAGGGAATCATTAAAAAAAACCACTTCCTCACTTCTTAGACATCAGACAAACTGGGACATGCCACAAGACGGTATGATGAAAAAGTATAACTTTTCAAAGAAATTCGTTACGGAATTCAAGCAACAAGAAGGAATGGGATATAAATACCATTACCAGACTTGGAAAAAATGCCATTCAATGGTACACAGACGGCTCAAAAGCAATAGAAGGAACTGGCATAGGAGTATTCGGGCCAGGAACCAAACACTCTGAAAGCTTGGGAAAACCCCAAGTATCTTTCAAGCGGAAATCCACGTCATAAGAAAGTGCGCCCAGTTCAATATTGAAAAAAGATACAGAAGACAAAGGATTATCATAATGTCGGATAGTCAAGCAGCCATTGAAGCACTGAGCTCTTGTGTAATCAGTTCCGAAATGGTGTGGGAATGCCTAGACAAACTCAATGAACTAGGCGAGAGCAATATAGTCACCTTACTATGGATTCCAGGACACACTGGAATAGAAGGAAATGAAATAGAAGATGAACTAGCAAAGAGGGGGACTGAAATACCTTTCTGGGGGCTTGAACCCTTTTGCGGAATCAGCCCCAATGTAAAATTGAAAGAAATAGGTGAAGCCGAGAATAAGAGAGGATCTGAGCATTGGAAATATCTAGTAGGGATTATACAATCAAAGACTCTTCTGGGTGACTACAACCTGTTGAGATCAAATGAATGCATAAGTCAAAATAAAACTGCGCTTTAACAGAGATCCTAACAAGATTATCGCCTTGTTACCTATTATTTATTTAAAATAATAAGGCAAGATAAACTGCAACGGCGACTCAATGTGGAGAGCACCTCAGGTGTGAATTCGGAGACCAAACTAATATCAGTTCAGGGAGTAGTCTTACCGGTTCGCCGGTAATCCTACTTTATTTAAGTTATTGAAGTTATATTGAAGTTAATGAGATAATAGATGAAGTTAAGAAACCAAATGAATTTAATAAGTTGATAAATCAAGTTAAGGAATGTAATTAAAGCTAATCAAGAAAGGTAAGTGGGCGCCACCCTCACCTCACAACTCTCTATCAACAAACCTGGAAATGCTGGAAGGGAAGGAATATGAACAACGTTGTTAAATTTACAAGTTGTATAACGAATTTAAAACTCACAGTGAATGTTTGTTGTTTTATGTTGTTTACGTTGTTTTTTGTTTTACGTTGTTTTACTTTTCTTATTTCCTAGGTGTCTGATGTTAATCTACCTCAAAGAAACTACTTCGTCTGGAATGTCACGTACAAATTAGCAGGTATAAAGTGCTAGGAAAGATACAGTGTATCAGCAATAGTTACAATTTTTTTTATGTAAAATTCAGGATATCTGCAGTAATTCGGTTTACAATTGGTTACAAAAAAATCACTTAAGAACGTGGTTCATAAAAAAAATATCCTGTATTTTACTATTAAAAAAAATCAAAAGAAGCAATAAAGAAATGTGACATGATACGATATGATATTATTAAGGAAATCTTATTTAATTCCATTCATCATGTAATGTAAAATGTAATCCGGAAATATAATATTCTAGGTTGGTAATTGGATTGAATTGAGTAATTAACTAAATATACATAATTTGAAGACTTCAACTATATACATGTGAACCTTTTATCAACTGTATAAGAGAAACTATACCAAAGAACAAGATAAAAAAACCAATATCGCTGTATGTGTGTATCTGGCGCTTATCACTGGAAGAAAAAAAATTAAAGCAAGAATCAGAAATGAAAAGCATATACGTAAATGCAACTTACCATTCACATTGAATGCACTTTGGAAAAAAAAGTTTGAGGTAAACCTCTCACAAGAAATTAAAATTAACCTTATCGGTTCATGGTTCACAGGAGAAAGAAAGCTTATTTTTACTACTGGCTATTAAATTGAACCATGCGATGAGCAATGGACATACGTTGCATATCCCTTTCCTGTTCACATACTCCGCTTCGAGAAAGAATTTACATATTGGTAGTGTGTTCTTAATTTCTCTCTCTATAGGAGAGAAGAATATTTAACCAATATCAGTGTATACTGATCCTCACCAACGGAGATTATCCGTCGCACATTAAATTTAAAAATTTGCCTTTCAGCGGTGATCGGTGCTACAGGTTCTCGACGAGAATCACATGTTGGTAAGGAAAAAGAACTGGCTACTCGCTGTCCGGTAGATATTTAAATATTCCAATGATAGTGGCCATATATAACGTTACAGCCTGAATGGGCTCCTGAAAAAGGTCAAAATAGTGGAGGAAGAAGAATGCAGATTTTGTGACATGGAAGAAGAAACCTCCATCCACATACTTTCCAACTGCACAGCCCTTCAGAATCCTAGAGCACAGCACCTGGGATAGATAACTGGATAGAAGAGGAACATTTACCTAAGTTGAAGCCTGCAGACATCCTAAAATTCCTCCGGGAAATAGGACTAAAGGAACCACTAGTTTCTGAGACTCTCCTCAGAAACTAAGTAGAAGTAAGGGGGCACAATAGATCTTTTAGGTCTCAGTGAATGTCACCCCAAAATACATACATAAATCTACGTCACTGTTCGGTGAAATTTTTTAACAAAAACACACCTCTTCGCCAACATTGATGTCCTAGGAGGGTTGGTGTAGCACACAATTGCATACGTTATCTACTGCTGCCTATTCCGCTGCCTGGGGGCCATACCGAACCGGACCGGGATTTCTCCACTAATTACATACCAGCTTAAATGCCCCCAAATCAAATTACAACCAAATGGGAAATGTATGTTTTATGACGAACTCACGGCAGCGAATTAAATTTATGATTTGGATTAAATTAAACACCGAGATCATAGATATATACACACAACTGACGGTTATATCGACGAACCATCTGGTTTAATTTGAAAAAAAATCGTTCCGGTGTACTGTAAACACTTCATTGAATATAAGTGTACAAATTAAGACATATTTCTTCACACTCTATCGAAGATGAACGTATTTATTTATAGGTATATGGGCTTTTGGTCGGCGCATTTCGAACAAGCAGAATAATAACAAAGAGTCACGGTCACATATCTTTTTGTGTAATAACTCGAGATGTTTTTTTATTTTTTATTTTTAGTTAATAAAGCCGTCAGAACAGATAATCGGAGCCGACAGAGGCCAACCTTAGGCTTTCTTTAGTGGAGTGGTGTATGTGTGTGTGTGTGCAGAGTATACCCCATGCCCCCCCCGGGGGGTGACACATTCTATATCGTAAATCATCAGAGTTATTATCCACCTGAGAGGGAAGAGTTTGCTCTTTGTGCTGTTGAGATAGAATACTCGACGCACATACAGGGCGAATCTCGAATCTCGACTTTATACTGGACATCTTAACGACTGTATTTTACGTTGGCAATAAAATACACCAAACAATTTAGTGAGCTTTTGGTCATCGAGTAAAAGACATTACGCAGTAATGTTGCCCAAAAATATTTCACTTAGGGTGAAATTCATAGTCGACACTTGAGGGTAACTCATACTTCACTCATCCTTATTGTATACAGAGACACTTGACAGGCGAAAAGTGAGGTTGAGTTTGAGTGTAACTTGAGTGAAATATAAGTACAGATTCCAGCTCCCTTGAAAGAAGATTTCTAACCTATAAACCGCGTTTGTACCTGACACTGTCATTTTACGATATCAAAATTTTGTTTGGTTGTTATTTGTCTGTTATAGTTTCAAATTTTTCAAGGAAATTAGTATGATGGATGATTTTATTGATTTTGTTAACTATATAGATGATGATAATGCTTACGTTCATCGTTTACCTAGGTTAGTAATCAGATTGGTGTGGTGAAAAGCAAAATTATTAAATTAATCCATTTTTTATAAAAAACAATGCTCTCAGCTTGAATTAAACTCGTGTGCCAGTGACACCCATGCCTTTTTCTTTCCAGCTAAGCTAGCACAATCAGTTTTTTTATTTTAGATTAAAGAATATTTACGAACCAGCTCACTTAGGGCTAGTTTTTCGCTAGACGAGAAGAGTTTTCTCTTGTTTTCTATTTTCCTAAGAGATGATGAACTTTAATGAAATAATATCTACTATAAAAATTGAAAATAAGAATCTAAAATTATCTATTAAATAACTAGCTTGAAAAATAGACGTACTTAGCAAATAAGAAATGTATATGAGCAGTAAAGAACTAAACTGAGAATAAAATACTTGCAGAGGGCTAATACACGAACTGAACACAAATTCGAATATGAATACCATGCAACATGCAACAGATGTCAGATGGACGTTGAAGGACGATCATAGATCACAATTGTTAACGAAACTCAACCACAAGTTCTTAATAATAACATGGATGCCATACTTTCTCCACTCAAATTGAAGTATTACTTGAGTAATGACTGTGGATATGAAAAGTCGCCTCGAGCTAAACTCAAACTAAGTTGAGTTTGAGTATGAGTGACCCTCAAGTGTCGACTATGAATTTCACCCTTAATCTCTTTTTAACTTGCCTAGCCAGGCAACGAAGCTGGGACTGTAAAGGATAAGTAAGTACACTAAGCTTGCCTTGCCTTGTCTCTTGTATTTGCAGGACAAGGTATGTGTGTGTGTGTGAGTTTTTGCTGAGTCGGATAAAGACCTGTGGTACCTACTTTGATGAAACATACCTAAACCTGAGTGTTTCTTCGACTTTTTTAGAGCCAATCCTGGCTGTTCTGTTTATCGGAAGTGTAGAGCATCCGTGGTCATGAGTTCCTATTGACTGAGTCAGTCACGTAGCTATATCTTTTACATGGAGAATTTTTTGGTTTTTTTCATCTGATAGGTTTAGAAGGGAAAGCTTTATTGAAGGCGCCGCCTAAGGCAAAAAAAATCGAGTGCCACGACCTAAAGCAATTTTTCAAGTTCAAGAAATAATGTTGAGTTTTTTTTAAATTATTTGTTTGACTTGGCTACATGTTAAATTATTTTTAAACATCGTTTTTCGTTTTGCCCCCTTCTGCTGAAATGGTTATAACCATGTATATATATTTTTTAAAGGAGCCGTTCCTTCGCCGACACCACCTCAGCCTCTTAAGCTTATTGTGGATTCTCCTAATATTCTGACTACAGCCTATTTAGCCAATCCGTTTCCTGTATTAGCTCATACAGGTTCCTTACTGGTTGGTTGTAGAAGTCTTCAGGAGTCATTTGGGGTCTTCCATTTAGTTTTTGCCTCCTGTGGTCCAGCGTCTCACAAATGCATAATATGTGCAGAGCTGTTTCAGTGTCCTTTTCGCATCTCCTGAATGTGAGGTCTCCGTTATACAGCCCTTTCCCTTTCCCTTTCTTTTACTACTTTTTTGATAGTTCTTTTATAAATTTCTTCCCATGTGTTTGCCTGGGCGTATTCTTCCAGAGTTTTATGGAATGTTTTTTTACCCACCCTTTTAATCATGACCTAGTGGAGCATCTGGTTATGCCCACAGATGGTTCGGGTCCGTTCATCAGTGTTGACGATCCTGCTCTTGCGAGTTCGTCAGCTTTTTCATTGCCAGAGATTCCTTTGTGACCTAATACCCACTCCAGTGTTACGCTGTTCAGAGTTGCCAGTCTTCTAAGTTCTTTGCCGCATTCCCATACCAGCCGAGATGTTACCTGTATATTAATTAGGGAGCACCTATTTTAAAAAGTGATAGATGATTGAAAATTGTGTTACCTGCACCCGGTGTCCAGTTTATTTATAGTGAACAAGACAGGTAACAAAGATATATCTTCTATTTCTTATTAAAATTGGAGTTTATTAAACAATTTTTCATTTCAGAAAATCTTCAAAAGCAGGTCTATATACAATAAGAGGGTACCAAACAACCTTGGAACGACTAGTACGTACTATTCGCCTTACACTATCTGAAGATTGCTTACATTAAGTAGTTTGTGTTATAAATTAGAGCATGAAATTCATTAATATTAAGCTACTAAGTTAAGTTGAAATTATGGTTCTTATATAAATATTTTTTCATTCATTCAAACGTTTGGGTTGTGCTCAACAGCCCGGGCACTTGACCTAAGTCATTATATAAATAAAGAATATGTATAGTAAAGTTGCACTAAGTGTTTCAATTACTTCTATTATTGTATTTTCTAGGATCCAGGGAGTGAGAGCACAGATCCAAAGTGTGGAATTTCTGATTATATTATACTGGAAAGATCTTACTTGAATGCTTTGATGGTGGTGTCCGACAGCATCCAGAGTTCTGCAGATCTCAGATGAAGACTAGGGGACTAGGTGTAAGCTTGGTATCATGCAAGATTTCATAAAGTGACATGCACACTAAGCAAGAATGAAAGTAAGAGTGAATATAGAAGGCCTAAAATAATGTTAGTGATCGCATTATATTTAACGTAACTGGTAAAATGTAGGTACAAACCTTTATTTAAGAACCCTCACTAATCCTCAAAAAGTTGAGTATGTCTCCCAGACATAAAAATTGAAGAGTCCTTAATAAAAATGGGATATGGATGGCACAGATATCCGAAGATTTTCGATAGTTTTTCCCAAAACTGTTATGGACCATTCATCCTCCATTAAAAACCCAAAAAACGTGATTTCTCCTGATTTTAATTATTTTGATTATTGTTGCTTTATTTATTTATTTTTGTTTTGATTTCTTAGTAATATTTTTATTATTATTAAATGCTTTTATAAATAAGAGGGGTTTTTGATATTCCTAATGCTATGAGCCCGTAACAATTGAAGCTTTTATTAAAACAGAAAATCAATCTCACAAAGGTAAATTTAACCTCTTCAGCTAAATTATTCACAATTGTTGAGGAATCTATTTCTATTGCCACATCCCGATGAATACTCATATTGCGGCAGTATGATAATAAAAAATTATTGTACCTTTATTGTATATTCTATGGGGACGGTTTAAACCCCCAAAACCTCCCCCTCATATACGTCCCTGCACTGAGCTATTTCTTGCCTACCCCGGGGTGTGCAGTTTCTGTTTGTTACAGGCATCCGCTCACTCTGTTTTTGATAGTTGCTTGACCTTAAATTGCTCAAACGCACCAGAGCGCGTGGTTTAGTGTCTTTGGTTATTATTCTCAGTTTCCCAGGTTTTTTGTGTCATCTGTAATCTACTGCATATTTTGTCATTTCTGTACTTGGATGAGATCTAAACTCTTCGAATAGCTTTTTAGCTCATGCGTCCACTATCTCTAGTACCTTTTTTTGGTTTTAAATCTTGTTTCCTACCTGTATGTATGTATGTATTTTTTTGGGGTGACATTCACTGAAACCTAGAAGATCTATTGTTCCTCTTTACTTCTACTTAGTTTCTGAGGAGAGTCTCAGAAACTAGTAGCTCCTATTTCCCGGAGGAATTTCAGGATGTATGCAGGCTTCAACTTAGGTAAATGTTCCTCTTCTATCCAGTAATCTCCCAGGTGCTGTGCTCTGGGATTCTGAAGTGCTGTGCAGTTGGAAAGTAGATATGTGGATGGAGATTTCTTCTTCCATGTCACAAAATCTGCATTCTTCTTCCTTATGCATTCATTTGATCTCAACAGGTTGTAGTCACCCAGAAGAGTCTTTGATTGTATAAGCCCTACTAGATCTTTCCAATGGTCAGATCTTCTCTTTTTCTCGGCTTTACTCATTTCTTCCAATATAACATTGGGGCTGATTCCGCAAAGAAGTTCAGGCCCCTAGAAAGGTATTTCAGTCCCCTGTTTCCTACCTAACAGGGTACATTTAAAACCTGGCTGCTCTAGAAAAATTGTTGTACTTGAAATTACTTAGTGCTGCTGTCACTGGTGTGTCCCATAGTACTGCACTATTCGCGTCGTGTAGTAAACTACATTCTAGTAAACGTTTTCTAGTAAATTTTCCCAGTTTTTCGACAAAATATTCATAAAATACTTTCCAAAAAATAATGGTACGGTCTGAATATTAAATATGACGCCTCTATTTGATCGCATCCAGCTTGCCTACTTTATTACGACTGCTCGATATGTGTGTTGTTTAAACACCTGATAGCACTTTCTTTATAATTTTGTTTGACAGGTAAATTGTCGAAGAATAAGAAAATTACAGAGCTACGTAACATGTCAGTGATGTCCGCCGTTTTCAACTCGAGCGGCTAATTTATGAATTAATTATCTAGTGTTCGAAAATAAATAGGGTTGATGGGGTGATTTTGTAGTTGGTGATTGAACTTGCTTGGAGAAAACAGCAGATATCACTGGATTCCATTTTTAGTAGACTATAATATTGTTAGAATGTGTTACATTTAAATATTTCATTTGGACACCAAAATTTTTGCAGTCTTATATAAACTTAGTCAAATGTCATATTTTCAGAAAGTGTAATTACCTAAAATTAAAAATAAGGGAAAATAGACCTATACTTCAAAACAATCGTCAAAAATGTATGAAAAAATGGATATAATATAAAGTTTATTCATAAATGCGACATGGTGATGAGTCTTCATGACCTTTGCAAAACCAATACAGGGTGAAATATTTTAGAAAAACTATCAGATTTAAAGTTCAACAAAAGCCATTATTTGGTCAGTTTTCATGTAGTTAGTCTCTTCACAAATGTACCGGTACAGAAAACGATAGAACTTGTCAAATCGAAATTAGAAATAGATCAGACCCTTACAGAAAGGACCAAATTGAGCGTAGCAGCAATAATAAAATTATTAAAATTATGTATAACAAAAACCTATTATCAGTTCAATGATGATTTTTATCAACAAAATTTTGGTCATGCCTCTCTTGCCTCTCACCAATTCTATCGAATATTTACATGGAAAATTTTGAAGCCAAAATATTAAATAATCAAAAATTAAAACCCATTGTATGGTGGAGATATGTAGGCGACATTTTTGCAATATGGCCTTATGACTTAGTATCTCTGAATGATTTTTTAACATCTATAAATGAAGGAGAAAAATGTATAAAATTTGAAATTGGAATAGAAAATAACAATTTTTTGCCATTTTTAGATGTTCTTATCAATAAAACACCTACAGGGTATGAAACAAGTGTTTATCGTAAGGTATTTGAATTTTGAATCAAATCATGCTATAAGCGTTAAAAAAGGGGTAGTAAAATCTTTATACGATAGGGCCATAATCATTTGTTCTAATGATAATAATTTCACAAAGGAGAAAACTCTACTGAAAAATGTTTCAAATGCCATTAATTACCAGGCATAATTTGTAAATAAAGAAATTAAGAATATAGAGAAGGGCTTATTGTTGATACCCCATAATAATAACAATAAAATTAATAATTCAGCTAACATAATTTTTAAAAACTTGACAATACCGTGTGTTGAGGGTTTATCAGAAATAATTAAGAAAATTGGTAATCAATTCAATATTCGAACTAGCTTCAAATACGTTGAGATCTATACTAACAAAAACGAAACCAAAAAATGAATAACAATCTTCAAAAAATTGCATATATCAGATATCTTGTGAATGCGACAAATTCTATTTAGGTGAAACATCTAGACCATTGAAAGTCCGAATGAGTGAACATAAAAAATATATCAAAGATAGGGAGTTCTTTAAGTCAGGTATTTGTAAACATGCTTGGGAAGAGGGGTATAAAATTCAATGGGATTAGACAAAAATAATATTGAAAGAGCCCAATAATAAAAGACGAAAAATCAAAGAAAGTGCTTTAATACAGCTAAATTCAGATAAATGTGTAGCTAGTATTTCAGCCGAATGTAGTCAAATTTGGTTACCAATGTTAGAAAGAGAAATTTCCAATAATCAATTACCTGCATCATAAGTTTTTATCCAGGTTTTCTTATGATTTATCATTGGAATAGTTGTTAATCGATATACACTTCAATACAAAAAATCACCAAACTGAGTTATACATATTATTTTGAAAACAAAAATAATCATACACAAAAAAGTAACAATAAACGCGTTTTATTAACAACATTTCCAAAATAAGCGGAAAAAAGCGCTATCCCAATAAAAACCGTTCCTGGAACGTGCACTTCACTGGATTCCATTTCTAGTAGACTATCATATCGTTAAAATGTCATAAAATAAAATATTTTATTTCACGTTTTACCAGAGATGTGATCTACTATGAATGGACCTTAATAAAATTTTTGTCAACAAAGTTTTGCAGTCCTTCAAAATATTATTGATTGTCTAGTTGTCATATTTTGTTCGTTGTGTCAGATACGGACCAAAAATTATTTTATTACTAGTTAATCTTGACAGCGGTAGCTGAAACGCTACCGAAACGTCGAAATAAAAAATAAAAAACATTATTGTGGTTTGATTCCCAAAAAATAAGAGAAAAAAAAAGTAATGCCACAAGGAACTTACAGAAGATATTAAAATATGCTCGTGAAATTGAAATATCGCTTCTTTTTTGTCTATGGTTCTTTCTGCACACTCCACCCAGTAAATTAGAATACAATGGGACCAAGATTTCACAAGATTTTTTCATTATTTCATACTTTTCATCAATTTTTATTTTTGTGCAGGATAATAAAATGATGATAAAAATAACCAGTTTAAATATTGTACACAGTACATTTTTTTAACGCCAAACACTTTTTAATCAATCGTTTGTTGAGAATGATTCACAAAAATAATAAACTAATTATTTTTTATTGCTACAGTGTAAAATGAAAGAGCTAATTTGAATTCATGACATCGTTAGTTAGATCGAGAGGAATGGTAGACAAGGACGGAACACCTACACAGGGAGGTAATAGAACAATAGATAAGCGAAAATATTAAAATTTGTTAGG
The DNA here is from genome assembly GCA_910591695.1 of Galerucella pusilla. Lineage (NCBI taxonomy): Eukaryota > Metazoa > Arthropoda > Insecta > Coleoptera > Chrysomelidae > Galerucella > Galerucella pusilla. The sequence goes on from CAJUYI010000051.1 coordinate 266,322, forward strand.
TTACAAAAAAATTTAAGCAAGCAGACCAAGCAAGAGGTAAATTTTTTTGCGAAAATCCTAATAGAAAAGGACTGTGCCAGTTACGTTTCATCTTATTGGTTTAGAGGAGGAAAGCTTCACTGAAGACACCGCCGAAGGCAGTATGCTAATAAAACATTAATGTACCTTTATAGTATTTTTTATGGGGGGGGGGGGGGTTCAACCCCCAAAACCCTCCTCCCTTATATACGCACCTTGACTGTGCCATCATGTAGAATGAATCAAGAACAAGGGTTTTAAGGATAATTCAAAGTTATACACAATGTATATTTTGGTTGAAAGAATATTTGGCCTCCTATAACAGCGAATCTCAACTGGTACACTGATGACTCTGAAACAGACTCTGGAGTAGGGGCCGGAATATATGGGATACAAGAGGAGATCACGATATCTCTAAGCCTACATGCAGGCATTCAGGCAGAGGTAATGACGGTACAATGCTGTGCAGAAGAGTTGATGAGACGGGAGGTGCATAGTCAAAAAATCTACTCCGACAGCCAAGCAGCACTAAAGGCGATATGAGCTTAACAGACTAGGTAGTTATAGAGTGACCCTAGCTTGTGTACCAGGTCACCAAGATATAAAAGGCAATGAAAAGGCCGATGAAATACCCAAGCAGGGGTAACGGAGGTCATGATAAATAAGATAAGTTTATTGAAATAGGTACATCCTAATATACAGCAACATTAATATAAAAAAAAATATCCACAATATTTGTTTATGAGTACTAACTACATTGTTAACATACAAAAAATAATAAAATATAAAATATATAAAAAATACATAATAATAGGTACCTAACAATTTGGTATCATCCTAATGGTATCTTAAATGGCTTAATAAATTCTTTTTAAACAGAATAAGAATTGTAGAAGACTTTACATTTCCAGGTAGACTGTTGTAAGTAATAAATCCTTTAAAAGTTAATGTTTTAGTGTTAAATGTTTTTGTTTGATTATTTACGTATGAATTATTTCTTATTCTAGTTTTATATGAGGCCAGAACCTTCCTGTGGAATTGCTAAGTGCTTAAACAAGGAGAACATCTACAAATGGATAAACACGTACAGGACAAAGCCACACTAAATTATTCCTTAAAGGCCTTTCAGAAAACTGTCACACGACCTACAGGACATTGTAGGCTGAGGAAACATGCACACAATTGGCCTAGCAGATGTAGCCTATGTAGGTTCTGCCAGGAAGAAGACGAAACCGCGTAGAACATGCTTTGTGGGTGCGAAGGCCTAGCAAGTGTGCGGTTTCACATATTCAGAGAAGAAAAACCGAGACAGAGAGCTACGCAAGGGAAGCGGTATCCAGGCTAAGAGGTCTAATAAAAAGAATAAAGCTAGATATCGAGCTCTAAATATTGGGAGGACCACAATAGATCTGAAAAGGTATCTGCAGTGGTATAGGACAAAGAGCCACTCCAGTTCTAATCTAATCTAATATTTGAATACACTTTTAGAGGTTTTTTCGTCCCATGTCGAATAACTCAGAGATAGATAGATATGGGAAGGTAGGATGACTGTTGGCAGAGAGAAATATCTAATTCTAGAAGTTTATTTTTAAATTTAAGTGAAAGAGATTTTCTATTAATCTGTAAAAAGCGAAGGGAGAGATTATTCCAAGTAAGATTGGTATCAATGAAAGTGAAAAGAGCTTTTACCTGAGCTGCCCAGTTGTACTTGCTATCACGGAAGAAGCACAATTTGGGGTAATGGAAGTCATCCATCATGAGAATTTTCGTTAACCAGTTTAACGTCCATTTAAATATGTTATATAAGATTTTGTTTCTACCGCACTCTACTCTAACTATATAGCTGGGTGTTGACACTGGTAACATAAGGATACGTTTCAAAAATTGAACTTGGACTTGCTCAAGAATATCAGCATAACGAAGTGCCCGAACAGAAATACAATTGGACATTGTGCTTTTGTCGAATAACTCGACGAATTCGGAGAGTCTCGTTTTTCAGTTAGTTGGAACTATTTTTATATACATTTTATTTGAAAAAATAAATTGCAGAAGCTACAACAGGAGTTCGTCCTGAATTCGCGGCTGAAAAATACTGGGATTGAAACAAAAATCAGCAATGGAGAGTAAAATGTATTGGACAGTTGAGATAAAATGAAAAACACACAAAAAAATCATTTTGTGTTTTCTTTTTGAAACTTTTACGGTCAAAAATTCAGGTCAGAATGCTAGCTAGTTAGGTCCTGGCCGGAATATAGTGTGTTGGTACGATGCAAAATTTTCAGCAGGCAATTTATTCTCAGGCCAGCATTAGAAACAATGATTGATTGCTTGCATGATATATTAATTTTCATGTTTACGCCAGTGCAGGTGCTAAAACCCGGAATATTACACCACCTTCTGTAACGAGGATTTGAACAATCTCGTTTCACTATGACCGAAAGGATTTTTTTGATGGATTAAACACAATAATATCCATATATAGCATCGATTAGCTTAATTAAACTATATAAAACAAAATATATTATCATTATAATTTTTAATACTATTACCGACAGATGTCAGTATCTCAGCCTTTAGGCTCTTTGTGCTCTTAGTTAATGTAAAGACACTAGTAATGTCCTTATTAGGCTCGACAGTCTTTTACTTATGGGATACGTGCGAAGAGGGGAATAGTGCAGACACGTCAAGAAGCTCCGGCTCCTGGAAGATATTCCAGTTCTGGCTCGAGCGGCTGACGAATGCTTGCGCAGGTACTACTTTGCAACCCCATACAGGGCTATGATCCGGGTTAGAGAATCCTGGGGAAAAGAGACGAATACACAGCCTCATGGGACCGTCTGGTTCACAGATGGCTCATGCTCTGGTGATAGAGCAGGGGCTGGAATTTACTCTAGGAACCCAAGGACACAAATATGTGTACCATTGGGTGATGGTGTATCTGCATATCAGGCCGAGATATACGCTATCTTGGAATGTGCGTAGATAAACCTAGACAGAGGTTATGTGGATCTACGCATAACCATATACACCGACAGTCAGGCAGCAATTAAACCCCTGAGTGGATATACCATCAACTGAGGACTTGCTGACCAATGTCGAGAACGACTTGCTGATCTTGCAAGTTGGACGCAGAACGGCTAGAATGGATTCCGGCCCACTCTGGTTTTGAAGACAACGAAATGGCGGATGCACTGGCTGCGGAAGGGGCGGCAGCTGCTTTCTGTGGCCCGGGCCCGACCCTCGGCCTGACAAAACAGACAATACGCAAGAGACGAGGAAGTGGCTGAGGAACCAGCACCTCGCTCATTGGAATGCTCTGCAGGGTCCTAGACAATGCAAACTTCTACTGAAGGGATGGACTGATGGTTACGCTGGGGCAGCTATTGAACTACCAAGGAGTAGGTAGAGGAAGATAACAGGACTCCTAACAGGGCACTGCTGGGTGAGGAAGCACCTCTATACACCCTAGGAGTAGAGGAAAGTTTCCTATGTAGGCGTTGCGGCATGACTGACGAAACGTCAGTTCATATTCTCTTAGAGTGTCCACACTTGGCTGTATTACGCAGGCGAATCTTCGGAGTCCCTGTCATATCCCCTGGAGACACAAGCAGGCATCCACTGATAAAGGTTGTGGCCTTTATTGAAGGGCTCGGCAGGAATGGCACAATGGGCCCGCCAGTGGCTTGAGTTTGTCTAGGTCAAGGCTCGCCTGCACATTTAGTAGTAGTAGAACAGTCTCTTTTCTCATAGAATGAATAAAATTAGCTATAACTTCGCCATGATTGACTATTTAAAAAGACTGAGACTGTACGTAGATGCTTAATCGCTGAATTTCTCACAGCAACTGACTCCACATGACGAATGCGCATCTTGGGCTTGAACGTTATCACAGTTTCAGGTGCTTGTGTTCTACTGTAACTTGTTCCCGGGTTTTTTTGTTTGTGTTATTTTATGCTTTTATTGATTTTTTGGGCTCTCTTCTGTGAGCTTTTCAAAGCTTGATAATAAAGAATTCGTATCATCAATAGTGTTTGTTACGATTTAAAATCGCAAATTTTGAGGTTAAGTTGAGTTAACGGCAGAAGAAACTAATGATAGTTGCTGTAATACAATTATTATAACTACAGGTTAGGTTGTAAATAATAAAAAAAGACCAGCCTACCGAAAAAATAAACGCTCACTGATAACTTTCAATTTGCGTATCGCGTGTTAACGACTCCGTGGACTGAAAATAACACAAAATATCGCTCTCAATCAGGTATAATACTAATCCCAGTGTTTCCAAAATACTTCATATATAATAACAATTCAATTATACGAAATAACATTGGCTGGAATGAAAATAAACACGTAGTCGCGTGTGAAAATAGAAAACGTATACGATCTTGCCACGTACTAATCAGTGAAGTAGAAAGAGGGATGCATAAAGGTAGGTAAGTATATTAATTTCAAACAATAGAATGAAATGTCGTGAAAGAACTATTGGTATGCTATTATAATATGAGTTCTTTCAGACGAGACACTTTGTGGCCGGCCACTAGAATCAAGACTCAAGATACAAAATGTGTCCCGTAATAAAGAACCTTTCACACGAGACACTAGTCGTAAACGTGTATCTGATTCAATTCAACACAAATATCTTTTAAATAGCCATTGGCCATTTGGAAACATTTGGAAACGCGTGTCCCGTTTGAACGTACTAATTGAAGTTCATGTATTACGAGTGGCCCGTACACAGATACAGTGTCTGGACACTAGAGTGGGAGAGACACTTCGATTAAGTGGCCGGACACGTATCGCGCGAATAAAAATACATTAATATAAATAGACGCATTCACACGAGACACAGATAAGGAATAATGTATTTTAGATGCGCGATTCTTTTCAGATACTAGTAGCCGGCCACAAGTGTCTCGTCTAAAAGTGCTCTAACATTACAAAATAAATATATTTTGTCTAAATATAGCCATACGCAATGAATTTCAACACTATTTGTGATATTTTTATTAATAATCCCATATGTTCATAATATTCTATTCATAGTCATCAATCTTTCATAGAAAAATATCGTTATACATAGTTAGCCAAATAATTTTTGGAGATAGTTGGACTGAATTTATGAATACTAATGAAATGCAATTATTTATAGGGATATTCCAACAAGATTGAAAGCGAGAGGTTCAAAGGAATTTGAAGGAGGTAGAATCTTGTAGTTGTGGAATTTTTTGAACTGAATCTGTAAGTTATTTCTATTCCAGTGTACATCTAGGCTTATTGTGATACAGTACCAAAGATTACAGAATAAAAATATAAGATGTTTCACTCCAGGGCGGTTTGATTCAAGTTGCTGTCCCAAACGGACGCCGCTCTTGTTGTCAATAACGAGACCGGTAGATACCAGAGAAGATCGAATAGCTTATTTTATTTTAAGCTGTACAGCGATAATTAGATAATTATATATTTGAATTAATAGGATTCTTTATCACAAAGGTTTATTTTTAAATGATAATTACTTCAAAAAATGTTCGGGATATGAATTTGAAAAGGTAAGTGAAAAATAAACTTGAATTTTTAAAATGAATCAATTCACAGTTTTTATCCAGCATCTTAGTACCTAATTTTGTGATACTCATTGATAATCTATCAGATATTTATCACAAATTTAATTAAATATACTCATTAGCCACCAGAATAATAGGGCCACTAAATCTTAAATTTTGATCTTTAAATAACGCGTATTTTTTGGATTGACAAGATTAAAACAGTAAAAAGAGAAGCAGCTGCAGGATACCTTTATTAAAATTTTTTATAAATGTTGTAAAATACTAAGTTTGGAGTTCGGTTTATGTGTTAAATTTAATCTATTGTCTTTCAAATCTTTCAATATACATTTGAGAGTAAAATATATACGGACTCTGGTATAGAGACTTGCATAATATTTGAAAGGAAATTGATTACATGGATGATGAAAAGAAAATTTAGTAAATTCGTTCAAAAGGAACTCACCAATTCCCCTTTGGTTAGATATAGAATTGAATTTTTGTGTTTTCTTGCGTAATGTACTTGGTTATATAATATCCTTATCATAAAAATAAACCCGTAATTTTGTATTAGCAAATATTACAAAATATTTAGTGTTTAAGATTTGCTATTAAAGAGAAAAATATTAATATGACTTTTTGCTCGTTTCAACAATTAATTAATAAATTTAAAAAATCTATTGGGCGGAGTAGAATTCGATGAGACCTCTGGCGGAGAAAATTGTAACTAACGGCAACGAGTAAAATAATTCGTTTTGCATTGTTTTTGTATTATATTCATGTCAACGTAATTACCGTGAATTCGTACTTTATTTGTTTAATTTTGTGTCAGTGACAAGTTTAAAACTGTGTTTTTCTATTTAACTCAACTCTCATCATTTCTGAGGTAATATTCTTATATAATCAGAGATATTATGAAAGAGGTTATGTTATTCTATTTTTTGTTTTCATTGCAGATCAAAGAGAAAATAAGTCGGTATTAAAGATTAAAAATATTACTCAATAGAAACCTACCTTCCCTGCAACTTTTGTAGATATAATTGTATCAAAAATAAAATAAAAACACGAAATCAGACCTAAAACTAAACAGTTAATTGAACGCTTGTTG
>CAJUYI010000051.1:306668-336559 GCA_910591695.1 Galerucella pusilla
TATGAAAATAGGTACCTGAAAAAACGGGAGGCATTTCGATAACACCGATAGTGTTTAATACTTACCTTTTTTTATATTTATTATTATTTAAAATTTTATTTATATTTTAGTTGGGCGCCATTAATAATTATCTCAGCTATTTTATGAGACTCTTAATTTTTATTTTATTATATTATTATTTGTATATTTTTTTCATACTCTCAGGGAATATTTTATTGTGAGGTCAAATTAAATTTATGAAGACCGACTCTGTTCTTTGGCCTTCGTGTTGAAAGTTGGCACTGAAGTATATTACTGCAATTGAACCATAGACATTAAAACAAAACAGCCACCTGTACTATTGGATAAGCGTTTTATCTTTTATTGAACTATTATTATTATTAGGTTTTTATATAATAAAATATTCAAATTATACAATTATACAGTTACTCCAATTCTTAATTATCTAAATTTTCATTCATTCATCCAGGCACACTATTTAACTAAACTCACAGAACTAAATTCAGTAACGTGGATATATGACCTTAATTATAGACTATTTGTCTAATAAAAAAAAAAAGAAGATGAAACTTAATAGAAACGTTAATCTAACGAATTGATTTTATCAAATGTTCTGTAAGTATTTTTATCTGATTATATCTAAGCAAACAATTTAATTCTAATAAGCAAACAATTTATACTACATAAAAAAAAAACTTTAGTAGGTACCTGAATGTTTGTTAGTTTAAACCTTTATTCTCTCTTCAAATTCGAAGGTTTCAATGGGTTGGAAAATGTGGGAAAGGCCTGCAGAATATACAGACTGTCAGCTGAGGATCAAATCCGGTATTTTCTTTCTTCAAAAACTGTGGATTTTATACAGTCTGTTCGTTGTGGAAAATTCCTTAGTTATATCGACAAAACTATGCCAGATATATCAGTTCGTCTTGATTAAAATTATAAATTCAGAGGTAGATGTACGCTTACCGGCACTTTGTAAGTATTCTTACTTATTTCACTTTTATTAATTGTAGGTATCACTGACTACTTATAATTATTATGTTTATATAAATAATATATTATTAATCTTTTGAATATTTTATATAGTTTTATTAAGATTTTTACTTTTAATTTCAACTCAAATTTTTCTACGTCTTTCTCCCGCGGAGAAATTTATACAAGCCGTTGATTTTTTTCATTTGTTTCCTAAACAAACTTTCTTTTGTTTTATTTCAAGCAATGAAATTCATTTTAAAAGTTTGTTACTAAATTGATATTTCCAATCTTTAAAAATATTGTAAGTTTATTCAAATGAAATTATGTTTTAGTTTCTATATGGTGTTTATTTCATTTTTATGTTATTGTTTTTATCATTGCAGTGGTCAAAAATTTGTATTTATATCTTTTATAACCTTAAAATTTAGGTTGGTATTTTACACGATTTGCTTGAAGTTGGTACTCCTGTTTTTATCTGTCAATTTATAGCTTAAATTCTTCGATTATACAGGGTTTATTAAAATTGATTAATAATTTAGAATATAGTAGTTGCCAAAACTTATTATAAAGAATGTTATTTATTTTTATTAATATTATCAGTTTTGCATGTTTTAATTTGACTTATTTATTAGTTTATTTCTATTATTTATTTTATTGTGATGAATTCATTTAACTAAGTAACCAAATAACAGAGTTGGTCATATTGCCTTCTGATTATTTTTAAATGATTTATTTTGGGTATGTTCATACCATAACAACATTCCCAAAATTTGTTTTCTAGATTTATTTTATTTATAAAAGAAATGAGAAAACCAAATTTTAATTCTTCTTTTTCTTCATTTGATTTAAGGCCTGCAGAATCAAGATCTTTCAAAATGGTTTCAAGATGAAAATGATGTTCTTCTATATTTTTGGAAAAGATCAAAATATCATCCACATAATGAAGAACAAATGATTCATGTTTATTTAATATTTTATTTAGTGCCCTTACTAATGAACTACATGCACTTTGTACACCAAATGGCACAACACAAAATCTATAGATTTCTCCGTCTATGGAAAAAGCTGTAAAATCCCGACTATCCTCATGTAAAGGAATTAGCCAAAAGCTATGTTTCAAGTCTAGTCTTGAAAATATAGATGTTCTTGTTATACGTCCCAAAATAGATTCAACTGACATAGGTGCTTCATATTGAGGTTTTGAAAATTTATTTATATTTCTTGCATCTAAGCAAAGTCTTAATTTTCCATTCTTTTTTACTACCACAACAATAGGACTAATGTATTGTGAGTTGCTTCTTTCTATTATTTTATTTTCCAATAGTTCTTTTATGCATTTTCTCACTTGATCTTTATACTTGTATGGAATAGGATAAGTTTTAGCTTTGAAATTCTTAATATCTTCATTCACTTCTATTTTATGTACATAATCTTTCGCAATTCTATTTTCCTTTGAAAATAAATTATCATATTTATTCATTAACATTTTTATTACTTCTTTTCTGTCCTCTGGACAATCCATTATAACTCCATCTTCCCCTTCTTCTTCATCATCATAATCTTTGTTCATTTCTTCCTTGTACATATTACTAACTACTTTACCTTCCCCTTTCAAAGCTATTATTTCAAAGTTAATCCATGTTCCATCCCATTTTAATTTTCTTTCTTCAATATCTATGATGGCGTTATGTTTTTCTAGCTCATCATATCCTATTATTACTTCAGTTTCAATATTTGGAGCAATTAATACTTGTAAATTAAATTCTTTTCCCTTAATATTTGCGCTTATATTTATTAATCTATTAATTTCACATATTTTCTTTGAGTTAACACCTATTAAATTTATTTTTGGGATTTTAATAATTTTATTTGTAGGAATATTTAATTTTTCAACAAAATTTTGATTAATTGTTGATGCTTCCGATCCAGTATCAATTAGTAATTTAGCTTCTAAATTGTTAATTAACCCATTTATAATAATTAAACTATTATTCCCATCTGTGTCTATATTTTCATTTATTTTTATAAATTCATTTGGATTTTCATATTTACAGATATATAGATTTTGTTTATTTGATGTGTGCATATTTAAAAATTTTCATTGTCATTTATTTGTTCAGTTGTCTGTCTCGTATTTTCCCTATGTATTTGTGCTGTATGTAATCTTGATCTTGTCTCGTTTAAATTTGTTATATCATCCTCTCTGTTTTCTGATCTGCTTCTTCTGTCTTGATTAATTCTTTGATAATTTACTCTTCTTGTTTCTTGATCTCCATTTCCTCTTTGCATATTTGCTTCAGAATTTCTTCTCTCCGGTCCTATATATTGTCTATTGTTCCTGTCATTGTAATTATTTTGTCTGTATGAATCATTATTGTTTCTATTATTAGTATTGTAGTTTCTGTTATTGTAATTATTGCTATTGTAATTATTGTTATTATTATTTTGTGCATTATTATTAAATCTATTATTTGTCCAATTGTTATTTTGATTGTTGTTTCTCTGATTATTCTCATTGTTTATATAATTTGTTCGTCTATTTTGTTGTGAATTTTCTTGTCTTATTAAATTTCTTTCTACTCTTTGTAGATACATAGATAATTGATCCAATTTTCTTATATTTTGTATGGCAATGGTTTCAGCCAATTCTGCCTTGAAATGCCTTGCTATGAACATAACGATTTCCTCCTCAGGAATTGGTGGTTCTAAATATTGTCATCGCATGTAGTTGGATTGCATAATTGTTTAAACTATGGCTCCTATTTTCATGGAACTTTCCGAAATATAAATGTTCCCTGATGGTGGATTGAGCATTTTCCCCCCAGAAATATTGTAAAAATGCCGTTTCAAAATCTTGAAATTGTGACATATCTTTTTCCCTGGCAGCAAACCATATTAACGCATGATTTTCTAAATGATCTCTTATTATTTCCTTCATGTCTTCAATATTATTTATTCCTCTTACTCGATTTTTCAAAATTCTTATGAATATTTTTGGATGCAGTTTCTTGATATTTCCGTCAAATTTTTGACTAGTTGTTCCATAAATTGTTTTTACTCCTCCAACATATTCCATATTCATTCCTTTTTTCTCGATTTGTTCTACCTTTCCTTGTATGTTCTTTATTTCCATTTTAAATTCCCTTTTTGTTTTATAGTTCTCTTCTTCTGCTATTTATTATATTTATTATATTTATATATTTATTTCTATTTTCTTACTATTCCCACCTATTTCCATCTTTAATTCATTTTCGTTTTTCTTTATATTTTCCATTTCTCTGGATTGTATTTCTTCCACTTCCATCAATCTTCCTAACATTTCATCTCGAATTTCTTGTTTTGTTTCTTGTATTCTTTCTTCTGTGTAGATTCTTGATTCTTCTAATTGTTTTCTCATATTTTCTATTTTCTCTTCCATTCTTTGACTATTTGTTTTCATTTCTCGTTTTATTTCTTCTTTATTTTGGTCCAATTTTGTCTTCATTTCTTTTTTAGATTCATCCATTTCTTTTTTGGATTCATCCATTTTTCTTATCATAATCTGGAACATACACATTACGTCCATCTCCTCTTTCTTTTCCTGTGAAATTTCTACTGTTTCATTTTCTCTTTGTTCTTCTGCTTCAGTTCTCTCTGTTTCTTTATTATCACCTTGTTCCATGTAATATGCTTGGAAGTCACCCATTCCATGTCTGCTTTCTTCTTGTTCCTCTTCTGATCTTTCCTCTGTTCTTATTTGTTTTCCATCCCTTAGTGTCATTCTTTTATCCATTTTTCTTGTTTTAATTTGTTTTTATAATAACAATATACAATATATATATATATTATAGTTGTCCAATTAGTTTGTTTTACTAAGTTTGTAAGAGACAATGATTTTTTCTTCAAATTTCAATTAGAAAGCTCAAATGCAATTACTTTCAGTCCTAGGATTAAAAGTGTTGCTAAGCAACGAGCAAATTTTTGTACGGTAAGGGAATTGATGGCTTTTGCACCTGTAAATAGTACAAAAATGTCAACATTTTTTTATGGTTGGAGAAAAAAGAATGTGTATTTAGTTTTCGGCGATTCTAAAAAGTCTTTCACCAGCGAAGGTTTTATTTAAATGTCAATTTTCTGATTTTGACAATTCAAAGGGATAATATGAATAATAAGAAGTAATTTTCCGGTATTTTGCATTCTCAAGCAACTTAATCTGATAAATTATTTCGAGAATAAATGAAAAAGTGGAAATTCGTCAATCCGTGTGCAGGAAACATCAACCATCATTATTTTCTCCGGGTATATTTGTAATCTCACATTTAGGTAACCTCTGCGTCTTTTGATTTGATACATATGGTTAGTGACCTTTAAACCCGCACGATAAGAGCGCTTTTGAATATATCTGCAAATATTTTTATTTTTCTCCCGAAAATAGCATACCTTACTTCTAAAATCTTCCTCCAAAGAAAAGCTTATCAACCTTTTCTTCGATTGACAATCAAAGTTTTGCTCTATTTCTCTAAAACCCTTATGCCCTTCACCGTCGAAGGTTTGTTAATCTTTGAATATCGTTTAGATTCATTACGTTACCGACAAAACTGAAGAAGTAAGTACCTGCTCACTATGGTACCGAGCAATAACCAGACTAGACGTATAACTCGATAACGCACTTCATTTGAAGCCAACATCTGTTTCCATATCCTTTAATGAAGCTTACTAAAGCAAGTTTCCCAAAAGGATACCAATAAACACAGCAAAGGTCACAGTTTCTAATAACAGAGCCGTTCTGTGTGAGCTTTTAATATGTGAAATAGTTATATTTATCTTGTATGTATGTATGTATGTGTTTTGGGGTGACATTCACTGAGACCTAAAAGATCTATTGTGTCCCCTCTACTTCTACTTAGTTTCTGAGGAGAGTCTCAGGAACTAGTAGCTCCTTTAGTCCTACTTCCCGGAGGAATTTTAGGATGTCTGCAGGCTTCAACTTAGGTGAATCTTCCTCTTCTATCCAGTAATCTCCCAGATGCTGTGCTCTAGGATTCTGAAGTGCTAAGCAGTTGGAAATTATGTAGATGGAGGTTTCTTCTGCCACTATTTTGAGCTTTTTCAGGTGCCCATTCAGACGACAATGTCCCGTTAGGATCCCTGTTAAAACTCTTAGCGCAGTTTTACTTTGATTTGTGCATTCATTTGATATTAACAGGTTGTAGTCACCCAGAAAAATCTTTGATTTTTAAGCCCTACTAGATCTTTCAGATGGTCAGATCTTCTCTTTTCCTCGGCTTTACCTATTTCTTCCAATATTACATTGGGGCTGATTCCGCAAAAGGGTTCAGGCCCCCAGAAAGGTCTTTCAGTCCCCCTCTTTGCTAGTTCATCTTCTATTTCATTTCCTTCTCTTCCAGTGTGTCCTGTAATCCATAGTAAGGTGACTATATCGTTCTCGCCTAGTTCATTGAGTTTGTCTAGGTATTCCCACACCATTTCGGAACTGATTACACAAGAGCTCAGTGCTTTAATGGCTGCTTGACTATCCGACATTATGATAATCCTTTGTCTTCTATATCCTTTTACATATTTATCATAGATTTATTTATTGTTCGATATTGGTAAAACAATATAAAGCATTTCGGTGAACTTTACTTACGCTTTAAGCCCGCAGTTTTGTTTATCATCATGACAATACATTATAAATATCTACGCCACTGTTACGATACGACTAATGACAGTGTTTAGTTGTTAATTAGTACCTTTATCAATTTGTAACTATTACATTTAACGCCGTTGTCATTAGTAGTGTTAATAGTTTATTCAGACCGATCGATTTTAGCTAATGTGATTGCCCGACTATTATTAGTATTCACCATAATATCTTGTTGAAAATCCAAACTGATATAATTGATTTTCGAAATTGATAGCTGCATAGAACACAATCATTACTATCAATAAAGAGAAAAGTTCGTTAGTCGAATCACAGTTTGGTTCGAACTTATTTAAAAAAATGCGTTGGTTTTAATGGATATTATTGTCAAAACATGTCATATTAGACTTTGTTTTCAAACCCCAGGAGACTACACAATATGCTGGGTTCGCGCATACACCGAGAGAAGAGTTATTTATAGACAAATAAACTGATTTGTTTGACCCCCCTTTGATTAAAACTAACATTGCTTTTTTATTATTAAGAAGCCATATTAACGTGAAATATTGGGAAATTTTGATATAAAAAAATGATTTTTTCGAGTGTAATTTCTTTAATGTGGAAAAATTTGTTCTCCTTTATGCACACCTTCATACAATTGTTCTTCGGAAACTATGAAAGTTTACGAAGCACAATATAATATTTTGTTATAAAATGTAACAATGCTATTTGGGTAAAAATTGTTTTCATTACCCAGAAAAAACCTAACATCTTGTGCTCTGGACAAAAATATGTTTAATAATAGAATGAATGAATTGTTAAATTCATGGCGATAACAAGAATTGTGAGATATCTTTGAAGGTAAGGAAATAAATGACAATTATATTCAAGTAGGTAAAAGTAACAAGCAAGCGAAATGTACCTCAAACAGACACATTTCTCAATTAAACCTGTCAGATCTACTCCAAGAACTCTAAAAAACTACTATGAGTGAGAACTACTACTACTACTATCTACTTCCACACTCAGTCCACCCATCCAGTTATCCCCCACATATGCTGTTGCCGAACCTCTTCTCGCGAGTTCATCAGCTTGTTCATTCCCAGAATAGTTATTATTAGGATATTTGATGCAGCGATCAAAAGTTGTGAAGAGTTCAACTTTATGGAGCATTTATTCTATGTTAAAGACTATGCTTAACGTACGAGATGGAATTGACGTAAAGAAGTTTTTAAAATTGGTACCATTCCTCAAGAAAAAGTCAGTTGGTTATCGAGCAAAGAAATCAAAAGTTTTTACGCATGAGCAAATTGATTCATTCCTCAAACAAGCTAGTGATGCAAATCATCTACTGTGGAAGGTATATAAATATGGAAAAAAGTGAAGTATGATGTTTTATTCATAATAATTATTATTATAGGTAGTTTTGATAATGGGAATATCAGGAGCATTGCGACGAGATGAATTAGTGAGAATGACCCTCGAAGATATTCAGGAAGACAAAACTGTATTGATAGTAACTGTTCCTGATACTAAAACTCATGAAAAGCGTGTTTTTACCATGACTAATCAAGTTTATATAAGAATTTACTATAAATATGTAACTCTTCGACCAAAACATACTGCTATTCGTCGTCTATTTCTGAGATATGAAAATGGAAAGTGCTCGGCACAGGTTGTTGGAGTGCATACGATTGGAAAAATACCTAATATGATTGCAAAATATCTCGGCTTACCAAATAGTTAGGCATACACAGGCCACAGTTTCAGAAGAAGTTCCGCCACGCTGCTTGCCAATACGGGTGCTGATATATCAGTTCTTAAACGCCACGGTGGATGGAAGTCCACTACTGTAGCGGAAGGATATGTCGAGGATTCCATCCATAATAAGAACAAAATTTCCGATGCAATTTCTGGCACTGTTGCATCTAGTTCAAATATAGTCAATCGCAAAATGTTAATGTCCAAAGAAAATAATACGTTTTTGTCTAATGTAAATAATGATTGTTCAGAAACAATAGATTTAGTTGCTTCATCTTCAGGGATGAATATCAGTAATAATATAAACAGTACAATCAATGTTAATATATATCAAAAATAAAGTATGTTTCTGTTGTGAATTTGGAAATAGTTTTTGGTTCGAAATACATTGTTATTGTCATATTTCAGAAATGTCAAATGCTGTAGTGGCGTTCAGTTTGCCGGCAGTCACTATGGGAACGGCCGTTAAAATTTTTGTCGGCCGTCACTCTGGGTAACGGCTCTCTGTTGCGGCTGCAAAATGCTTGTTTTGCGTCCGGTTGCACGAAAATACCGTTATGTCCCGGCACCCAGACTAATCTTACTTTAATGTGGTCTGCTAGTTCATTTAGTTCTTTCTTGCATTCTTCTACCAGTCAAAATTGTTACCTTGCGGATATTTGAAGCTGCAAGGGCTGCCTGACTGTCAGTTAGTATGTTTATCCTTTGACAGTTAGTCCTGTTTGTTAATTCTCACACATTCTAGGATAGCATAAATCTCTGCCTGAAATACAGAGGTATTTTCTCCGAGTGAGAAGGAGCATACTGTGTTTCTCATTTCACCATACACCACTGCTCCTGTCCCTTCCCCAGTCTGTGACCCGTCTGTGTACCAGGTCTCTCCTCGGGGAAACTTCAGTCTGCCTGGGTCTTGCCAGTCTTTTGTGTGAGGTATTTTTTCTACCTCATATTTAGGACTGAGGAGAAGTTTAGTGGTTTAGTGGCTGTTCTCATATCTAAAATGGCATAGAGTAGTAGAGAGAGCTGGGCGGCTCCTTCCATCCAAATAGAAGTGAAAATACTAGTGGAGAGAGCAAGAGCAAGAGCAAGAGCAAGAGCAAGAGCAAGAGCAAGAAAAGAAGCAAAATCTATATTTGAAGTTGAAATAAAACACCGACTAATAGCTCGCTTACGGTATATTGGAAAAAAACAAAATCTTGATAAACTCTCCTTTTGCTTTAGACCTGGACATTGAAAAACTGGTAATTCAACTTTTTTATAAAATGTATATATAGGTACTCGTAAATTGTAAATTATTCAGAACAAAATACGGAAGAACGTGTTATCCATTTTAATATTAATAACAACTCGATATCTAATATCTATATAAGAGTGGAAATATATTTAATTTGTAATTATATGTTATAAACAAGTTTAACATACGTTAAATACGTAATTGATATTATATTATGGTTGTAGGCAGATAATTATCATCGTATATTAAATATTATTACCTTATAGTCGTTATAGCAGCTTTCTCTAAGGTGGAGAATCACACAAAACTTTGCTGCTCACCTACATATATGTAAGCAGCAAAGTTTCAAATAGAAGAAAACAATGTATAGGAGCACTGCTGCCAACAGAAATTTATGAATACAATGCTGCCAACAGAAATTTATGAAAACAATGCTGCCAACAGAAATTCATCTAAATTGACGAGAATGACATAATTTTAAAGGTGGCAGAGATTTAAACCGGTGGGAAATTTTCTTTTTCAGATATTTAAATTTTTCTCAGTTATTTTACTTTATAATACAGAAACAACAATCTTATATTAGTGTAAGGTAAAATGTCAATGTACCCTTGTATATATTATATTTATATGTCTCGTTGTACATAGTTTAGAGTAAAGAAAAAGGGAAAAATAGAAAATTTTGTTATCGAGTATTCGATCTTGATAAATATATCCATCTTATTTCCCCGTATTCCCCAGCGATATCTCCACATATTTCGCTTTATGCGAAACGAAAAGTTTATCTATCTCGTCCATATATCTCCGTCCTCAGAGTCACTCACAGCCGCGTATACTATGACCAGCGGCAATTCAGTAAATTCAATAAATCATATTTATTACAAGACAGTTGAACAGAAACATTTTGGTTGATATATATTATATATAGTAAAGGACTATTTCGAAAAGATCCTTTCTACAGGATGTATTCTTTGTTTCAGAACAATCAAAAGTTGGTTAGCACAAGAAACATGTTAAGCAAGGAAACTAGATGCGCGAGAGTAGAAGTATGTCGACCAAAAATTGATCAAAAATCCTTCTAAAGTAGTCTTTACATTTATAAATAATAATAATTTATAGTTGTCCAGCTAGACGTGAATGATCATAATTTTTGAGGAATTATCTGTAACAATAAATTAGTATTTACAGAAATAAAATATACCTGCTAAGGTTTCAAGACCTCCCCACTTGCTTTTGTCTCAGTATTGCAGGATGCATGAGAAGTATGCCAACGGAAGCACTAGAAGCCTTATTTGGCCTCCCCCACAAGATGCTCCTTCTCACTAGGAGAACATACTTCTGTATTTCAGGCAGATATTTATGCTATTCTAGAATGGGTCAGAACTAACAAACGGTTATAGGATAAACACTCATAGGATAAACATACTAACTGACAGCCAGGCAGCCCTTGCAGCTTTAAACAGCCGCAAGTAACATCCAGACTGGTAGAAAAATGCCAGGAAGAACTAAATGAACTAAATGAACAGCATATGTTGGACCAGAACCAGCTCTTGGAACCACAAAGAAGGTAGTCCGAGGGCAAATACAAAAATGGGTACAAAGCCAGCATAGACTTCATTGGAGGAACACTCCAAAGCAGGTACACAGTAAAACCTTCGTAGGTGACACATGTCTAAAACGGACCAAAGAACTACCGAATATCAGTAGGAATAAGCTAAGAATTATTACAGGTTATCTAGCGGGTCATACCCCGGTAAAAGATCACCTGCATAAAATAGGGTTATGTAACGGGGACCTCAGCTGCAGACTTTGTGGCATGGAGACCGAGACCGTAACCCATATCTTATCTCACTGTGAGGCACTGGACTCAAGGAGACAAACAATCTTCGGAGAAGCCAATGTGCCACCTGAAGTATATGGCACACATCCAATGGACCTATATCGTCTACTCGAAGGTACGGGGATAACTGGATGGGTGGACTAAATGTGGGAGGAGTACAATAAGCCAGCTTTCAAAACACAAAAAAAGACCCCCATGTAAACGTTTTTCAAGTCCCCGTGTAAACGTTTTTCAAAATCCCCGTGTAAACGTTATCATATACTCGTCAAAATCGGAAAATCGGGCTGGTGCTCAACGTTGACCTCACGACTTTAAATTGGGACGGAATATGCCGAACGCTGACCATCTTCGCGGCATGAGAGAAGCACGCCCGAAGTTCACATGTGCTGGGTCAAAAGCCCGGGTTAACAGATGCGTTGGCAGGCAGCGCTATATTTTGATTTAAGGAGAGCATTTGAAGCGAAATAATTAGAACACAGCTGCGTTTTGACAAAATAAGTTGTTATTGTTAATATCTATATTATTTATACGCTTATTTATAGACAGTATATATTTATTTATGTATAAGTAACGTTAAAGATCCAACATAACCAAATTTCCAGTCACAATTTTATTTTCGATAACCGACCCACTCGGAATTTCAATTTTATCAGTTCCACTGGCTAAAATAATAACGATACCTCTTAAAGAAACGTTTTTACCAAACACCACATCCCCGCTTATCGTCAAACTATCCAAATCTATCAGATCAGGTATCGAAGAAAATCTTGCTAAACAATTAGAAACTTTTTTAAAATGCTTGTCGCCCAACATAATCAAAGGTGTAGTGGGGAATAGTCTAAGTGGAGACATAACCAAAGCACCGTGGTCCAAGCTGTATAAATTGCTCATAACTAGGATAAGATCAGAAGATTTTTTGACCGGTAGAAACCGATTTCTTTGAACATTTACACCTACACTGTTTTCAAAGAATTTCATCCCAGCTCCAATAGCGGTTTCAAGCTGAATCACCGGTAGGCCGTTTTGTAAAGATTTATGATTCACTATAATATCAAGTTGAAGAAGATCCTTCTTCATTATTCTATCGATAGCTTCCAGTTTCACCCAAATGTTATTGGTGTTGAAATATTTAAATACTTTTATAGATTTGAAATCATTGATATGTTCGTCTGGTACTTGCGCTAGTTCCAATAAGCACAACTTTTCTTCGTACTTGATTAGAGTACCACCTTTAATGTCGGCTCTCGTTTTGTTTGTTATTTCCATGAGAAATTCGTGAGGTGAAGGCTGCTGCTGCTTTGGATTTAGTAAAAAGTTTAATATTTTGAAGTCGACCGTCGCACCTAAATTATCTATGTTGGAAACATAGCAATAGATTTTGCCTTCGTTTAAAAACTTCTCTAATAGTCCTGAGTTTTTAAAGCTTTCATAAAAGTCCCCGTGACCTGGTGGGTACCAGCTCTCCATGGATTCCTCTACGTTCCCTGTTTCAGCAACAGGCATTAGTGTTTCTTTACTTATTCGTGGATAGCAGGATTGATTGAAAGTATGTAGTTGAACCTCACAGTCTTTTAGGGATTTTAAAATATTTTCCGTTTCTTTATTCGTGTTAAAAGAGTTCATTAATATCAAAGGAACGTCTACATGGTACGTTTTATTTAGGTGGTCTATTTGTTCTAGTGTTAGTTCCAAAAATGTTTTACCATCTCGTACGGTTATTATGGATTTTGGTCCGCTGCATCCCATCGAAGTGCCCAATCCTCCATTTAATTTTATTATCACTAACTTATGAAGCATTTGGTGTACCATACATTTAGTGGGTTCTTCTAAACTTGTATAATCTTTAACAGAATCTTCTGGTAGTTTTTCGATTTTATCCCAATTTATTAAAGATGCTTTGTCCTTTAAAAATCTGGTAAATAATTTGGTGAACTCGTTGTATTGAGCTTTAGTTTGTTTGGATTGTGAAGGGCTGGAAGTGGAAACGAGCTTTTCTAAATAAGTTTCTAAATTTTTCAGTATTGTCATTGTACATATTGATTTTCAACCCATTTATGGAAGTTTGATACAAAATTACTTAATATTTTATATACATTTTCTAAAATATGTCATATATGTCATTTTTAACCTCAGTTTGGTCGGGTAGCGACGGAAGGTGATCATAAAATGGTAAATATAAAAGTGCTGGCTAATTATTGTATTGCAAAAGGCCAGTAAGGGGGGAAAAAAGAAGAATTTGAAATGGCAGTTGTATTAGTTAGTGGTGAAGTTACTACTGGCTGGTAGTGATGCAGAAAAATCTTAAAGAGTAGATTTCAGGAGCTTCTTAACCAACTTAACCAACTTATTTATTGTTTGGTTTATACTTGCTGTCATGTGTCATGTCATTTATGTTCGTTTCTTCTAGGAGCACAGAACTAAACACTCGTTCTGTGCTTTGAGCCAACGCAACGGGAAAAACTAAATTTGAAACTTTAACGGCCGTTTTCATAACAAATCCTTGATGTTCACTTCAGCTAAAGTGACTTAATCAGTTTAAATTCACTTAAAGTTGAATGATTTTCATAACATTTTTGTACTGTTCTGTGGGATTTTACATTAATCAAGAGAAGTTGGTATCAGTGACTATGACAGTTTCGAGATTTATCAATTGAAGTAGGGTTATGTTTAATGTTTATGTTCGTATTATATTTTTATATTAGTGTTTATGCTTTCTTCTTGATTCTTAACTTGAAATAAGTGTTATGGGTGAAGTAAATCGAAAAAGAGTTAGGGGTACAAATTTTACAACAGAAGAATAATTGGATTTGGTAAAAATATCTGAAGAATATAAATCGAGTATTGAGTGCAAAACCATTGAAAGTTCATTCATTTCGATAGTCATATTATGGAGAACCGCTGTTGCTGCAATTATTGTCATTACTGTATTCAGGTTAACCCTTATACCCAGGGATAGTATATAGGAAAGCGTCTTTTCCAGACACCATACTGTCTTTCTACTGTATTTCTAGTTCTTATTAATGAGTGATTGTATAGTCTTTCAGCCTCTGTATTTGTTTCCTACAGAGGAGTCAAGGTATATGGTTGAACTCCATATCCAGAGTCTCCAATTAAATGGAACCTTCTAAATTGGCCTCCTTCAAAACTATTTTTCATTCAACTATTATTAAGAGTAGTCTGATCATGAGCAATCCCTGGCCATCTTGCCAGTGTAGCAGGTTTGCTTAACCTGAATCTTTGGTAAAATTCTTCATCTGACCAATAATCAAAATCTGTTAGTCTCTGTTTATATATTTTTCGTTTCCTAATGATGAATATTTCCTCATCACTGTCGCTCTCGTTTCTGCTATCCTCAAAGGCTGATGACTCGGTATCTATTTCCATCTTAAGAGAATTTGTCCACAATACTGACACAACGAACTGAAAACTGTCTTAAATTTTGAGGTTGAAGTCGCGTAAAGTCGCGACTGTGTCCACTTTAACTT
The DNA here is from genome assembly GCA_910591695.1 of Galerucella pusilla. Taxonomy (NCBI): domain Eukaryota; kingdom Metazoa; phylum Arthropoda; class Insecta; order Coleoptera; family Chrysomelidae; genus Galerucella; species Galerucella pusilla. The sequence continues at coordinate 321,584 of CAJUYI010000051.1, forward strand.
GAAGTCAACTTGAAGTTATGTGGGAATTGACGCTTTATCAGGTCTCCTAACACCTTGCATGCCTATTTTTCCAAAAAAATATAAACTTTACTTTTAAAACAACTTTAAAAATAATAAAATTTGAAAGTCCGCCAAATCGCGCTTTACGTCATAAAGATAGCGTGACGTCATTTGTTTCTGAAAGCTTTAAAAATGGATAAAGCCAAAAAAAACTTTGTATTCCAAATATTGCATTGTTCCAGTGTGTAAATCAACGTCCATTAAAACTCCAGACAAAATATTTGTTACTTTACCTGGTGGCGCAAGCAAAAATACACTTTAGAGAAGGGCATTACTTTTGTTTGTGAAGACCATTTTAATGTAGGTACTTACTTCTATGCTGGTAATTTTCATTCTTAAATAGTTTGAGGTTATGTATATGTCTAGGAATCAACCATAAAAACATCATTTTCTTACGACCAGACATCGAAATATGGTTGGTATATATTATTTATGTTACGCCCAAACATCAAAATCGCCCACTGAGCGAAAAAAACGACCGCCACGCGTTGTGGACGGTGCCGAACGACCAACTACCGAAATTACATAATTTTTCGCGTTAATTCCGATTTTGTTGTCCACGACGCGTTGTGGACAATGCTCAAACGGCCACGACGCGTTCTGGATGATTTAGAAAGCTCATAAACCGACCACGCTTTTAATATGTTGATTAAATTTACAGAAATAAATGAGAATTTTAAAACCTTTATTGTAGGCTTATTTCTACATGAAACTTCATTTACAATAACAGCTAACTGAATCGCAGGTAGATAAATAATAATAATAATAATATCTTTATTGCTTCAAATTGATACAAATCAATATAGCAAGAAATCCGGAACAGAGTCTATAAATAAATACACAGTTCATGCGGCAAAATCACAATGAAAATAAACAATAAAAGAGCGAAAACAATATTTGTGTAAAACCCAAGCTATTCGTTTATAATAAATGAACGAATTTTGAGTACGCCAATAAAATAATTCGAAATTTGCCTGAAATCCGCCAAGGAAGGAGTATTTAATAAGGCAATGAAATCATCAAAATTATGCAGATTTTTAATAATTTGCACTCTAATACAATCATACATCCTGCATTGAAGCACAATATGTTCAAGTGTTTCATTTTGACGCGAGTTGCACAGAGTACAAATTTCTTCTTGATTAATGGTATAAATACTTCCCTTATACGTTATTCTAACAAAAGTCTTCGAACATAAACGGATCTGACAAAATATTCGAACTAATTTAATCGGCAGTTTACTAGTTAGATAATCTGCAGGACCTGAATTGACTGTTAAATGTTTATATATTACACAGTAATTACTATTAGCAAGGCGTTGTAAGTCGGAACTATACAATTTTTGTTTAAAATTCTCAAGAATTGCATCGTAATGGCTTTTTAGTGAACCAAAAGAGAGGTTATTCCACATGTCGTTCAACCCGAGATCTATAAAAATCTGTTTCATTTGTAGGGCCCAGTTATAGCAGGGGTTGTCAAAGTCCTCTAACTCTAAGAGCCTGAGAAAGACAATCTTTGGCAATCTAGTGTTTGCAAAAGAAAACATTTTTAATAACCAGTTGAGGCACAACTTAAATACCGTATAATCAAGCCTAACAACACCCACCTCAAGGCGTACTAAATAATCAGGAGTGTTTAGCGGTAATAGGAGCAATCTTTTGAAAAAACCAACTTGGGTTTTTTCAACAATGTTAAGATAACGCAGACCCCAGACAGGGACCGAGTTGGCAAGTGTATTAATTACTATGGAATGATACAGGGTTATGCGCGATTGCCAGGAAGTTGTTTTTGAACGTGAAAGCATATTCATGACAGCACCTATGGCTTGTTTGCATTTAGAAGAGGTATTCATTGCGTGTTCGCGAAATAATGAAGAACAAGTGAGAGTAACCCCTAAGTATGTATAGTGGTTAGTCATCTCGATTTCTAATTTGTTGAACAGAAATTTGTAATTTCTTGTTATTTTGTGGCCGCCTCTCGAAAAACACATAATTTTAGATTTAGAATTATTAACAGTAAGTTTGTTAAGGCAAGTATATTGTTCAAGGGTGCGTAGCTTCCTAGCCAGATCTATTTCAGAGTCAGCAAGGATAACCAAATCGTCCGCATACAACAGAAGTAACAAATCATTCCTGTTATCAATATTAATTCCGACCATACCAGATTTTCTGAAAAAGTCGTCAATATCAGCAATGAATAGTGAGAAAAGCAAGGGACTCAATGGTTCTCCCTGCAGAACGCCCTCATTTATTTCAAAGAATTTAGAGTATTCATTGTTAACTTTTACACAAAAAGAGGATTTGTCATACAGAGCTCTGACTAGGCGAATAAATTTAGAACTGACACCCAGCTTAAATAATTTTTGCCATAAGAGGGGATGATTAGTAGAGTCAAATGCGCGCTTCAAGTCAATAAAAGCGGCAAAGACTCTTCTGCCTTTGCGATGTAGGTGAGTTTGAATGGTGCTATTCAAGACAAAGATGTTGTCCATACAACTTCTGTTCTTCCTGAAACCCGCCTGAATTTCTGGAAGAATATTATTACTTTCAACCCAAGAGTTTAATCTGTTCAACATGATCATATTAAAAAGTTTAATAATAGTGTTAATGCAGGCGATAGATAAAGCTGTTTACTTGTTTTTGCAAGCACTATTATTGTGGCATTTAGAATTGCACAACACATCATTGGCCCTGCAGTTGCACTTTTTTGTATTACAATAACGCTTACAATGGCACATGACAAATCCTTGTTTCGATCCAGACGAAAGAGCCGAAGCTTTTCTAAAAATTTAATGAACAACTTGGAATATCCGATGAGTTTATAAAATTTGAATTCATTACGACTATTTAGTTTTTCCAGTACGCCCTCTTTGGTTCCCAACTTATACAAGCTGGGATCATTAACGCTCAGAACTACAGCTAGAACAGTCCTAGGGCAAGCCGCCCTCTGTCGACATATGGAACTTTGACTACGACATTTTGACCAATCTCAGCAGGAGGTAGTTTTTCACGGGACAGCGCCAGCATTTTTCCAGCTTGCTTCTCCATTCCGGCTCTAGCAGTTTCGCGTTGCTCTCTGATTGCATCACGACGGCAGCAAAGGTTGCATACGACTTCTCCTTCAATTTTAATCCCACACTTCATGTGTATATTTAAGCTGCATGTTTTACATGGTTGGGTAACTCCAAAATCTTCGCAAATGGAACATGCTGTCACAGTGGATACTGCATTGATTACATTCTCTTTCCCTTAGTGGTCTTTTTCGAGTGTCATCCCTTCCAAGATTTTCTCCAAATCTTCTTCCATTTCCAAAGATTCATGTTTCCCTTTCCAGAGAAGAATCAGCCAGTCCGATTCTTTGTTTGTCACCAAACATGGCTTCGTAAAGACTTTTTCTAATCTCTTCGTGCAAAGCACGATTTTTTTTTGCTCTGAATAAACCGTAATCCATCTGACCATTGTTTGGTAACATTGTTAAGTATCCATGCTACCAACATATCTCTGACGTCATACTGACAAAAGTCTAGACAAGAAAGATCGGTTTATGAGCTTTCTAAATAATCCAGAACGCATCGTGGGCGTTTCAGCATTGTCCACAACGCGTCGTGATCAACAAGAACGGACACAAAGCGAAAAATTTTGTCATTTCGGTATTTGGTAGTTCGGCACCGTCCACAATGCGTTGCGGTCGTTTTTTTCGCTCAATGTGCGTTTTCAATGTTTGGGTGTAACATACATAGCTTAAATCGTACTTACGATAATGCTTTAACTCCTCTTATTTCCTCTGCATTAAAGCACCTGTTTGACTTCATAAATTCAAGCAGCATAAATGAGTCTACTTTGGGCAAGTTATCAGTTTGTGCTTTTACAAAACCTTCGCTAGCCATATCTTTACTCACAAAATATGAAAGAATTGTCACTGAACACTGAACTAGTAAATAAAATAAATGTTTCCAAAAGTTTGAAAATATCCTCAGAAATATCGAATATTTATGACCACTTTCCACTTTACGTTGACTTTTAGAAATAAAAAAAGCACACACAAACACGTAATGGTCTCAAACGAACATATAATAGATATTTACGTAATTAGTTATGAAAGGAGCGATATTGTTCAACAAGCGTAATATTTGCCAAAACAAGCGCTAGCGAGTTCTGCAAATTACGCGTGTTGAACAATGTCGCTCTCTTCATAACGTGTTTACGTACAACGTTTTATCTAATTCCGCGCTTTCATAATATTTAATAAAATCTTCAATTACAATGATAATATTGAAGTGTCAAATGGTGTTAGAAGTATTGTTACTATGATGTATTCACCCAGAAAATTGACTTACTTTAAATAACTCTGTGTCCTGAATAATGTTTTCAATGTTTATAAATATCAAAATACTATTGAATTAAAATAATGGGTTAATTGTCAGTTTAAATAATGAAATAATTGTCAGTTTGGACAGTACCTATCTAATTAATAAATTATTCTTTTAAACTCATGTGGTATCTCTATGTTGAAACTGAAACAGTTACGTAAAGTTTTCACATAACTACTTTTCATAACTGATATATGAAGGTTATGAAAAATGTGACGTTACCTAACGTCAAGGAGTGACTTAAAGTGTCACATTTGATAGCGGAATTAGATAAATGATATTTTTACGTCGATGAAGCAATTAATAGTTGATTAAAATACAATATAAACACACAAATACACATAACCTAATGCAATACCGGCCATATTGACATAAGTGAACACAAGAGATATGACATCACACGAATCATCGGGTTCGGAAATCCTCGGGTGGTGGTCGGAAAGTGCATTGAAATTTGAATTTTATTTTAAAATTTGGGAGTAATTTCCAATGGCAACTAGTATATTTCCTATTATTAGTAATTTTTGATATCATATTTACTATTATAAATTAATATCCAAGCAAAATATGAAATATGCGTGTACACTATTCTGTTGTACAATAATTATAATATATAATAAATATAGTTTTAATATCTTCTCTAAGTTCCTTGTGGCATTATTCTTTTTTCTTATTCTTATTTTTTAATAAAACACCTCTTTGTAGCGGAAATGTCAAATGTCAAAATTCTATTACAAACAACCAATTAATTCCGAATTGAATAAATCCTATGAAAAGCTTCTCTATTTTGAAGATAACGTCGAAAGCCAATAATATTAAAACGACATATTTCGATGTAATAAATTAAATGGAAATGGCTGGTTCAATTTTCCTTGCCAAATTGAATGTAGATAAGTGTGCATGTCGAATGCTGTGTATAATTTTGTTGACTTATTCCGGACCTTCGCCCGTTTCGTATTCGTAAAATGATATATAGATTCAATTCGTTACGTCGAATAAAATTCTTAGAGATAAGACTTGGTTCGTAGAGCCAATGTTCGTTGCCAAAATCAATCTGTTGTGTATCACGGATACGAGGGCGAAGAGAATGTTATATAAAAAAGGAAACTACAATTACAGAAAAAAGTTTCAACCAAAAATTTTAGATCTTCAAATTTTACACCAAAATGGTCCCTATACTATTTTCTATAGATGACATTAGCGGCCGTTTTTATAACAAACATTAACACTACTTTAAGTTTTAAAGCAAACTTTGAATAAAAATCGATTTCATAACAGTCTTTATAACTTTAAGTCGACTTTAAGTTAAAGTGGACACAATCGCGACTTTAGGCGACTTTAACCTCAAAATTAAAGACAGTTTTCAGTTCGTTGTGTCAGTATTGTGGACACATTCTCTTAAGATGGAAATAGATACCGAGTCATCAGCCTTTGAGGACAGCAGCAACGAGAGCGACAGTGATGAGGAAATATTCATGGTTAGGAAACGAAAAATTTGTTTGTTTGTTCAATTACAACTAATCTAGAAACAAGATTACAGAGCAATATTTTTCTGTTAAAATCTTAAAACTGAAAGGCTATACAGAGTTAGACCCACTGGTAACTACTCAGATTTATTTTCACTCGGTTTCTCTACACAACACGCCCTGTGTTCTGCTTTTAAACCACTACACTAGTTCAAAAGGTTTGTTTGTTTTTATTTCTTTTATCCTTAGGTGTTACTGGTTCTATTTCCTTGGTGGCTACTTCATTTATAACAGCTATATAAACAGGGAATAACAGATTTTGATTGCAGCAACAGCGCTTCTCCATAATATGGCTATTGTAATGAATGAACCTTTAATGGTTTCTGTAATAATCGATTTATATTTTTCAGATATTTTTACCAAATTCAATTCTACTTCAGTTGTAAAATTTGTACCCCTAATTTTTTTTCTATTTTTTTCACCCATAATACTTATTCCATGTTGAAAATCAGAAGAAAGCATAAACACTAATATAAAAATATAATACGAACATAAACATATCCCTACTTCAATTAAAAAAATCTCGAAACTGTCATAGTCACTGATACCAGCTTCTCTTGATAAACGTAAAATCACACTTTACTTGAAGGAACAGAACAGAAATGTTATGAAAATCATTCAACTTTAAGTGAAGTTGAAGTGATAAAGTCACTTTAGCTAAAGTGAACTTTAAGCATTCGTTATGAAAACGGCCGTAAGGAGGCTAAACGTGAGGGTGGTTTTTTAAACTTCAAAAAATTGTAACTCGTAGAATAATTGAGATATTTGCAATTTTTTCTACGAGTTATAAAGTTGTTTAAAAATCCACCCTCAACGTTTAGCTACCCTAATGTCATTTGGGGAAAAATTATAGGTACCTTTTTTGTGTAAAATTCGATGCTCTACAATTTTGTTTCCATACTTTTTCTTGTAACTTCAACGACTCCTGTGTAATTTCGAAAAAACACCTCATCCTTTTTTTTCAACCCCATTCCAGGGGGTTGAAACATAGTCAAATGCATGTTTCATTTGTAGATATTTCAAAGAAAATTATATAAAAAATTCAAAACCTCCACTCAACTATAATATAAGTATTCAACTTTTGAATCTCCTCTCGTAGTGTGTAACGTCTACAGAACCTACCAAACTACATTATTTAATTTTGAAAGAATCCAGCTGTAGTCTTCGGCAGTAACCATAGCTTCTCTGATAAAATGAAGCTATTAATGATTTTATGCATACCTAATCCCATAACTGAAGGCTATAAACAAGGATTTAGAAAATGAAGAAGTCAGTTTTGAAGTATCAATCTGGTTTGGTTTGTTGAAGTTGATAACTTAGTGTGTATAAGCATGTAATGTAAATGCGTGGACAAATCCATTAAAAAAGGAAGCGTTGACTTTTTTTTTATTCCTTTCTTCGTTCGTATTCTGAGATATACAGGGTGTACTGAGAGTTGGTAAGTAAGTGTACATTTGGCTTCTGATGACGGTAACTTGGTTATCGAAACGCACGTTAGATAGTGTATAGTGCCATTTTTGGTGTAGTGGTAGTGTAGCTTCAAATATCGCTAAGATAGATTTTCAAATAATGGTCCTTCGAGCCTTCGAAAAAGTGAAACTTCAAAATTAGATTTTTGAATGAAAGCAAACCGTGTTGAGTATGAAATGATATTAAATGAAACATAAATTAATGGTCGTAAATACAAAATCGTCCAATTCAGTTAAGAAAACTATTATCTGTCATTACATATTCAATCCTCTTTTATATATTAATGTAGTCATATATATACAAGAAAATAATGAAAACGTTTTCAAAACTTCCTCCTTATGAATGGATTTCAATTAGTTCAAACTATAAAAGTAAAACTCATAAATTAAACGGCAGGTAGAGACTGTTCGAAACGTTGTAAATCATCTTTATTTTTGCACGCAGATTTCGTCTCTCCATATATTTCAATACCTTACAGCTGGAGATTAATAATATTGGAAGATAAAGAACAATAGATTTATTTTCCTGCTTGTTTGTGAAATAAAGTGAGAATTAAATTATCTTGAGTATGTTTGCGTTAATATTTTATGGAGACCTTTGCAGAAATTATAAGATTATTGGACAGGCATTGTTATTAACTGAACACAAACGTTAGCAGAACTGACATATGTCAAATGTTAATAGTAAAAATAGTGTCTGTTGTTGTGTTTAATAAACCCTACAAAATACAAATAAAACAGAACACAAAAAGAGTACTCTTTTTAGATTTCCAAGCTTTCGTAAATATTTATTTACATCTTGAGGGAACTACAAAAGTGAGAAAAAGACATAATTTACAAAACAGCCCGCTACAACAGTTTTATAACTTACGCTTACGCTATCGAGAATGTATCCTTGATGTTATAATCGGGAAAAGCATTGAGCAATTATTTCAAGAAAAAACAATCCAACTGGCTTTAAGAGCCCCAGTTACAGTCACATTGTAAAATAATTAAAAAGTTAAAATATAAAAATTCATTTTAAAACATAGTGAGAATCCACACAAACACGTGGAATTCGACTAATTATCGAAAATAGGTTAAGAATAGATCTTCTTTTATATAAGATACAATAAAAAGAAGAAGAAGTAGTCAAGCAATAATGACTTTATCAAAAATAATTGAAAATATACTTTTAGAATACGGGGGAGGTACCAAAGTTTAATTAAATGCTATAGGAAATATTGTAATTATTATTTGTATGTTTATGAAAATTATGTTTATCTAATGTTAAAAGGAGAGAATAAAGATTACTTGAATTTTGAATGTCTGTTTTCTTATTAATCCGGTCATCCTCTTGAAATATAAAAGCCATTTCTAAGAATAATCTTTTATTGTAATTATTTTCACGTGATCCCTTCAAAATCAATTACTTATGTGGTCTAAAGAGGAAACATGATTAGCAAGAGAACATCTTTCAGGATGCAGTCTTATATCACTCTTATGGAGAGATACACGACAGAACAATTTCTGAGAGGTTTGGCCAATATATGTAGAATTACAGTCCTTGTAACAAAGCTTATATACTACATTACTACTATCAGAGATACGTATTCTGTCTTTTAAAGGATTATAAATAGATTTCATCACTAAGGCACTCCTACAAGCAAATTTAATATTGTCTAAGTATTGTGAAAAAATCTTAGTAAGTCTGGGAGTAACTTCCCTTATGTACGATAAAGAGACAATAGAAATAGAAGAGGAAACTATGTCAGAGATAGAGAAAGCATTCTGATCAGTTACACCTGCTTCAACTATTGGAAGTGATGAAATATCTGCTAAAACAAATGATGTATTGAAAATAATCTTTCTTAGTAAGGATTTGGGATAGGAATTATCAAGGAAAAAATTGAAGAGTATATCCCGATTCTTATCTTTGAAAATGGGGTCGGAAAGACTCATAACTCTGGATGTCATTTGTTTAACCAATTCACCTTTATGCTAAATTTTATGGTAAGAATTGTAGTTGAGATATCTCCCAGAGCTATTCTATTCTGGTAAGAATATACAGATGGCTCAAAAATGGAAGAATGCTCAGGATGTGGAGTTTACTCCAGAGCAATAAGCCTAAGGATTAAGTGGGAAATGGGATACAATACCAGCGTGGTTCAAACAGAACTGGCTGGTATCTCAATTACCGCAAAAGAACTAACCAGAAAAGCAATTTCTAGCAAAAACATAACAATCTGCACTGATAGTAGACAAGCCCTATTAGCCTTGAACAGACAATGTGTGTCAGAGTGCCACCAAGATTTAGCTAATGCCTCGGCAGATAACAATATTATCCTGTGGGTTAAAGGGCACGACAGGAGTAAAGGTAATCGCATTGCCGATTCTTTGAGAATTCTGAATGAATATATTTTTGTCACAGCACATCTCCACTTATTTTTAATTGACTACTTGTAAATAAAAGACGTTAGTGCTAAATATAAATCCTGTAAAGGTGTAAAGTATCATAATGAAAATAATGATTGATCCCGGACTTGATGGCTCAGATGAGGATGAGTTATCCTTTCCCATGCCTCAACCTCGAAGACAAAAATTAATCCGAGAAAGGGTGAGTTTTACTATGAAATTCTCAGTGACGATCAGACCTTCTGCCATAAATTCCGGAACTGTTTAGCTCAGCGGCAATGTTTTTCGAACATTGCTGCTTTACCTTCCAGATTACGGCATCTGTGGTTTTATTCTATATTATTTTATAATATTTTTTGGTTAATACCAATAAAGCATCAAGTATTTCCCCCACTTTTCTTTTATTTTTTGTTCTTCCATTATAGAAACGAAAACAAACAAACTGACAAAACAAAGTGCATAAAGAAATATAATTTGTCTATAATAAGGTGCTTTGACATACCTATAACCAAACTTTTATATTCAATTTTTAGGCGGGAAAGTCAAATTTTGTACAATATCTTCATAATGGATAGTACATTCACGAAAACTATCGATGTTAAGTACCCACTGGTTAAAAGTAGTTGACACATGATGATAGAACACATTTTTTTCTAACCTCAAGGTCAACACCTGACCAGTGATTGAAAAACCATCACTTTTGACCAGAGGTGATAAAACCGGACCTTAAAATATCAAAATTTGAAGTTCACCAAATGTTAGTTGGAAACTATAACTAGCTGTGGGTTACACTGTATTATAATAGTATATTTTAACTTCTATTATTTCAATACTTATAGCGTCTATAACTCACATTATTGACACAAAGCGAATACGAAATTTCTTTGGCGGTAAAATTGGCACAAAAACCCAATCGTAATCACAATCACAACACACAGTTAAATTATATACAATGCTAACCCCCCTCCTCCCCTCTCCAATCATTTTAAGCGAAGTAATTTAAAATTTCACGGATATCATAAATTTGTTGCACTCAATTTGCAGACGTCAAGAAAGGAAAATTATAACATCTGATAATCAAGATGTTCGACTCGTTTCAGTTGTTTAGATCCATTTTACTTATACTTTTGTACCATCAAGTTGATATAGTTTTAATATACAAAGTACCGTTTAAATTATACTGGTCGAAGATGAGTTATAACATTATTTAGATTATACTGGTGACTACAATGCCTTGGTGGTGTTATCTAGTACTATTGTGTGAGGTATTCTCAAGGTCTGGTGACCGTGTAGGCCATAGTAATAGTAAAATTTATGTATATATACTATCTACTAAGTTATTGGGGATTCCATCATAATCTAGGCTTCATTTGAGTCATTTTGCAAGAGTGCAAAGAGACTTTGTACAGATCTAAATACACTCAACATATTTTCCACTAAACGTGGTAGACTACTTTTCACATAACAATAAGCCACGTAAAGTTTGCCAACTGTCTTGCACAAAAATCTGCCTTGTTTATCTACGCCAATCGAATTATTTTCATATGCCAATGTCTATTGTATGTGAAACTATATCGAAAAGCTTCAAATAATTCCCAAATATGTTTTATTCAAACTATACATACGAAAAATACTTTTTCAATATTGTTATTTTGTGTTAAACTACAAAATGTGAAAACGCTACGCTACTGATTTGAAATCGAATGTCAATTTCACAAAATGGCGCTGGTTTTGACAACAAGTTCGCGCATATACAACTGCAACTTCAACTTCAATGAATTGTATAGCAGATAAAATGGAATAATTGGTGTGTTCTTTTTGACTGAGATCTCAGCTCACTTCAGTTGAAGTGATTTGAGATAAAGTGATGTGAATAAGCACCAAAAAGAACGAACTACTCAATAGGGGACTTCGGTCCAAGTTGCCAACCCAAAAAATTTCACATTTTTCTACCACTGAGGAAAGAAAATTTCCGGATGATTTTGTCATGTAAAGGTTCGTATTATTTATAAATATCCGTAAACGGAGCCTCGACTCTTCAAATTAGATAATTTGATGCAAATATCGAAATTTGTAAAAGTCATATCTGATTGGCTGAAAGTTTTGTTGGAGCACCTGATTTCACGTCAATAATGTCAACAATACGCCATCCATCTTTAGGGGCTGCGTTCAGAAAACACAATTGTTGCAGAACCGTTGAGTGAAAGTTCTGCGAAGCCATTTTCCTGAGTGGTTTTAAATTGCGCTCAGTGAGCACAACACGATGCAGATTGTGATATTTTTATAAAGATTGTCTATGGTTTTATTATTAGTAAACAAAGATTATACTTAGTAAAGGGATTAGTGAAATAAATAAGTATTACAGCATGAGTGATGATTATGAATATGAACTGATTTATACGTATAATTATGTAGCATACAGCCAGATACGAAAAATGTTCACAAATGATTGAAAAATGTTTTGTATTTATTCAATTAACAGTTGAGTTAGATCATGTTAGATATATGTTATGTTTTCTGAACGCTACCATTATTGACGTGAAATCAGGTGCTCCAGCACAACTTTCAGCCAATCAGATATGACTTTTACAAATATCGATATATATCTAATTTGATTTAATTTGAAGAGTCGAGGCTCCGTTTACGGATATATATAAATAATACGAACCTTTACATGACAAAATCGTCCGGAAATTTTCTTTCCTCAGTGGTAGAAAAATGTGAAATTTTTTGGGTTGGCAACTTGGACCGAAGTCCCCTATTGAAACGCGCGATTTGCCGACGCATGCGTGAATAAGAGATATATAAACATATAAATTCGAATTAGCATCTAATAATGCTATTGTGACCATAATTATTCCTTTTTTATTTGGTCAATTGATAATTTGTAACAAAAGAAAATTAGGTTATGTGTGTTTATATGCAAAACAAAATCTAATATTTCTTCATCCCCTCCACTTCATTTCCGACTCAAGGGGGAGGAAAAATCTCAGCTCACTTCGAAGTGAGTAAATCAAAATGAACGCGCACATTACCGATGAGAGCTGAGATTAACTGAGATCTCAGATCTCAGTCAAAAATAACACACCTAATATATCTAAAGGTGACATACTACAAGCGCCAAACGTAATGGCGAACCCGCCCCCATGCGCACAAACTCATTTTCAATGTTACCTCTCACTACTACAGCTCTTGCAAGACATAAATGCTATGTACCGGGTGGCCAACTAAGAACAGCCATATCTCAGGAGTGGATTATAGCACCGGTTCGGAAAAAATTTTTTATGACAAAAGCGGCCTCGAGAAACGCCTGGAATTTATTTTCAGAATTGTAGGTCCACTGCTAGAGGGCGTATTTGACAGTTAAAATTTAAAAATGCAAAATTTTCCAAAATTTACTTAATTAAGGAGCATATTTAATATCATAATCACATACCTCGATAAATTCTGCATATTTTTAATAGGACAGGTTTAAGTCTATCTCTTCAAATAAGGGGTGGGGGAGAGTAGGAACCTTCTTTCGAGAAAACGTCTGTAATTCCGGTTCTGCTTGACCGATTTTAATAAACTTAATGTTGTTTGAAGGAGCTTTTGTTTAACAATCGAAAATTGGTGAATATGAAGCAATCTGATTGATAACATAAATGCTAGAGGGCGCTGTTTTATTTTTGGAACGAAGTTCCTTATCGCGCGTTGTGAAAGGGGGCTAGACGGATAAAATTCTTATGAAAAGTTGTCACGACACTTTTTGATATAGGAAGCTATTGTATGCTGTGCGGCGTCGCATGTTTCTCTGTCTGTATCTTTCTCTCTTATAGAAAGCAAGCCAGATATTTTCATTTCTATTTCGCATTGAACAGTGTGGTGTCGCGACGATTATTTTTGTTGAGTGTATACAGGTTTTTTTGTGAATAATAAATAATAAAAAATAATAATAATAATGAATCCTGACAGTGTTTCTGCACAAGCTCCGGATATTGCTGATGGAGTTGGGTAAGTAGAGATTATATACAGATAATAATAATAAATGCTTTTGTATTTTTAGCAAGTACGCACTATAATCTCTCTTTATTATTGTGCTAACCAAGTCATACGCATTATAATCTCCACATTTTGTGTGTTTAGCAAGTGTACGCGTCATAATTTTAATAAATTCAAAAACAAATCATATTTCAATATTACAATTTCAGAACATATGTATTTAACAAGCCGTGCGTGTTCTAACCTATACGCTGTTGTGTTTACGAAGTCGAGAGATTATATATATATATATATATATATATCTATATACACTCTGTTGTGTTTACAAAGTCCCACGCATCTATGACGTGTATGAAAGAATAGACAGACAGAGTACATATATATATGTATATAAAACTGCAAATGGGTGTGGAGAAGGAATCGGTATTTCAACCACTACCACCCTTTTTGATTTTTTTTATATATATATATATATATATATATATAATAAATGTTTCGGTGTGTGTATGTATATGTACAATTCCTTCACTAATTAATCGAAAGGAACTTCGTTCCATGACACCTCTCAAGTTTTTTTTTTTAAATATTGTGTTTTCTCGTTACAATTTTAAATGGAAGCACACAAATTGAAGTAATAATTGTAATTTTTACAAATTCCAGTTAATAAAAAGGTTTAATGAAACAAATTAACTTTTTATAATCTCGAATTGAGTGTTCGTATTCCAAAAACAAACATTAAAAGGCACACAGAGTGACAATCCTTCAATCTTGTGTTAATAACATGCACCGGAGAGGGTGGATATTTTAAGCAACGCGTTGCTATAATGTAGCGGTAAATTGAGTGAGGGGTTGTAGTATCCCGTTGAAATATCACCCCCCTGAGTCCCATTTACCAGCCAGACTCTATTATTATTGTATAGAACAAATCAGAAGGTTGAACAAGAGTGAACTTAATACTAATATAAATCATCGCCAAATAAAAATGTAACGGGGGATTTAGGAAAACATTCGGGAATGTTACTTTTGGCTTTTGTTGTCCTTAGGGGTGATGTTTGTGTGCGGTTAAATAGCTTGTTATTCCATTAAATATTGATGATGCGTTTATATTGGCGGATGTTTTTTTATTGGATTTTGTCGTTTATTTACTCGATTTAAAAATGAGGACAATAATATTTTT
>CAJUYI010000051.1:360887-376160 GCA_910591695.1 Galerucella pusilla
ACGTTCTACCTTTTTTTACATTTTCCTTCTTGATTTATGACTTTAGGTGCATTGATTCAGCAAAACAGGCTTGTAATGAACACTGTCAAAGTTTATTTCCTTCTAACGAACAAACCAAATCCACTTAAATATTATATCAAAAGCAGAACGTTGAAAAAAATGCAGCTAGTACTTAACAAAAAAGCCGATTAATTTAGACCATAACCTTGAACCTTGAACACCCTCATTTTCATGTTCAACTTCAAATATCCATAAATGCGCCACAACATCCTACGGCACGAGCTGTCTGGCATAAAAAACTGTCCGTCTGGCGTCAACCGATATTTTCCATTAAAGCAAAACCTTACGTTTCTCGGAGGTGGGATTCATAGTACCCAATAATTTGCTTCTTTCTTCTATCTTGTTCGTCGAAGACGTAAATACTGGCACTTCAATCCTTCCAAGGTAGTCTTGACTCAATCTCCTCTGAGAGCGTACTGTTATTCGTAAGTTTTACAGTAAAATTCCTACCTTCCTTATCCCAAATTTAATATCAATAATTAATTGGGACTAATGTCCAAGTATCCAACCTATTATCCAAAAGTATTTGTCTACCTTACTATTTTTAATGAACTCCTCTCGCCGAATAACATTCGATGGCGGAACATGTATCCGGTGTAGCTACATAAATAGTTGGCCCATGAAGGATTGCATGCTAAACAATAACAGTTATAACAAGGATTAGTAGAATGGAATGTAAGTATTGCAAAAAAGAAACATTTTTAATTGTTTCATGATATATAACATTCACCAAGTTGTCGCACAATTTTTCTTCAATTACATCTGAATTTCCGTTGACAACTTGTTATAAATAAACTTATCCAATTAATTAACCATGAATGAATAACGATTTGTAATTATTGTTAAGTCAAGTAGCTGCTACAAAACGACATTATCAAGCACCAGAAGTAAATGGCATATCATTAAACAGTAACAGCACCGTATTTAGGAATAAATTGTTAAAAAAAAAGAAGCTTGAGTGAATGCAGAAAAAGTATTTCGACGAATTTGATCGATCTGTGAAAATTGGACAACAAGAAGAACGAATTAGTGGTAGGGATTGTCCTGTTTTGACAGATGTCATAGAAAACGATGGTCCAACTTCTCTGAATAGAGCAAGAGCATTTGAAAAATAGGTCGCCTTTGTCTAATTGTTTTCAAATTTTTTGTTTCTGGCTTAATGCTTGCTATTAAAAATTATGTACTCACAAGTAAAGTATTTTATTACCTGAACCACCGTACACTAACTACCGACAAGTAAATTCACTTCGTCGATTTATGGGTTACCGAAAATTTCCTCACCTTTCCTATCGTCTGGCGAGTTTTGGCTAGTTTAAATCGCGAAAGTGTTGAGTACAGGGGTGAGTACAATGCTGATGTGTTGCTGATCGAAATTTCGGAAATATAATTTTTGTTTTGCTTTCGTTTTTGTGAGCAGATCATTGTTTTTGTGTGAGCATTAAAATATTTATACATATTTTTATTATAAAGTTGTATTTAGTATAAATATTATGGTGAATTATTTCACTGCAAAATGCCTGGAGTGGTAAATTGTTCTATTGATGATTGTCGCAGTAAACTGAAAGAGAGACCGTTTTTTAAATGCGCAAAAGACAAAATTAGGTAAGAAAAGAGGTAATTTAGTAGTATACAAGTAAACATTTTTTATTTTCTATATTATATTGCAGATGTGAAGCTAGGAAAAATGCTTTGGGTTTTAAAGGAAACCACCGATATGCCAATATAACGGTGGAACAATGTTATAATATGATACAAATTTGTAATTTGCATTTTTGCTTAATAGAAAAAACTGAATTGCTTAAAAGTACAGTTAGTTCTACGACTACAAATAACGCTCCTCTAAAAGTGTTTACGACTGATTATAGAAATATAAGAAGTGTAGATGGGAATGCACTGGTATACGTTACTGGATACCTACTTAAAAAGTGTTTATTGTATTTATTGTATCATTCCTGTAAAACTTGCTTAGAATTTATTAAGATAAATGATCTAGAAGGAGAATCTACCGTTTTTATGAAATATAAAGATTATAGTGCTTCATCCAACATTTGTAATATGGTTGTGCCTCCCAAAAATTTTGTGGAACTCGTTATAGAATTGGAAAACACATTTATAGATCAATTTAATAAGATAGCCACTGTATATGGTGTCGGTATGAAGCTTAATAATAGCTTTAAGAATGTAAAATTGTGTCATCCTTGTACAAATTTCCCAATTGATTATTTTTATTTATTGTATACAAGATTACGTATTTATTATACAGTGAAATTTGCTAATCGTAACATTAAAACTGAAAAATTACAGAAACAACACCCCAAACTAAGCATACTTAAACATTTGTAATAATTACTTTGTTAAACATAATAATTCAATCAATAATTCACTTTATCGAATCTTAAGCGTGAATTTTCTTGTTACTAGTTAGTGTACGGTGTCTGAACTAACAACTACTCCTGATAAAGTTGTTTATATACAGCTAGTAAAATAATTGTTAGTACGTGCCTGTATTGAATCCCCGAGTTCAAGACAGGGACAAATATTTATACTGTAAATTTTATATTCAATTCAGATTATCCCGGTGAAGTGACAAGTTAATATTGCCAGTAGTTATTCGACGGCAGGAACATTGATATTTATGTTAAAACGATCGTAAATTTGTCTTTAATTGTCACTTTATACTGCCCAAGATCAACCACTGAAACCGATTGTTGAATATTCTTTACGACACCCAAAGAAATTCTTGGCTTTTATTGAAATTTTAATTCATCCACTAGATGTTATTTATTTCCAAGGTTATATTTTTTAACGGATCTAAATCTATACTGTGTATAATAAATAAATAAACTTAAAAACTAGTGGATCGATTTCAAAAATGCTTTTGCCGCTAGAAAGCTACATTATCACTGAATAGCATAGTATGTTCATAACCAGAAAAAATTAGAGATCCCTGAATCTGCTGAACGTAAGAGAATATTTGGCAAACTTTTGTTGACGCAAGATTTCAATAAACAGCTGAATTTTGTGTTATTTTGGTAAAGTCAATTTAATTTTTGAAAAGATAAAATTCTCCCTCAATTTGATATTCAAAATTCCCGCTGACATTTATAGTTCCTGCGGCCAAACTTCAGATGGCTTTTAAAACAGTAGTCACTGCTGACAACGTAAGAGTTATAATTCTAGGTTGAAGTATTTTATGATTTAGAAGAGGATCTTGAAGAACGCATTAGTGAAGCATCTCGTAGCGTTACACCAGCTATGATTCAGACAGGGCCTGCACAACAACACTTTTAACACGTTTTGCAGCTTGCAAGGATTCTGCATCAGGAAATAATTTTGAATTCTTGCTCGTTTTTTGAATTTCATCAGAGGTATTCTAGTTGACATACATACTTCATGAAATATAGATGCTTTTGTTATAATTAATTGAAAAAAATACCAATTAAGTGCTATCGTTGTATTTCAAATAGAACGACACCATAAAATACTTCAACCTAGAATTGTAACTCCTATGCTGTCAGCAGTGACTACTGTTTTAACTGCCATCTGAAGTTTGGCCGCAGGAACTATAAAATTTAGAGGGAATTTTAAATATCAAGTTGATGAAGAATTTTATCTTTTTAAAAAATAAATCGACTGTTTACCTAAAGAACACAAAATTCAGCTGCTTATAAAAATATATAAATTATAACTGATAATATTTCGCCAAATCTTGCATCAGAGCTGAACATAAGAGAATATTTGGCAAACTCTTGTTGGTGAAATACTATCAGTTATAATTTATATGTTTTCATAAAAGCTGCACTTTGTATTCATTTGGTAAAAAGTCAATTTATTTCTAAAAAACTTGTGCAGCAGAGTAAGAGTTAAAGCAACATATAATGCAACATTTTTGCAGAAGGTAAAGTTTGCAATATATTTATAATTTGTGTGTCTAGGAAAAAGTATATGGTGAACGACGAATACTTTAAATAAAAAGACTGGGGAATGAAATATTTATTTAGTGATAATAACAACATTTTTAACACACATACCTATACATAACACACAACATACTACCTAACTAGATTATTTCTCGATATTCTGCTATTTCCATTCCTAAAATATAAGTATTTTGTGTTATTTTTTCATCCATGTGGTCTCTGGCATCTAGTTCTAAACAATTCAACAAGGAGGGTCACGTATGAAGTACCTATACTAATTTCTATAGTGTCTTTTCCTTTGAAAGCGTTTTTTAGAACAAAATTTGATATAGCTGCTTCCATTATTGGATCAAAAATTAATGTTGAATCCTTGTTAGTATTTATGAATTTTGGAAATTTCATATCATCTCCTCTTGAAATTGTTATAGTTCAATGAGGATTGGTGAAGTTAAATAAACTCAAAACTTGTAAAAACCATTTTTTATTTTATTATCTATGAGCAAGTGATTCAAAAAATGATAAAACTATTTTTTTTAAACATTGACACAACACGACATCTAAAAAAACTGCCAACTACATTAATTGTGTATTAGTGAAATATCTTAACAGAAATAGTATTAGGTTACTTTTTTACACCATAAAAGTAGAATCCTAATTATTAATTAACCTATAGACTTGCACCTAATATTAAATTTAGGTAATTACCTGAAATGAATGTAGTGAGAACAGCTTTTCTTTTCAGCCTCTTTTTCCTGGTACCTTACAGTCATCACTAAAGTGTCTAACACAAACACGGGAATTTTGGTATATTTGTTTTGAAGGCATGCAGTGTAACTTCACATTATTAATATTTCTCAGCCAGGAATCAAATACTTCAGGTTCACGTTTCGGAAACCGATGTGCTAAACATCACTCGTTTTGTCTCAGCAAAACGGAACACAACAAAGTTTTTCTACGTGGTTTGTTTATTTTTCCTTTCATTTTGACATCTTAACATTACTATTGTTGATGATCAGTACCCTCTGCAGTTTGGCCGCATCGTAACTTAAAACATTCTCTCCAATCCCAGTTACAATTCTATAGGTTGAAGTATTTTATGAACGACGCGCAATTTTCAATTACAATTTAATTCATGTATAAAAAATCGCATATACCACAGTGAAATTGTCACTTTGACAGCGATAAATTAACTCCAATGTTAAAATGTCATATACCTGGAAATGTTATTGTCACTTTGACATCGATAAAAAAGGTGCATCCTTTTTTATCGCGATAAAAACTCCTCTTCCTCAATATCTAGTGAGCGGACGTCACTTTTACACAATTACAATGAGTCGCAAGTTAATAAAGATAATTATTTTTGTTGTTCATCCATATATTTTGTCGTTAATTTATCTTGCCAAAAAACACTCGAGCTTTTCTTTCATCGGATAAATTTCTCTTTAACTCAAAATTTTGCCAATAACTAAATTTGCTCGAAAAACTGACATTAGATAAAATCGCTCCACCTTCGGTGTCGCGATTTTATCATGTCAGTTTTTCTCGTAAAATTAGTGATTGGCAAAACTGTTTCGTTGCAAGGAGAAATTTTATCCGATAAAAAAAAGCTCTTGTGTTTTTACTGTTGATAAATATACTAGTGGTTTTTTCACTTATTCATTTGTTCATCAATACCACTGTTCCTAGTATGAATTTCAATAACTGCGTTTTTAGTAATTGTACATTAAAATAAAAATGTGTTTATTTTTAATGTTTCATAAATAAAGTTTACATTGATATGTTTCCAAATTTCTCATTCATTAAATTGCCCTGCCGAATTACACTCGAGGTTTCTATTGATATTGGGTAAATTGTGTTGTTCAAATTCTATATTTTACTCGAATAACTGTCAACCTAACAACACTCCACCTTCGGTGTCGTGTTTTTAATAATTGACAGTTATTCTCGTCAAATTGCTAGGAAACAGTTTCTCATTAAACAACCCAAATTTACCCAATAAAATACAAACCACTTGTTCAATTATAAGTGACAATATACAGGGGGTGCCCTTTGAAAATAAAAAGTGAGGGGTAGCTACCACAGGGCTGTCCAATGTAAAAATAGTTTTCATAAGTGATTAGGAAGGTACTTTAATGTCATTCAATGCAGCTTTTTTATTTATTAATTATCTTGTAAAATAAGTATACGATAACTTGGGACACCCGGTATACCACAACAGACTCTGAAACTTTTCTTCGCAGTGTACAAGTAAAATAACAATATTTCCTCACCTCCAACATAAAAAGACATCCTTATTCACCCACCAAAAGGTCGTAAAGTAAAAAATAAAAAATATAGCTGAAAAATAAACCAGATAAAAATCCAATTATAAAGCCTTATCGTTCAGGATCAGTTCCTTTTTTATCCCGCTCTGGCTGTCTGTTAAGTAATTCCTTTTCTTTTTATTGCCGAGGTTTTCTTATTACCGGAGGGTATTATAGGACTTATGAATGTTTTTTATTTTTGAAAAAATTTCCAGCAAAAATTTTGTCAAACAATCTCGAACGCTGCTCTAAAATGTTGAGTTGTACGTACACGGAGCTCTGGAGAGTTTAACTATGGTAAAATATGTAGATAATGTCAGAGTTGTAGTGATTAATGGTTTTATTCATTTCTGGATATATCTATCATGTATGCAGGGCGTTATTATGCCGAACACGTGACATATGTCGCTGGGTGTGCAATAAAAAAAGATATCGTTTTAAAATTTTGACGATAAAATCTCTAAATCATTAGTAGGAAATACTGCAAACAGTGACGTACTCTATTTGAGACAAATAATAGCTATTTATGCAATCAGTTACGAAATGCCTACTTTTGTGTAACGCGTGAGATTTTTGCGGAACGAAAGAAGTGAGTTTCGCAAAAACTCACCACAAGTTACACAAAATTTCATTTCGTAACGTGTTGCATACAAGATTTTTTCTAATTTTGAAGAAAGTAATAAAATAATAAAATTTAATGTAATTGATAAAAATTTGGAATACATAAATTTAGTTTGTTGCTGTTACTTCATGCTAGTTGTCAGTTTGACATTTTGTAAAAAAGTCTAGACGGAAGGTTTTTAGCGAGATTGATATATTTTCAGTTTTATTTTTAAGAAATCAGTGATTCAAGCTCTGAAGAGCTACCAAGCGATATTGAAGATGCAGCAGGTAATGCTCTATACTCGATTTGAAATTGGTTGATAGTAATAAATCATTAAAATCCGTCAAACACGTATAGTATCAGTAATTCCCAAAAAGTCAAAGGCAGTTTATGATTTGGCATACGAAAAATTTGTTACGTGGTGTAGTGAGAAGAAAATTAAACATGTTAATGAGAAAGTTTTACTTGCATATTTTGAGGGTGAGAAAGATCTAAATGCTTCCACATTATGGACACTTTACTCAATGTTAAGGTCTGAACTAAATCTGAAAAGGAATATTGGTATTAAAAATATACAAATTTGGTAGCATATACTAAAAGGCAAGCGGACAGTGCTAAAAAGTCAAAAGTTTTTATTAAAGAAGTTTTTGCCAAATTTTTAGTGGAAGCTGATGATAAAGAATACTTAATGGCTTAGGTTGCAATGATAATTGGAATGACAGGAGCATGCAGAAAAGCAGAATTAACATTTCTTCCAGTTGAAAATGTTATAGACGAAGGAAGCCATTTTCG
Organism: Galerucella pusilla; assembly: GCA_910591695.1. Taxonomy (NCBI): domain Eukaryota; kingdom Metazoa; phylum Arthropoda; class Insecta; order Coleoptera; family Chrysomelidae; genus Galerucella; species Galerucella pusilla. Next base: position 368,567 of record CAJUYI010000051.1, read on the forward strand.
TGTTGATATCCCACCTTCAAAAACAAAAGTTATACGGCAGTTTACAATTACCACTGGAGACGTTGAAAATACGAATCTTGTTGAAATGTTAAGAAAATATATTAAGTTGCGTCCCCAGGTTCTTAAACACAACAGATTTTTTGTAAAATATGCGAATGGAAAATTTCCCAGAAATCCTGTGGGAATTAACACATTTAGTGGTCTGCCAAAAGTTATTGCACAATTTCTTGGTCTTTCAAATCCTGTTCTATATACTGGCCACTGCTTCAGAAGAAGCTCTGCCACTTTCCAGACAGTGGCGCTGATATTTTAAAATTAAAGAGGCATGGAGGTTGGAAATCTACCTCTGTTGCGGAGGGATATGTTGAAAATTCCATGAATAATAAAAAATTTATAACGCAAGAAATATTTGGTGAAACATCTAATGCAATGTGCGCCGCTTCCCAAATAACAGCAAGTTCGAGCAATGAAAAAAATTGTCGTCGGGAATTAATTTGAATAATTGCAATAATTGTGTTATCAATATTTATAATAATTAATCAATTTATAGTTTATGTTTTTTATTATAACAGTTTAATAAATAGAATAACTCTTTTTGTCACTAATTTTGAAATACATTTTTCGTCACAATTGCATAAAACTTTACTTTATGCAACTAGTTACAAAAAGTACGACGTTTCATAATGTCAATCAGTTTTAAAAAGAGTCACTTTATATGTCAAAATTAGAATAACTTTATTTTTGGTAAATTTTTCCAAAAATTTGAAATTCCTTTCTTTTTCAATGCCATTTTGTTTTTGATATGCTCACTACTACGTTACTGCGGTTACTACTGAAGTGCCAGATAAATGAACATCGCTTTAAATTTGCTGTTTTGTACATTTTCATAGCAAACGTCTCCCCAGTGTATATAATACAATTTTGTGGCAGACGCGAAGCAAATTTTGCTTGTTTTCTTGGCTTCATTCCATTTACAAACATGACAGTTAATTTTGACATATGATATTTGTGGAGAGGCGTAAAATACATGAAATAGAACCTATAATGCCACACTCCTACATTCCCTAAAACGTGTCCAACTCTAACCAAAAACAAATAATAAATAAATCCTGCTTCTCAGTGTACAAAATATCCAACGAAATTATTCTGTAATTATTATTAAAATGACTGTCACTTGTAGGGCTCCGAAAGATTTGTATAGCACGTATATAAAATACGATAAAGGGAAAACCAAAACCGTATAATCCACCACATATGCGCTTTGATCAGATACGATGATAATATGGTGAGTATTCGAATTATTTGCCCTTGTCGTATAACTACAGCTGTAGCTGCGTAGAGCTTCTGCGGATGCTGCACCGGATGATTTGTAGCTTTTGATGTCTCCCAAAGGGACCGCGATGCTCTGTTAGGGCGAAATTCACTTGGAATGGAAAATAAATCGGAACTGATTTCGATCTTATCTCGAAAATAGATCACTCTGCGGGTAAACAAAAATCTTATGATGTAAGTATTATAAAATTTTATTATATCTACTTATGTTTTACTAATATTTATTGAGTTGTAATTGTTTTTACCACTGGTATAAATTCATTTGACAAAGAAGAACGGAAGAGTTTACAAAAAGAGGTGAAAGATTTGCTTTAAACCCTTATACGAAGTCCATATACTTAGAGATACACATCTTGAGGAGTTAGATCTACTTGGAAGCTTAAAACAATACTCAGCTCAGTGGGATTCACTGTATCCTGACAGGCAACCAGAATATTACTCTACATGTCTTCACTTGATTTTAGCCTATTTTAAAGAACAATTTTCAGGTTTACGTAAGGTATTAGTCAATTTTACAGAGCATGATGTAACTTGAAAAAAAATTTTGCTCAACTGAGTCACCTAATTGCTTTTTTAAAACGCAACTCCCATTGTAGCAAGCCCAAAAAATCCAGAATTCCAGATGGAGCTGCAAAGTTTTTAGAAGAAGCAGAGAATTATGTTTCCCGAGAATTCTTGGTAGCACCTGGTGATGTCTAAGGAGTGAATATTGTACTGTGATGCCTTTTGGTCATTCAATAAATCATAAGAACGTTACATAAATTGAAGTAGGAAGGTCGCACGTACGAAGTCAAGCTCAGAGCGTGAATTAAACATAAATAGTATTATTTATATTTACTTATGATGAACTTGACTTGTCGTATAAATATGCAAACGATAGCGTTTCAAGAATTATTATTATAGTAAATGTTTTTTTTGGGGCTGTACCCATGCAGCCAGAAACTATTTAAGTAATGAAGAATGGCGCAGTAAGTCAGTAAGTCTGAGTGTACTAAAGGTCTACAAATAATGTATTAATTGTGGGAAAACAAACAAGAAAAAAAAACACAGACAAAAGAAAATTAGGTATATAATTAATATTTCTAAGGGTAATAGTAAGTATTCACATAATTGTAATTAAATGACCTAGCATAGAGGAAAATACGGGGACTACACACTTCTCGCCCAGGGGTCGTTCAGGGCGTTTTTATATAAAACATCACAGGTAGACCTCGGATAGGTAGGTATATATACAATAGGTGAGTTATACAAAGGTAACGAGACTAGATTTAAGCGTTAATGTTGAGGTGAATGTTAGAATATGAATATCACAATTCATAAGTAATAAGTAGTATAATGTATAGTAGTGCTACAGGTAGTTGTTTTATTCCTCTAAGATGACCCTCCGAGTGACCAGCAACACCATCAGTTGAGAGGCCAATCCACGTCGAATACCATCCCGTAACAACCACATTACATGGCGATCCTGCAAACAATTGGAATTCTGTGAAACATGGGTGGTAAATCAACGAAGCAAGAGGTCCAAGAAAATGGTGTGGTCAACAGTGATTTTATAGTTCAAGAAGAGGAAATGAAAGCAGATCTGGAGGTGAAGACTCTCATCTACATCCACGTCGAATACCATCTCGTAACAACAACATTACAGTACAATAGGTACCTACGTATCAATGAGACCCAGCGATCCTAAGACTTTTCATTTCTTTTCATCCTCTTAGAAATTACGACTGTAAGAATCAGCAAGTAGGTAGGTACTTTTGGAGACATGGGCAAGACAATTGCTCCTTTTTATATCATCAACATCTCCCAGAATATACGTAAAAAAAGGTAAAAGACACAAACACAATTTTATTAAAACCAAAAACATATTGACCAAACCGCGTCTCTGAAACAAACATGAAGTCAAAATTGACGTTTATGCGATCTTCGTTTTTATTTGAAGAAAGTGGCCTACGTGTATATCATGTTGCAGCTAATGAATCAAAAAAAGGGAGGGGTAAAATTTCAACTTGACCTCCCCATTTTTGAAAATAATATACAAGCACCATTTTTATTTACTTTTTTCACAGTGAATTATTTTATGTTACTTTTTTCCCTTTAATTAAGAAAGTTAATGGATGTAAATTAAATCCCGGCGTAAACTTTAATAAAATAATTCCACTCTCTGTGTGTGAGTGTGTAATGAGAAAATCCACGCGAAGAAAAGTTACCAAGTATTCGGAAACTATAATAAAGTAACCGCATAAAGTTGAAACATTCAATCTGTTTTAATCAACCTGGGAGCAAGGAAGGTTTTCCATCAGCGAGCGACCAGGGGGTATAGAAAAGCGAGACGAACATCTATCGTTCCGTCCTTCTTCGACGCGAACGACTTACGATAGCTGAATTTCACTTGTCTCTCCTTAATTGTATTAGTTAGGAGCTCGTGTACACTCGCCCATCTTCCTGTTTCCCCTTCATTTCCGGTAAAAACATATCTTATTTAGGTCTGGACGCCTGTGTTCATTTCAAAATGGCCGCCTTGGGTGTCGTCAATGTAATTACAAAATGAATTGTCCAATGGCGGGATCTCCGTTGCCATGACAGCCTTGATTAAAACAAGCGAATGTCTCCGCGTATCGCCATGGTAACTGCTCTGCCGCTAGATGTCTCCGGAGACGTCTCTTAAACGGAGACTCGGCTTATTTTATGAACTTTTTTATGGGGGCTGAAACCGTTTATATCAGTTAGAATGCGTTTTGTTTTAACTGGAACGAGAGCAATTTAACTGACGGATGATGCTTCTCTAATTAATTCGAGTTTATAATTCTGTGGGTTTTGTTGTGATGCGGCACACAGCATGTTTTTTTAATCGACTAATACGAGGAAGCCTCGAAAAGTTAGTTACCTCCATGCATTTTGAAGCTTTTATACAATACTCACATCATTATAATCTTTACTATGTTCATATTTCAATTACGCCGCGTCAAAACAATATCTCCTCCTGACAACAGCTCCAGCGGCAGAAGGTTTGCCATCCTATATTTTTTTTACTAAACCATATTACTGGACTGACATTCACTGAGACCTAAAAGATCTATTGTGCTCCCTTTTTTCTCTCCTTTTGGGAGCTATTCTTGTGACGTGTGCTCTGCAGCTTGCTTTGTACTCTTCTTTAGCTAGCTGGGGGGGGGGGGGCATGACTCGTTAGATAACCTGTAATAATTCTTCGCTTATTCCTACTGCTATTCAGTAGGTCCTCACCCCTTTTAACACATATGAGGGTCTTACTGTGTATCTGCTTTGGAGTGTTCCTCCACTGTATTCTATGTTGGCTTTGTACCCATTTTTGTATCTGTCCTTGGACCACCTTCTTTGTGGTCCCAAGAGCTGATTCTGGCTGAACCTCTTCTTGCGAGCTCATCAGCTTGTTCATTTTCAGAAATACTGCTATGTCCTGTCACCCACATCAATCTTGCTCTAATGTGGTCTGCCAGTTTATTTATTCTTTTTTGGCATTTTTCTACCAGTCTGGATGCTACCTCAAGGCGATTTAAAACTGCATGGGCTGTCTGGCTGTCAGTTAATATGTTTATCCTATGAGTGTCAGTCTTGTTTGTTAATACTGACACATTCTAGGCTAGCATAAATCTCCACCTGAAATAGAGGTAGGTATGTTCTTCTAGTGGGAAGGAGTATCTTGTATTATTTATTTTACTACATACCAGTCTCTTCTGCAGTCTTAAACTTACTTACTTCTTTATATTGTTTGTAGATTGGGATGACTATACTTCAGGATCTACTAAAACAGAGTCTTTAAAGACCACCATTTTAAGTTAACAATACAACCTTCAAATTGTCCACTCCGTTTTACAGGTTCTGTCACACTAGCTCCTAGGAATGTCGTAAATTTTCTTTTCGAACGCTTTTCCAACTTCCATTTCATAGTCATCAACTTAAACATTTATGTCAATAATGACAGAAGACACAAAACAGTCTAACCTATATAAAAGTGAAAGTCCAATCCAATAGAATGAAAAAATCATATGAGGTGTCAAACCCATCCACCTGAAGCGCTAGTTGCAATTGAGTTGTCGAAATAGGCAAGGCAGGAGACCGAAAAACATACTAAGGGAAGAAGAATTTCAGCGATCGCAGTGGATGGATTCAGAACTACACCCAGGAACGCAACACTTTACACCAAACATTATAAAGTTATTATAATATTATGAATTATCACACTTGATATCACTTACAGTACCTACCTAATTAAAATACAAATTACAGCAACATATGACAAAAGGAAGCAATCTATAAACGACAATGGTGACAACAACTATATGACAGCTATGATGAATTTTAAAATCTTTTCTTCTTTTCGTGCTGAAGGCCTTAGCTGCCAGGCCTGTTTCGACAACTCAATTGCAACTAGCGCTTCAGGTGGAGGGGTTCGAAACCTCATTTTTGTATTCAAGGTCATCCTATAAACTTTCACTTCTATAGGTTAGACTGTTTTGTGACAGAAGATTCATAGCTAGATTTTATAAATTTGACAAAAGTATATTGATGCAATTTGAACATAATGTACTCAGTAACCTAACTCGCACACACACACACACACACACACACACTCAACGCTTAAAAGGGGTCGACAATTCTCAAGCTTGGGTGGGCGCATCTCTTCACAGATTAACAACACTATTAGCCTAATCCACCCAAAAAGAGACGATGCAAGTCACGCGTCGGTCACGTGACTCGGTGATACCGGCTCATTTTGACGTCGTCTGATAGATGGATAACTTGATTTATGACGATTCTTAGGCTGGATTATCTGGAGGGGTTTTTGTATTTTGTGTTTGCGAAACTAAGTGGTTTTATTGTGAAAATTAGATACACCGGTGGGATTACGGGGTTTGATGCTCGATAAAAAAATGTGGGGTTCGGGAATTAGAGGAAATTTCAAGGGGTGAGACTTTATTTCCTAATATCGAGTGTGAAATTAGTTTCTTTATACGTTTAAATTAGTTTTAATTATTATTAATATGTAGGGTAAAGAATACGATGACTCAAGTTTCAGTTGGATGGCAACAAGCAGAGCTACATACTCAGGAATATCAGCTGCATACTTTGTGGCTTGGAGACCGTAACCCATGTAAGGCATTGGACTCCAGGAGACAGACAATCTTCGGAGAGGCCAATGTGCTGCCTGAAGCATATTGCACGCATTTAGCTGACTTATTATGTGGGAGTACAATAAGCCATCAAGCTGCAGTGCACCCGACACAAGAATAGCTCCCAAAAGAAGGGAAAAAGGAGCACAATAGATCTTTTAGGTCTCAGTGAACGTCGCCCAAGCTAGGTCAGTCAAGTAATATGGTTTAATAAAGAAAAATATACGATTGCAAACCTTCTGCAGCTGGAGCTGTTGTCAGGAGGGTAAATTGTTTTGACGCGATAATGGTACAAAGATTCAGTTCAAGTGCCTGATGGGCGGTTGAGCACGACCCAAACGTATAAATGAATGAAGCATGGCAAGGTAACACCTCTACCTAAATCTCTACATTTTATTCCAAGAGATCTAAGCTTCTGAGAACGCCTTTTATCAATTTTGAAGCTAGATAGATCTGTGGAGCTCGAATTTGTGACATTTCCAATGAAGCAAAGCTCATATGGATGAGGGTGAAACAGTTGAAGATACTGCTGGATAGCTGCAGCTAGCTGGAACCAAATGAAAGCCTAAGCAATAGTGACATTGTCCAAGAGCCTGGCTCACATTTATATCATTTAGCACCGTTAAAAGTATAACATTGTTGCTAGATTGATGAATGAGGTATTACACACAGGTATTAACAATTAAAGTAACTTTTGCAGCTGTCAAAGTGACAATAGCACTGTGGCATATGAGATTTTTTATATATATATATCTCAAATGGTCATGATTTGAAATAGAATAAAGCAATTTTGTTTGAATAAACGAGCTTAACGTTCATAAAGTAATTATACAAACGATTTTTCTCTATCATTGTCCCCTTTTGTACTATCCGTAGCATCCGAAACATCCCTTTTATATTTCTCGACGACACCACGTGAGGAAAAACGAATTAAGTGCCACCGCGAATTAATAGGGCTTTCAGTTTGTTAGTGCAACATCTAGTGTCGTAAAATAACCGGGGGTTGCCTAACTTAGTAATTGGTTGGATAACTTGCATAATTGGGTTTTTGTCGACAAACGTCGTAATGGAATAGAGGCGAATGGGGATAGGTGAAAATCGGATTAGTCTCTCTT
>CAJUYI010000051.1:408307-434945 GCA_910591695.1 Galerucella pusilla
CAGCAGCAAATGGCAAAAGAAAACAATATAATATAAACGACATATATTATAGACGACAATGGTGACAACAACTATATGAACAGCTATGATGAACGGTGAATTTAAAAACGCTGGGATGATTCTATCGACAATCTATCGGTAAATTTAAGAACGGCTTTGGTAGACACCGTACTTACCGATAGAAGTATCGGTAAATTTAAGAACTTAAAATATTTTCTTCTTTTCGTGCCTTAGCTGCCAGGACTGTTTCGACAACTCAATTGCAACTAGCGCTCTAGGTGGATGGGTTTGAAACCTTATTTTTGTATTCAAGGTCATCCTATAAAGTTTCACTTCTATAGGTTAGACTATTTTGTGGTTATTGTCACTTATAATTGCACAAATGGTTTGTATTTTATCAAAGGTAATACCACGAGAGCTTCAAATTTTATCGATAATTTTTTCTTTTCCACGAAAACTTGTTTATTTGGCAAAAATATGAAAACAAACATATTGATAAAATCACGAGTCCGTTAGGACGAGGGATTTTATCTAAATTCGGTTTGTTTGAATGTTTTTGCCTCAAAATAAACAAGTTTGAGTGATGAAAATAAAAAATTATGTGATGAAATTTGATGAGCGAGTTGTATTTGGGAAGATTATTTTTTTCAACAATTTAAAATGTATTTAAAGTATTAAATGTTCAACATTCTCTTGGGTGATGGCACTGAATCGGTTTGTGTTCATTTTTCAATAAACTTCGAAGCACTTTTAGTTGTCAATACTGACGAATGTAAAGTAAAATTTTGACGTTTCAATGTAAACAAGGTTTTATCGATGAGGAAGCAGAATTATCGGGGGTAATACCACAAGAGCTCAGATTTAGCCGGATATTTTTTGTGGTTGTTTTCGAATACTTACTTTCATTGGCAATTTAACGAGAGCTGTTCTGGCAAAATCATGAGAGCGTAGCTCGAGTGATTTTGCCTGAACAGATCGAGTTAAATTGCCAATGAAAGTAAGCATGAGAAAACCACCGGAAAAAATATCCTGCTAAATCTGAGCTCGCGTGGTATTTGGTAAGACAATCCCATGAATAAAAAACTCAATTCAATTAAACTAAATTAAATTAAATTGATTCCATATGGAGGAATGAGTTTTCTTGGTATTTTCTGGAGTTGATTTTTCAATCTCCCTTACTATTTCTGCCTTGCAAATATTTCCAAATCTCGACATACTTTTTGGAATTGTTATATGCTGTTTAATTCATTCTGTTTTTGACATTTATAATTGTCAAATTGACGTGCATTGCTTGGTAAACAGACAGTACCTAAATGCTAGGGTTGCTACGGTAACGTAATTTATCCGATATTTTTATCCACTTGCAAACTCTCTTCCTTCCTATTTAGCCGACAGCAAACTACGATTTTTGTAATCACAAATGGGAATTATTATACATGAATGGGATTGTCAGTATAATACCGAATGAACGGGCTAGAATAATGTATTGCTATTGGTTAAAACCACCAAAATGTCAGATTTTGACAAGTGAAAAAAATAATCAAAGGTAATACCACGAGTGCTTCAAATTTTATCGATAATTTTTTCTTTCCCACGAAAACTTGTTTATTTGGCAAGAATATGAAAACAAACCGATTGATAAAATCACGAGTCCGTTAGGACGAGGGATTTTATCTAAATTCGGTTTGTTTGAATGTTTTTGCCTCAAATGAACAAGTTTGAGTGATGAAAATAAAAAATTATGTGATAAAATTTGAAGAGCGAGTTGTATTTGGGAAGATTTTTTTTTTTTATAAATTAAAAAATTTTGTATTACCTGAATGTTTAATATTCTCTTGGATAATGGCACTCAATCGGTTTGTGTTCATTTTTCAATAAACTTCGAAGCACTTTTAGTGGTCAATAATGTCAAAATCAAAGTAAAATTTTGACGTTTCGATGTAAACAAGGTTTTATCGATGAGGAAGCAGAATTATCAGTATAATACCGAATGATTGGCTAGAATGAAGTATTGCTATTGGTTGAAACCACAAAAATGTCAGATTTTGACAAGTGGAAAAAATAATCGAGTAAATTTGGGTTGTTTAATGAGAAACTGTTTCCTAGCAATTTGACGAGAATAACTGTCAACTATGAAAAACACGACACCGAAGGTGTAGTGTTTTTGTCAACCTGTATAATAATGAAGCAGGAGAAATTAGATAAAAACAGTGTACTCGAAACTTTACTCTTTATTACAATTTTTAAGGGGTTAGTTGTTCAAGAATATTGACTAATACAGGTTTGAGTTTGCGGTAAACATGGCTTGCAGTTGAAAATATTAAGGTAACAAACTTGGCCCAACTTTGCCAGGCGCCTTCGTTATGGCCGACGAATATTTTCAAAGAAAAGGAACGATCTGAAAAAAAATAACATCAATTAGTATTAAATAGTTATTTTAAATATGGAGATGCTGGTACTCACTTCGAAAACGGTCTCGCCATTGGGGAGTGTGTACGTCGCAATAGAGTCGATAACTTCTATGATTCCCTGAATTAGAACTGCAACGGGAGTCAATACAGATAACAATATACTGTTTTTTCCATAAATTTTATGTGCGATTCTGGAAAAAAAATGTAAAATACATCACTAAACAAAACCAGAACATGTTTCAGTTGAATAATTTACAAAAAGTATCACTCGGGGGGTCGATATATTAAATAAATAGAAAACATAATTTTTCCAAATAATATTAAGAATTGCCTTGTCCACATACGGCTCGAAGGACCAATATATGAGTTGGAAGTGGGTACATTGCAAATTATCAAAAAATAAGAGTTGAAATAAAATGAAATAAAATTGTCTCTGTCACCCAGAAGACTGATTTATATACAATTAGTAATTTTTTTTCAACTTACGTATTCAGTGCGGTCTGTAGGAATTTCTCAGGCTGAGCATTGATCTTTTCCAATCCTTCTTGTGCAACCTCGAAATCTTCACTGTAAAAAATTACAAATTACTATCTAGAAGGAAATTTAAAAATTCTTATCATTAAATAACAATTGTGCAAAAGATAAATCTGTCGACTCTACCTAGACAAAGTTGAATGGGCTTTTGGGCTGTTTTCGATTTAAAAGGATAATCCAATTTGAATTTAGACAGTAGGTGTCCCTGCTAGAGGACTGATGTAGGTGTTACCTCAGTTGGGTGGAAACCTCATTCCGCAACTTGATCTTGAGGGTCCATATATACTTAGGTAAAGTCGAGGGTACAGCTGATCGACTACAATGGTCCACTAAAGTAGAGATGTATCAATTTGGTTTGGATACAGCACAAATAAAGAAGAGAAAAAGGTAAAAACTGAGAATAAGAATAAGAGTAAGAGACTTACAAGGAAATTTGATTAAGTACTTTTTAATAAATGTCAAGAGGATTGAGTATCGTAGAACTGACAACTAAACTCACCGAAGATGTCGGGTGGCCTAAATGTGGTTTTGCCTACAGATATGGAGACAGGATCTTAAGAGGATAATAGGACCTGCTGCCCGGTTAGACGCTCGACGGTCGACGAAAGTTCGGAAAGAGAAGCAGCGAGAACCTCCGCGTAGTAGCATTGAGAGAATTCGAATTTAGACACATGAGTACGTGAAGTGAGAACCAACAGATAAACAGGGTACAGTCCAAAGGAAAACGCACCGGCTACAGTTCGACAGAAGCCCAAAACTAAATATCCACTCAAACAGAGTGGTAGAGTTCCAACAGGATCACTCTAATAAAGTTTATGCTCACTTAATATTTTTTTCCAATTCAGCAGAATTGCTATTCCATGTGGTCTTTCAAGAACCTCACAAGGACTAAAAAACTATTTCCTGTCTACGTATCGATGATGGTCTTCAAAAAAAGGTTTGTTCTTTTATTTAACTATTTATTAGCAAAGTACCTAAACAAAGATGACAGAAATTGTACGGAGAAAACTATTAATTAATAAAACAGGTCAATGATCTTTAATCAGTAGATCTATGGATGGAAGGGTGTTCTTATGATTTATAATCACATTAAGAGGATTGACAGATATGACAAAATTGTCATCAGCTTAATTTGTTACACCATGTAAACAAAACAACCTTTAATCTTTTTAAATCATCAAATTAATAGCATGATGTGGTGATCATCATATTTGATTAAAATAAGGTAGTCAGTAAGTTCAGAATATATATAAATATTGGATTTATTATTTCTCATGCAGTTCTGAAGTATAAGTGGTGAATACTTATTTATTATTTTTATGGACCCTTCAGGAAGATGTTTAAGAAGAGTGAAAGGATTCCTGAGACCTCAATTGTACTAATTATGCTTAAAACAATCCTGATTAGTTCTTAATGACCTAACAGTTGGTATGTACATAGCTCATTTTTGGCTGTTTGAAAAAGAAACCCAAATAATCCTTTGTCCCGTAACAAGGATACAGAAATCACATTAGCCTACAAATTATGTGGCAATTGAAACAAAGAATTCTCACCCCACCCTTCCCTATTATTCAGTAACGGTCACCACCTGTATACGATTGGCGTCAGTCTGCATGTGAAATTAGATCAGTTTTTGCAATTTTACTAATTATTTTGTTTTTGTATAGTATGTGGTTAAAGTGCTCTTGACAAAAATAAGTTTAATAATAGAATGAATGGATTGTTAAACTCATGGCGATTACAAGAATTGTGAGATATCTTTGAAGGTAAGGAAATAAATGACAACTAAATTCAAGTGGGTGGAAGTAACAAGCAAGCGAAATGTACCTCAAACATACACATTTCTCAATTAAACCTGTCAGATCTACTCCAAGAACTCCAAAAAACTACTATGGGGAAAGCATTAATGAGCACACTTAAGGATAGACTAGGCTATCTTGTGGATACCATTGTTGGTTATGTTTTAGATCATGTAGGTATGTTCAATTTTAACAATGTATGGTTTCCATTTAATGAATGTATGGTATCTATTTTAAAAATGTATAGTTTTCTTTTCAATAGAGCAAAATAGCAGCAAGGTTTTTATCCCTATCCTGCTTTCCTACTAAAAAGTTTTATGCCCAAATAGATTTAAACATGTTTGTCATGAAAATACTGTAATTTTAATCCGTGTCCAGACTAACCATCGACCAATTCGATCGACTAGTCTGGAAACGGCTTAGACAAATATTTGTAAAAAATATATTTTCCTAAGTAACCTAATTATTTAGAAAACCGTGTAGAAGTTACCCATACTACTTAATACACCGTGAACTTTTAATATACTTCTAAATATTTTGAAACATTTCAAAAGCTCAGTGTATTGAATAGTGCATGAAGGTAACTTCCATAAACAAAAAACAATACCATAAATAATTCGGTTTTTTAGGAAAATATATTTTTTCACTAGAAGGCAATATAATGTTTATGAAAATTATGGTTTGGTTATAATAAATATGTTTAATTTTAGTTAAAATTAATAGTTTTTTTGGAGAAGGAACATTTGTTTCCAACAAAAAAATATGATTCGCTGAAAAGATAGATTTGTTACGAATAAAAAACATATCGTTAACCCAGACAATATACTTTTTATAGTTAAGAAATATAATATTTTATCTAATTCCGCTTGAAACGTTACTTTTAAATTTATTGAAAAAAATATTTGTATTCAAAAATGATTCTCAGGGGTGGTTTTCGCCGAACTTAATAAAAAACAGAACTGTAGCTTAAAAGAAAAGGTAGTTAAATAAGTTGAGCGCCACGTGGTTTTTTTACTTTTTATAAAAAGAATAGGTTAACCCCGAAACTATGAATAAAGTTCTGTCCTGTTATTTAAGCATTCACTAAATGATATCTTGAAGTGTGTGACTATAAATTCAGTAGGAAGGAAGTTGAAATAAAATTCCACAAGTTAAGCAATAACAAAAAAAATATGAATTTAATTAGTTTCTCATTTAAAAAAATATAAAATTTATTGAAATCTATAATAAAACAAAGTAACAATGTCCGTGGGTGAAGCCCTTTAGTTTTACAAATTATAGAAAAAGAATTTTAGTGGGTGAAGCCCTTTAGTTTTACAAATTAGAGGAAAAGAATTTTAGCTTGAAAGGTTGACCTTAGTGAAAACTTCTTGGTATAAGTATAAAGTTACTTATCTTAGAGATAGTATTAGCACCGTCCATAAATTTCAATAAGTCTGCTTACTCTCGCCGAAACCTAAAATCGTCCCCTCCTGTCCTCGCGCATCCCTTGCCCTGCCGGTTTGCCTCGAGTGCCCACCGGGTGGGCTAGCTAGTTTAACAGAGTGTCTTCAATTGAATAGTTCGCAGTGTCGATACGAGTTCTACTGAGTGCGCGAAATAAACGTTTTATTTGAACCTAGTTTTTTGAGCATTAAGTACTGTAATAATGGCTTCTCACCGATCTTATTGCTCTGTTTCTGTCCAAGTTTATTCGAATTTAGGTTAGACTGTCGTATAATATTTATCTCAGGTAGGGTTCCAGTATTTGCCTTTCAAGTTTTAATATATTACTTACAAAAAAAATTATTGGTTTTTTCCTAGTAACAACTGCATTTTGAAATTTTTATTTGATAGTACAGGTGAAATTTTAGTATATATTCAATAGTAAGGCACAAAAAGTTTCAGAGGTGGTACTCAAATAATTATCTGTTATTATTTTTATAAAATTCCGTCATAAATAATGCTTGAGATTTTTATGTCATTTATAGAATTATTGCTGTTGGAATTTTGTTTAATATGAATTATTTCCAAAACATTTCTCACCTTATCGTTTTTTTCCTTTGCGAGAATTTTAGTTTGGTCATAGTTAAATGCATGTCCTGTCTGTTGTCTCTGATGTGAGAGTGCTGTTACATCTGTTTTGGAGTATTTGTGAACTTGTAATATTTTGCAGATATTGTTTACTCTGGCCAATGAATGTACTGGAGCAATCTTGGCAAGGAATTTGATACACTGTATGTGTTTGCTTGTGTTTATTTATTTTTGGTTTAATTTTTGAGAAAAATATCTTGTTGGTGTCAATCAGTTTGTGGGAAATTGATCTTTTTTCCTTTTGTGTTATTTTGTTTATTTTTTCTGAGAGACCATTCACGTAGGGAAGCGAAATATAAGTATTGGATTTTTTTTATTAGTTTGGGAGTTGTTATATATGGAATGAATTCGTTTATTGATAATTTTGTTAGTAAATTGTTGTGGGTAGTTGTTTTCTGCTAGAATGGTTTTAATTTTCTTAAGTTAGCTTCCCTAAATTTGGGATAGTTCAATAGCTCTATCAGTTAGATTATTTATTACGCTCTTTTTGTGACATAGTGGCGCATTTGAATAGAAATTTGTGGATCTATGAGATGAGATGTATATATACATATATAAACATATTTAGGTTATTAGCTATGTATTTATGTAATTCATTATTCAAATTCTTTTATACTTATTATGTTACGTTATGTTAAATTATGATACGAAGATATGTATTTTTATGCAAACATGTATGTATGTATTCATAAATAAATATTCGTGAAATTTACTGTTCCAACTCTTACTCTGTGGAATCCACTGATTTCTTTGTAAATTGAACCAACTGTTCCCAAATAATTCCATAATATATTAGAATTACCATTTTTTTAATATATTGTGAAATTATCTGAAAACAGTTGGTTTCATTTACAAGGAAATAAATATTCATAAATATTAAATATGATCAATATTTAACGCCTGTCCCTCGTAGACATACTTCCGAGTAAACATATTGATCACGGTGCCGATTGACCCCCGTATAACACATTTTTGCTGTTATCTGCATGATTTATGACCGATGACAAAAAACGAGGTACATTTCAACAACTTCAAAGGAGTTACCAGACTTATTGAAATTTATGGACGGTGGTATTAGCTTGGGAGCCTCTCTGCCTTCTTGGGTATTAAGTATTAGGTAGAAGGCCGTTTCATTTCCCTCAGCAGTGGAGGTATGCCTTGAAGCTCATCCGTTATTATGATTCCATAAAATAGGTGTAAAGGTAGATGTCAATTTCCAAATACTTTGTTTTATATGTCTTTTTTTTTTTGTTGTAAAAAAAACTATGTAGCCAACCGCTAAAATGATACAATATAAATTAAAATCAATACTACAATAATAACATCATCAACTCTCTGTAAAGTTAATTTATCTTTAAGAAAAAGTACATTTTTTTGTTTTCTTAGAGCTCATGAAATTAGCTAAAGTCTTATTAATAAAATAACTTCACCAGAGAATTGTTCAAGAAAGGAAAAAAAAAGGAAAAATTGTTCAAGAAAGGGAAGGAAATAATTTAGGGAATATGAAGGTCACACGAGGTCACATGTCCTGAAATGTTGAATAAATTACACAGATATTTTATACAAAATCCGTTATTAAACACTAAAACTATAACTATGGGAATATAGAATCTTACCTGTAGGAATATTATAACTGAAAAAATAATCTGGATCTTTGAAATTTTATGTGATGTTAGCAGATATATCCCACAGCGGTTGAAATGCTCACGTCTGTTTTAATCGACCGTTTAGATCGGAAAGAAAGATGGCTGTTTTCGATTCACAGTAACCACCTCTACTTAGAACGAGTTTTGCGAATTCGACACCAAGTCCCTGGTTATACGATACGGCAAAGCAACCGGAAGAATAACAAAGGCGACTGTGAAACTTCACGTTTCACGCTATCAAATGTGACACTTTACGTCACTCCTTGACGTTAGGTAACGTCACATTTTTCATAACCTTCATATATCAGTTATGAAAAGTAGTTATGTAAAAACTTTACGTAACTGTTTATGTTTCAACATAGAGATACCACATGAGTTTCAAAGAATAATTTATTAATTAGGTAGGTACTGTCAAAACTGACAACTATTTCATTATTTAAACTGTATAATTAACCCATTATTTTAATTCAATAGTATTTTGAGATTTATAAACATTGAGTACATTATTCAGGACACAGTTATTTAAAGTAAGTCAATTTTCTGGGTGAATACATCATAGTAAATACTTCTAACACCAGTTGATTCCACTTCAATATTATCATTGTCATTGAAGATTTTATTGAACATTATGAAAGCACGGAATAAGATAAAACGTTGCACGTAAACCCGTTATGAAGAGATCGACATAGTTCAACACGCGTAATTTGCAGAACTCGCTAGCGCTCGTTTTGGCAAATATTACGCTTGTTGAACAATATCGCTCTTTTCATAACTAATTACGTAAATATCTATTACCGATACAATACATTTTTTCATGATAAAGAATTGTCATTCTACCATAAAGTAATTTTTTTATAATAAAACAATATAGTTAGCTTGCAAAAATAAGTACCTATTTGTTATTGGAAAACTACTTTATTTAATTTAAATGCTTTCAAAGATTAATATAACTATTTTGTCATTATACCTCAATAAATGTTTGAGACAAATATGATACATTTTTGGAACTTTAGTTCTTTACGCCAGGTTATGTTTGAGCGACCAGGGGTCGCGACGCAAAAGATCTTACCGTTACGCGTTACGTTACGCTACGTTATGTTACATTGCTTGCTCTCTCTCGTTTACGAAGCAGCGATTCATAATAATAAATATGCTCCTACCCGGATTCGAACGCGGGCCGCCCGCGTGCAATGCGAGCATTCTAACCACTGAACCACCGATGCTATATTGAAATTCTATGCAAAGCTGGTATTCGCAGTGCTAGTGATCTACTTGAATTTGTTCGGATTAATTTTTACTATTATTTCCATAATTTTTTTGCGCGATTAAGGGGTCTAGCTACTTTTCGAAATACAGGGTGTTGAAATTTTGAAAACTTGAATGTTTTAATTCGATAACTTTAAAATGGATGGATAAATTGATTTGATATTTGGCAGGTAGTTTTTAAATGTAAAAGGGCATATTTTGAAAGAAATTGTAGTTTGTGCAACTAGTGTGGATTTGATGGCCATATCACACGAGTGCTCAATCGTTCAAGTGCGATATGGACAATCCACACGAGTCGAGCAGCATATTTTTTCTACGACCCACTTAGGAAAAAATCTAGAAAATTAAAATTTCTATAAACTGTAATATAAATTCAAATTAAGAATTTAACAATTCAATTTTATGTTTCCACTAATTTTGTGGTAAACGAATGTCCAATTTGTATAGTGTTACGGTTTCCTTTTTTAAATATACGATGCTGTTATAAGTAGATGTTGCCAGTCGGACTCCCTCATGGAGGGTACCGTACCATTATCTATAATAATGAATATTCTGCTAAATATTTCAAACGTCTACCTGTTGTCGTTATTAATATCAAGCAGAATGATTATTTAAAAATAAAATTAACAATAAAAAAATTCCTCGCGGGAAATCGAACCCGGGTTTACCGCGTGAGAGTCTGGTGTGCTTACTACTCAACCACCAAAGAATATGTAAATTGTTTATCTATAACGTCAGATGTATTACATAACTTTTGCTTAAAAGGAACTGAAGTTCCTACCGTGTGTCCCGCGACACGTTCTACCTTTTTACAAGAATAAATGTAATTTTCGATAGATAGATAACTCATTTTGTTCATGACAATGAATATGTTTTTATTCATCAACAATATTACTTTCCGAATTTGAAACAAATCCTTTCTTAACGACAAATTAAATATTAGTTAGGCCATATGGAAAATCATATTTATTTGACATAATAAGATTTTGATTGTCACAGTTGCAAACCAACTGTTTATCTTCTGCATCTGTTGAGTAGGGAGGGTGAGTGTAGACTCACAGCACTTAGGCCACATGTAACCCATTGTACATCCTCCCGATGAGTTGTCCTCCTAGGTCATCGTCCATCCTGTCCTTCCCAGAAAGGTGAACAGGTCACTAGGAGACATCTCATTTATATCGGTAGGTGTAGGCCAAGACTCACCGAACACACACTCTCTTATTGACGATAATTCCGGAGACTCGCACAAGACATGCCTGACAGTTTCATCTTCCCGTTCACACATCCTGAATAGAGGTGTGTCCAGTAGCCCCATAGTATGGAGGTGTTTCCTTAGTTGACAGTGGCCATTCAGAAATCCTACTGTTAAACGTAGGTTTTTCCTGGTCACCGCCAAATATTTGTTTGACGCTAGCTTCCCAGGGTCGCCCAGGGTGATCATGGCAAGACTGCATACCTTAAGGGTTTAAGCATGGTTGTAACGTTTGGCTAGTTCCGAAATTGCCGGAGTCGTCGGGCCGTAGATGTCACTGGGTCCTGAAATTTTCAGTCCAACCGGTTAAAGAATCGGTAATGCGAGTACCTTTACTCCTGTCGTGCCCTTCAGTATTGTTATCTGCCGAGGCGTTAGCTAAATCTTGGCGACACTCTAGTACTAGCCCCTATATAACACGTTGTCTATTCAAGTCTACTGTCAGTGCAGATTGTTATGATTTTGCCAGAAATCCTTTTCTGGTTAGTTCTGTTCTGTTTAAGCCACGCTGGCATTGATTCCCATTTCCCACTCAATCCTTAGGCTTGGTGCTCTAGAGTAAACTCCACATCCTGGGCCTTCTTCCGTTTTTAAGCCATCTGTATATATGCTAATTGCTTATCTTATTTTGAGGTGGATCAAAGGTAAGGATATAATGAACAAGATCAAAAAAATATGTTATAGCAATTTATTCAAGATCAGTTATTGTTAATTTTGTTATTGTTAATATTGTTAGTTTATTGTTTATTTCCCAAAATGCTTTACGACTACATCGGCTACGGCAGAAATCATGTTCAATACAGCTGTTGCTAATATCACAGATTCAAGTACTACTAATCCAGAAACTGATTCTATTGCTCCAAAAATAGCATCTTTAGCAATCTGAAAAATAAAGGTTATGAAAGGTAACAAACAATAAATAACCGGTCAATAGCGACAACGGAAATACATCCTCTGTGAAAATTTCAACTGACTAACTATCACGGTTCATGAAAATGAGTAAATTTTCTTTCGAAGTAACACGTGATCGGACAACATACAATTGCGAAAAGCATTATGTAGGTACTTAAATCTACTCCCGCTACTTTTTAAATGCTTTGACCCTGGTGTAAAGGAGTAAAATTATGTGCAAGAAATGCCAATTTTTAAAAAAGCTGCAAGATAATGCGGTGGTGCAATATGCTGGAGTGTACGAGAGATGTGAAGTGGAGGATGATGTGGGACATGTGTTTAGATGTTGGAAGAACGAGGAAGTTTCGAAGAAGTTGGGAGAGGCGGTGTATTGGGAAAATATGGTGGAGATTATGTTGAGGGGCGAGGAGGAATGGATGGAGGATGGGGATGAGTCCAACACTGTCTGGGTACTGGTTAAGGACCCAGTCGAGCATGAGTTTCCCATCTCGGCCCGAAAAAAAAAATATGCTGTCTTGGTGAGCAGCTAATCGGACAACGTCCCCACAAATCGGTGGATAGTTCAAAGATATACTATTAAACTATCCTTGCTATTGTGTTGAAAAATTGAAGCCAATAGTTAATCAATATGTGAAAAACTTTATGCAATCTCTAAAACACGACAGAAAACCAGGTCGATGGAAAAAAGTGGCTCAACCCTCCCCAGTCTCCCCTACATAACTCGAATTTAATTGGTATTAAGACACTCGTATTCATTTCATTGAATAATAATAATTAGTAAGTACTCACATTACCGATATTCGGGATACTGCCAGCTATTTTTAATGCATTTCCAAATATACCAAATAGTGGTGTAAGCTTATTTCGTGTATCGGTTCTAGATAATCCAACAATGGAACTTCTTTTCTCAAATCTGAAAATAATATGACATTAGAAAACAATTCTTCGTGATGTGCTTAATTGTGACGGTTCTTGGAATTTTACACGAGAGGCTAAAGAACCATCCTTCATGTCGATCCAACGTTGTCAAAGTTAGTGGTAACTACATGTGATTTTTGCGATTACGCATGCGTCCATGCAGCCTTCAACCTTCTATTCAATATGACTTAGCCCAGTTAATAGGATACTGAGCTTACAACCCAGAGGTCCTAGGTTCGAGACCCGGTTTGGGACTGGGTTTTCTGTTTTTTTTTTTAGTTTTCTATTTCTTATTTTCTGATATTTTTATGCATGGTTACACTTTGATATGTGTCAGTTGGCCAGGAAGCGATAAATCTCAATAATTTTCTCTTCCCTATTCTCTAAAAAAAATATTAACATGTGCTTATAAATCAAATAGGTAACGAGAGAAAACTAGACGCAATATAATATTCTGGAAAGAACAGAATTTACCCCCCGAATTTATTCATACTATTTAAATGAAAACCAGTATAGTTTCTTACATTAACTTTACAGCCTTTGCCTATATTAACCCTGCTTAGCTCTCAATAATTAAACATACTCTTATTTTTTATTTTCAAAAGTCTCGCTAAAAATAATTTAACAGGAACGACAGTCACTCATTTGGCAACGTTGGATCGATATGAAGGATGGTTCTTTAGCATCTCGTAAATTTTACTCTCAATTCCTGTCCAACTAATTACATGAATTTTTCTATTGATACTTTCGGTGTGCAGATTATAGGATTTTCAACTTACTGATTGGCTATTTCATCGGCAAATGCAGTTGTATTCTGGAGGATAGCATTCGTAATTGATTCAACGTCATCTATAATGTGTTGACTGTAATTAACAAAAATAAAACTTAAGTACGAAGTTCTAAGATAATTTTTTTAAATAATATTATAAATAATTCTGTAAAATACTTGCTTTTTCTTTAAAACTTTAAGTGTAAGTAGTGGGAATAGGTCATTTGAAGGCAAAATGCAAATAGAGTTCAAAATTGAATGCAGACGTACTTTCGGTATTGGCAATGTGTCTTACGTCTGTTTTTAATGTCTAATGTTGTTATATTCACTTAAATAACACAAAAATATGCATGAATACACTGAAAAACATAAGCATTTTGAAACTTTGAAAGTATTTTCAGTTAGAAAAAGATGCTGGTAAATATTAATTTCATAGCCTTTTCGAATTTGGCTGAAATTTAAAGTTGACTGGGGGCAGATTTAAACAAGAGAAAGAACCACGAGAGGTAAGTTAAGCAATTTTCTTCTTAAACTACAAACATTTTCAATATTTAAACTTGTCAAAGTTCTAGGATGGGTAGATTGTTTAAAAAATGTATTGCTTACCATGAAATGTCTTTTTTCTGAAATCCACCTACATCATTGTCACACAAACAGCATCCTACTGAAACGACTAAAAAGAAAATGAAAATCTTCATGTTGGTTATATCTAATACTTGCTACCAAATTATAATAGTACTACAAACAATATTTTTTCCAATATTTAAATAAAAAATTACAGCGATAAGGAACAATAGATGATTTATTATTTTGTTAAATTTTTATTGAAGTTAAAAAATTAATGTAGATTGATAATAATTAAAAAACAGTTGAATATTAAAATAATCGTCTTTTGTTCAGCAAACCTATTATTAGATAGGATGTGGGATGAACATAGAAGATTTAATTTTTTTTTCCTAATTTAAACATATCTCATTTGCCTGCCTTCTGGTCTTTTTTTTAAACCTAATTTTCTCCAGCCTTCCAGCTGGTTCTCTACGTTGTTTCGTGTGGCTAAAAGCAGGAAATCTAGTCTTTATTTGGAAATTACCATAATTCTAGCATTTTAAAAGCCAATAAAGTTTAAATATCTTATGTACGTTCCTTGTGGCATAACTTATAACACAATAATGTTTTTTATTTTTTATATCGACTTTTCGGATAGCGTTCCAGCGTTCCAGGGATAGTAGTCCAAGAAAAACTTGTGCAGCATCATTTTGTATACCCAGGAGATTGTCATTGGTTAGGCCAATGGAACCACAAGGATCCGCAGTCAATATCACAACCTCACACACACACAGGAGATTGTCTTCAACATATTTGCTGCTTGAAACTACCTATCAAGATAAAATTATTTAAATAATAATGCCATTAGTTTAAAATTCGCGCTCAACCAAAAATGACTGATGACATAACGAGTACATTCATAATATATCGAAAAATGGCAGTGAACTTGTCAGTCAGACGACGGAGTAAACGCTTCTCGTGGTGCGTTTGTGAATTATTTTTAATTTTTAACACGCTTTTATCAGCTTCACTTGTATGTTTGTGGGTTTGAAACTCTCCTTTGCGCTCACAAGCATGCGACGTGCAGATCTTTGGGCGGTATTCGGATTGAAGAACTTGATTGTTCCAAGTTGACAGATAAAGTCCCATGTAACAACGAAGCATTGGATGAAATGGAACTACTAAGAAATTATTCGTAAGAGTCGTCATTATTAGTTAGTCGCAAATAGTGTTATATCATTTCACAAATCATCAAGCACAAGATGATACAACCATAGATAATATAGAGACGGATAGATAGGACACTGCAATGTTAAGGTCTGAACCTGAGTTTCAGCGCCACCTCTTCGTTTGGAAGAAACTAATTTGAAAAAGTGGCGGCAAATTTGAATTTATAATCCATTATCTGCTATTTAATAATCCACGGGCGCGTTATTAAACCGAGTTTAGGTTTATGTTAACAAAATTTAAAATACAAAATGAATTCTGAAGATATTTATTGGTGTAATTACATTTAAATACAGGTATATAATAGTAATACATAAATATTAATGTAAAAATTAAAACTAGTATGATATATATTGTTATTGAATATAAATATACACATACATAAATAAATTATATCTTTGTGATACAATAAATCTGATAAAAAGTTTATGTTATTATGGATCAATATAAAATTAAATCGTATTATGTGCAATTTTATAGAATATAAACTATTATTTGGGAAATGACAAGTATGTAAGTGAAGGTAAGTTTACAATATAATTTTAAATAATATAGTAAATTGGAAAACAGTAATTGATTGGTTTAAAAAAATTTGGGTTATTCATTGAATTTGATAAAGGAGAAAAATCATTTAAAAAAGTTTATAACGCAATGATAAGTAAAAGTATTGCTAATTTTTATTATTTGCTCTACAGGAAAGGAAAGAATGACAACAAATTCCAGAAAATTATCCAACATTTTTAATTTTTGGCAATGGAAGGCGAATGCTGTGCTACGATGAACATGATACCAAATAAAACTTTTTAAAGATTGTTTCAAATTGTTGATAAAAAATATTGGTTTTGTATTAATGATCTTGTTTTTTTCATTATTTACCAATAAGAAACTGTTGCCTATATAGTTATGTTGATCGAATGAATATAACTCAACACTTTCTTCATACAAAATTTGAAATAAAATATATAAAAGGTTTATTTGACAATTTTTGTTAAATAAGAATAAGGAGTAACATATAATCAAACCCCTGATGTTTCGCTGGGACTCATCAAAATTAAATAACAAATATATACACATTTAAAAACAATAAGAAACTATAAAATTAAACGATGAAATAAAACAATTCAATTTGTTCAAATCTTCATTGTATTTGAACTAATGTTCAATTTAAATTTGTGATGCCTTTCGCTAACAAAGCAGCTTTATCAAACAGGTGAAGGTAGAAATAAATATTTTTAATGCATATGTTTGAATACAAAATTTTAGGAATATAAACAAAATTATTAGTAAAGGTTTACATGGAAATAAAGTAGGTACAAAGAGTACTTAAATACGGAATTCTAGGAATATTTATTGAATTGAAGTTTACCTGAAAATAAATTCACTACAAGTTGAATTATCTTCTAGTTAAATAAGTTTAATAGAATGGTTGATATCTATTTCTTCGTTAAGAAGATTACCTGAATATTTTTTAGAACTGTTTTCCAGCTGCATCTTGAAAAATCTGTATCTTTTTCGGTCCATAGACGATGTGACCTAAAACAGATGATTTAATAAAACATGTTGAGGTATTCAAAGTGAAATTATTATCTTTTCAAACAAATCTGATTTAATAAATTTTTCAGCTTCTTCTAGGCGTTTTTGAGAGATATCTTAGAATTTATTGCCAACCTAGCCCTTCGTTTGAAAAAGGAAGCTCTACGGTAAAGGTGTCTTGCCTTTGGGGTTAAGCTAGAAAGCCTGGTAGTTTGCACTTCAGCTAACAAACCTGAAATATCAATTGAAAACATATTAATACAAGACCTCATATCATCCTCAGTAAAATGGCAGTTACATACAATTTTTTGGTTTGTCATACCATCTTCAGACAATCTTTTATTTTTGCATATATCCACCCACTGTTGGAACAAAGTCAAATTCTTCCTAGGGTTAGGAAAACGATGTTTCATACACTCTCCTCCATTCTTTTCCCAGCAACTAACGACCCAGCAATAAATATGCACCATTTCATCTAAATAGCAAACCTAAAACATCAATTCATTTAAACAGGCTTTTTATTTGGTTTTGCATTTCATAAATAAATATGATTGTGGTGAGTTCAAAAGTTGAAATTTATGCATATATTATAAGAGTTGTAAAATTACTTACCAACAAAATCTGAAGAAACTCCAATAATGCAAACAGAAATGAAGAAGGTTATGAATCGTGTTATGAATGCAGGTACGCAACTAAAATGTATAACATTTGTATAACAGGTTGCATAGCTACAAGATCCTGCTATTCGCGCCACCTCTTCGTTTGGAAGAAACTAAAAACGTGGTTTGACCTTGGCCATATAAGTGTCTACCCTGTGGATACAACTCTGTTTAAAATGATTGATTGAAAAATTTCATTTAAATTTGTAGCAAGACATAGAATTATAGGTGTTTTCGATTATTCACTTTTGGCTGCTAGTAGCAGCTCGTAGTGACTGAATTTCGTTCGTTTATTACCGGGCGTGACGCATAGTCTTACCTTCCCCTTGCCCCTTGAGCACATACCAAAAAGTGTGAGCTTCAAGCCACGGACATTAAATATTTGACGTTTGACGTTTATTTAAAGGTTAAGATTGTGCCGATTACGATTTAAAACTTACTTATTAATTATATTATCAAAACCATTATAATTGCAAACTGTTCTTCTAACCACACAGAAAATTCATCAATAATATCAAATGATAGTTCGGATGATGAACCAGAGGAAGAAATGTTTTTTCCAAGTTATTGTCACTTATAATTTCACAAGTGGTTTGTATTTTATCAAAGGTAATACCACGAGAGCTTCAAATTTTATCAATAATTTTTTCTTTTTCCCGAAAACTTGTTTATTTGGCAAGAATATGAAAACAAACCGATTGATAAAATCACGAGTCCGTTAGGACGAGGGATTTTATCTAAATTCTGAATTCGGTTTTTGCCACAAATAAACAAGTTTGAGTGATGAAAATAAAAAATTATGTGATAAAATTTGAAGAGCGAGTTGTATTTGGGAAGATTATTTTTTTCATAAATTTAAAATTTTGTATTACCTGAATGTTTAATATTCTCTTGGGTGATGGCATTCAATCGGTTTGTGTTCATTTTTCAATAAACTTCGAAGCACTTTTAGTTGTCAATAATGACAAATTGAAAGTAAAATTTTGACGTTTCGATGTAAACAAGGTTTTATCGATGAGGAAGCAGAATTATCAGTATAATACCGAATGATTGGCTAGAATAATGTACTGCTATTGGTTAAAACCACCAAAATGTCAGATTTTGACAAGTGAAAAAAATAATCGGGTAAATTTGGGTTGCTTAATGAGAAACTGTTTCCTAGCAATTAGTCGAGAATAACAAATGTCAACTATTAAAAACACGACACCGAAGGCGTAGTGTTTTTGGGTTGACAGTTATTCGTGTCAAATTGCTTAAGGAAACAGTTAAGAATTTGAACAACATAAATTTACCCAATATCAATACAAACCTCGAGTGTAATTCGGCAGGACAATTTAATGAATGAGAAATTTGGAAACATATCAATGCAAACTTTATTTATGAAACATTAAAAATAAACACATTTTTATTTTAATGTACAATTATTGAAAACGCGGTTATTGGAATTCATACTAGGAACAGTGATATTGATGAACAAATGAGTAAGTGAAAAAACCACTAGTGTATTTGTCAACAGTAAAAACACAATTTTTAGCGGATAAATTTACGAAACAGTTTTGCCAATCACTAATTTTACGAGAAAAACTGACATGATATAATCGCGACACCGAAGGTGGAGCGATTTTATCTAATGTCAGTTTTCCGAGCAAATTTAGTGATTGGCAAAACTTTGAGTTAAAGAGAAATTTATCTGATAAAAGAAAAGCTCGAGTGTTTTTTGGCAAGATAAATTAACGACAGAATATTGAAATTATAAGTAACCAAACTTGCGACTCATTGTCATTGTGTAAAAGTGACGTCCTCTCTCTAGATATTGAGGAAGAGGAGTTTTTATCGCGATAAAAAAGGATGCACCTTTTTTATCGATGTCAAAGTGACAATAACATTTCCAGGTATATGACATTTTAACATTGGAGTTAATTTATCAATGTAAAAGTTAAAGCTAACTTTTACCGCTAACAAAGTGACAATTGCACTGTGGCACATGCGATTTTTTATACATGAATTAAATTGTCAGAGTTGATAGATTTGTTGAATTTACTGTTGTAAGTTATTAAAATAAAGTGTTCCAGAGTCACTCAATTCCTTGACATTGGCATTTGACAAGTGGTTTTGAGGATCAAATCGTGTTCGTGTCGTGACGACAAAGGCGTCACGCACAAGTGCTTGAAGCCCAAATAAACGAAAGCAACATATAAGATCGAATTTTATTACGTTTTTCAAGAAGAATTTTACATTCGTGCACCCTCTGTTGGAAATTTATAATACTATCAATGAGAACTTGAAGAAAAACTCTATTGACAATAAATCGAACTAAAAAATGAAAAATAAATATAGTTTAAAAAAACTAAAAAACACGCTTTTAAAAAATATCGAACTAAAAAGTTGATAATAATTTTAAAAATAAACCTTAAACAATAGTATATAAAAAAATACTAAGCGTGGGGCGCTTTGTGCCATAATTTTCGTATATCGAGCACCCTACGCTTTTCCCTCAATTATACTAGTATTTTTTCATAATAATATACTATTGTTTTAAGTTTATTTTTAAAATTATTTTTAACTTCTTAGTTCGATATTCCTTAAAAGCGTGTTTTTTAGTATTTTTAAACTATATTTATTGTCTTAAATTTGGCTAGTAGAGGAAAAATTTTATATACACCATGGTGTTGAAGACATTTAGATATAAGCCTCGCACCTTATTCCGCTCGGTCAATAATAATAGTGGTAATGATTTATGCTATATAAATTCATATTTATTTACATGAATCTCAATGGTACAATTTATTGTGAACATTATTTACAAAATTTGGATGAATGTTCTCAATATGTATCGAATGATCTTACTACTACTACTAAATGTGCAGGCGAGCCTTGTCCTGGACAACTCAAGCCAAGGTTCCGACACTGAGGCCACTGGCGGGCCCATTGTGCCAATCCTGCTACCTAGTCATCCATGAAGCCGAGCCCTTCAATAAAGGCCACAACCTTTTTCAGTGGATGCCTGCTGGTGTCTCCAGGAGCCATGACAGTGACTCCGAAGGTTCGCCTGCGTAATACAGCCCAGTGTGGACACTCTAAGAGAACATGAACTGACGTTTCATCAGTCATGCCGCAACCCCTACATAGGGAACTTTCCTCTACTCCTAGATTGTAGAGGTGCTTCTTCATACAGCAGTGCCCTGTTGGGAGTCCTGCTATCTTCCTTAGCCTACTCCTTGGTAGTTCAGTGGCTGCCCTGGCGTGTCCATCAGTCCATCCCTTCAGTAGAAGTTTGGATTGTCTAGGACCCTGCAGAGCATTCCAATGAGCGTGGTGCTGATTCCTCAGCCACTTCTTCGTCTCCTTGCGTATTCTTTGTTTTGTTAGGCCCAGGGTCGGGCCCGGGCCGCAGAAAGGAGCTGCCGCCCCTTCCGCAGCCAGTGCATCCGCCATCTCGTTGCCTTCAAAACCAGAGTGGGCTGGAATCCATTCTAGCCGCACCACGTTCCACCTTGCAAGATTAGCAAGTAGTTCTCGACATTCGTTAGCAAGTTCCTGAGTTGCTGGTATACCCACTCAGGGCTGTAATTGCTGCCTGACTGTCGGAGTATATCGTTATGCGTCGATTCACATCACCTCTGTCTAGGTTTATCTGCGCACATTCCAAGATAGCATATATCTCGGCCTGATATGCAGATACACCCTCACCCAATGGTACACAAACCTGTGTTCTTGGGTTCCTGGAGTAAATTCCAGCCCCTACTCTATCACCGGAGCATGAGCCATCTGTGTACCAGACGGTCCCATTAGGCTGTGTATTCCTCTCTTTTTCCCAGGACTCTCTATCCCGTATCATGGCCCTGTATGGGGTAGCGAAGTAGTACGAATGATCTTACTTCATAATTTCTCCATCTCTGACAAAATTTTCTGTTACCATTGAAGTACTGCAGAAGACTTATAGCTCCGTTACATTGTATAAAATTTTATTTGCAGCTCCATTTTTATTGTTGACGACCTCCCCTACATAACTTTCCGCAGTTGCAGCCATGTCGCTTGAGACCTAAGACATCCAGTATTCGCTAATAAAGTAGCCATCATTTCTTCTTTTTAAAAATGCTCGAAGTTTAGGATACTTGGGAGTATCTATGTGATCCTCCATAAGCTTGAGTGAGAATTTAATACAACGGAAATTTCGTAAAGTATGCTTCATACCTCTTCTTTGATTTGTCTGGAAGCATTGACAGACAAGCGATATTTGATTACTCCTCTAGATCTATTTCGCTGTTATACAAATCAATAATTGTATAATAATAATAGGTATATTTATCGCCAACCGTCAGTAAGGCCGTCAATTATCGGACTGATTTACGGAAGTAAACAAACAGTTTACCTTCCTTCTTTCCTGACATATGCGACAGGTAAAGTGACATATGCCGCGGCAGGTGAGGTATTTTGACTTTGACATTACTCGAAAATCATTATCCGTCAGCGTCACGCTTCTCCCTATTAGGCAATCCAGAGACCTGTCAAATAAAATTCAATATGGCGACAACGGCAAACAAATGTGATTTAATACATTGTAGACCGTGGATTTTGGTATACATAAGTGTTTATTTTGGAGAAAGGTGCTTTTATTTTGCTTTGGTGTCTCTATACTAATAATATACAAAAAAAGTTTAGTTTTATAAAACTTTTAAGCTGGGTATATCAATTTAGGACCAACTTTTGGTCGTGTACCTATATAAGAACATTATTTTTTTTTTAGTGGTTTTTAGACTATCAATAATCATTATTTAATATTTACGGTTAAGTATACACTGACTAAAACGTATACAATATTATAATGAAAATGAAACTTTTATG
The DNA here is from genome assembly GCA_910591695.1 of Galerucella pusilla. Lineage (NCBI taxonomy): Eukaryota > Metazoa > Arthropoda > Insecta > Coleoptera > Chrysomelidae > Galerucella > Galerucella pusilla. Next base: position 430,698 of record CAJUYI010000051.1, read on the forward strand.
AAATTGCTGGCATTAAAATTTCACTTGCTTGAATTGGAAGATATCACGTGTAGTATTTAACTTTTATGCTTACGGATTTCAGTAGTGAAACACCTACTTAAAAATGCCAACAACTTGTATTGTAGTCGGTTGTAGGAGCCGTTCAAACCGAGACCAAGTTAGCTTTTTTAAGGTCCCAGCTGTTTTAAAAAACACATTTTTGGTGCACAAGAATGAATGAAGTAAGAAGCGTAGAGAAATGTGGTTAGCAGCAATCAATAGAGATGATTTAACAGAATCAAAAATCAAATATCAGGCTGTATGTAGCAGGCATTTTGTTCAGTTTTGTTCAATAACAATATTTATAAAAACTAAGAAAAGTGATATATTCTAAATAAAAAATACTAATCAAATGAACAATATACTAAATTGAAGCAAAATATACTAATAAATTCGACTAAAAAGTCTTGAGCATTGTTTATGACTGAATAGACAATACAAAACTAACCTATATCTGTCTAAATTGTTCTCCCTGTACGGCCATATTAGGTCACGTGATCTGGATTTCCTAATTACGGATCCATAATAGTTTTCTTGCGATTTATTTATAACAAATTATTGTTGGAACTCCTTTGACTTCAGGAATTAACTTTTATAATGCTTCAGGGTGTACCTTCAATTTAAATATAACAAATAATAGGTAGATTTGTTCTATATGCTGTTTACTTTGTCATAATAAAATGCAATGAAACATACCTCAGTTTCTTATATTCTGAATTCTAAGCAGTTGGCGATAAAATTTTGTATGCACCACGTCAGTAAAGTGTCTTTATCGGACTCGCCTGTTATCCCTTATAGTATTAATAACTATGAAAAAAGTTGTATAATCAGGTCAGTAATTTCTAAAATTGATATTTTTTACCAACCTAAACTGGCGAATATTTTGTAAAAATACACTAACCCAAGCACAGGACCACTTTTAATTAATCACCCTGTATAATAATGAAGCAGGAGAAATTAGATAAAAACAGTGTACTCGAAACTTTACTCTTTATTAAAATTTTTAAGAAATTAGTTGTTCAAGAATATTGACTAATACAGGTTTGAGTTTGCGGTAAACATGGCTTACAGTTGAAAATATTAAGGTAACAAACTTGGCCCAACTTTGCCAGGCGACTTCGTTATGGCCGACGAATATTTTCAAAGAAAAGAGAATTGCGTCACGAACGATCTAAAAAAAATAACAATGATTAATAATAAATAGTTATTTTTAATATGGACATGCTGGTACTCACTTCGAAAACGGTCTCGCCATTGGGAAGTGTGTAGGTCGCGATAGAGTCGATAACTTCCATGATTCCTTGAATTAGAACTGCAACGGGAGTCAATACAGATAATAATATACTGTCTTTTCCATGAATTTTATGTGCGATTCTGGAAAAAAAGTGTAAAATACATTACTAAACAAAACCAAAAAAGGTTTCAGTTGAAAAATTCACAAAAAGTATTACTCGGGGGGTCGATATATTAAATAAATTGAAAATATTATTTTTCCCAATATTTATAAGAATTGCCGTGTGCACATACCGCTCGAAGGACCAATATATGAGTGGGAAGTGGGTACATTGCAAATTATCAACAAATAAGAGTTAAATGAAATGAAATAAAATTGTCTCTGTCACCCATAAGTCTGATTTATATACAATTAGTAATTTTTTTTCAACTTACGCATTCAGTGCGGTCTGTAGGAATTTCTCAGGCTGAGCATTGATCTTTTCCAATCCTTCTTGTGCAACCTCGAAATCTTCACTGTAAAAAATGATAAATTACTATCTAGAAAGAAATTTAAAAATTCTTATCATCAAATAACAATTCTGCAAAAGATAAATCTGTCACAGTTAATTGGCACCGACCTAGAGTCGACTCTACCTAGACAAAGTTGAATGGGCTTTTGGGCTGTTTTCCATTACAAGGATAATCCAATTTGAATTTAGACAGTAGGTGTCCCTGCTAGAGGACTGATGTAGGTGTTACCTCAGTTGGGTGGAAACCTCATTCCGCAACTTGATCTTGAGGGTCCATATATACTTAGGTAAAGTCGAGGGTACAGCTGATCGACTACAATGGTCCACTAAAGTAGAGATGTATCAATTTGGTTTGGATACAGCACAAATAAAGAAGAGAAAAAGGTAAAAACTGAGAATAAGAATAAGAGCAAGAGACCTAAAAGGAAATTTGAGTAAGTACCTACTTTTTATAAATGTTAAGAGGATTGAGTATCGTATACCTGATAACTAAACTCACCGTAGATGTCGGGTGGCCTAAAAGTGGTTTTGCCTACAGATATAAAGACAGGATCTTAAGATGAGCCCAAAACTAAATATCCACTTAAACAGAGTGGTAGAGCTCCAACAGGATCACTCTAATAAAATTTATGCTCACCCAATATTATTTTCCAAATTAGCAAATGGTCTTTCAAGAACCTCACAAGGACCAAAAAACTATTTCCTGTCTACGTATCGATGATGGTCTTTAAAAAAAGGTTTGTTCTTTCATTTAACTACTTATTAGCAAAGTACCTAAACAAGGATAACCTCTGATGACAGAAATTGTACGGAGAAAACTGGTAAATTAATAAAACAGGTCAATGATCTTCAATCAGTAGATCTATGGATGTAAGGGTGACCTTATGATTTATAATCACAATAAGAGGATTGATTTCCAAGATTGACAGATATGACAAGATTGTCATCATCTCAATTTGGTACACAATGTAAACAAAACAACCTTTAATCTTTTTAAATCATCAAATTAATAGCATGATCTGGTGATCATCATATTTGATTAAAATAAGGTAGTCAGTAAATTCAGAATAGATATGAATATTGGATTTATTATTTCTCATGCAGTTCTGAAGTATAAGTGGTGAATACTTATTTATTATTTTTAGGGACTCTTCAGGGAGATGTTTAAGAAGGGTGAAAGGATTCCTGAGACCTCAATTGTACTAATTATGCTTAAAACAATCCTGTTTAGTTTCCAAAGTCCTAACAGTTGGTATGTACAGAGCTCATTTTTGGATGTTTGAAAAAGAGATCCGAATAATCCTTTGTCCCGTAACAAGGATACAGAAACATTTGAATATGGAAATATTATACTTACCAAATATTATCATCGTCATTAGCTTTGATAGCTACAAAGCAGATGGAAGCGACTGCGAACAAAAAGAGCAAGAATTTCATTTTTATTTTGATTTTTTGTAAATTTGAATCACAAATTTAAACTGATAATGTTTGGATCTACTTGGTTTATATAAAAAGCCGGTGAAAATTTTATAGGGAATAAATTGATAAGGAACAATGGATGAGTTTTATTAATTCATAAAAGTTCAACTAAATCAATTTGGTTGGGTATATTTTATTTAACGTAAAAGTCTCTTAATGTACAGGGTGGTACGTGCCAAGTAGCACATATATATTGACCGAATATTGGTTATCATTCATAAATAATAATTGACCGTAAAAAAAGTACAGTCCTGACGAGAACTGTCAGTGGGACATTAGAAAAATAAGTAAGACACATTGTCGCTACGAAAGCTACGTCTGCATCCTATTTTGAATGACGAAACTACTTCCAATTGATAGGTTACGCTTGCGCGTAATCTAACCATCAACTAATCAAATTATTGACAACATTTAAATATGGGTAAAATAGCAATTTACATGAAAAATGCCACTAACCTCTATAATAATAATAATCTAAAACAATAGATATCGTAGAATAATAATTATTCTAATGCTTTATGAGTTTTGAAAAATATTTTTTCTACTACCGTGCGTTTTAACCCACTTTCCCGCACGCATTTTAGTTTTGAAAGTGTCACTTTCCCGCACTAGTGCACTAATTATGCAAATGATGACCTTATTAGATAGTTTTTTACCTCGGAAGTTATAACTATTGTTACAACAGGTGAATAAATAGTCCATCAAATAGAATCTATATCTTTTCTAGCTTCTTGTTGCAATTTTAATTTTTTGAAAATATGAAATAATGAAGATATTTTGATATAACCTTGTACATGCTGTAAAGTAGTGTCATAACATACCTATCAAACCACCCGGGTTTGATATAAGAAAAATATATCAAATGAAATTCTTTCATCTACAAATGACTCAAAAACCGTTGCCGTCATCATCAACGTCATCCACTTACCAGTTAACACACAGGAGGCATGAGAACCACACCAACCAGAGCGATGGAGGTGATCCT
>CAJUYI010000052.1:0-10493 GCA_910591695.1 Galerucella pusilla
TAATGAATTTATGCGTTACTTTATGGACGCACTGTATATCTTTATATATATTGTTGACTAACCCATTTTCATTGTAATTTCAAAATTGTAATTATTTACATTTTTTTACGTAGTGGTTTTATTTATTATACAGAAACTAAGTTCTTTCTTTTTTTTAAACAGATTAAAAGTTAGCTTACCTTTAGATTTGATTTTCTTTCTAATTTTCTTTTAGGAAAGAAAATTAGTGGCGCCCTAAAATTGCTTTCTATTTTTTTCCTAGTTTTGCTAAAAAAAATTAACTTTTTTCTTTACATCAATAAGGTAACAAAGCCCTGAGAACTGGCTTAGTTTACCTCCAAATCTATTGGTTAGTTAGGCAAGAACCTGCATTATTCAACATACATTTTTTTTACGTCATTGGACTTTTTAGTGTTTCATCAACGTTTATCAAAAACAATTTGGTTTCATTGGCGCTTAACATCAATCAACAAAACATTGGTTTCATGGGGTGGATACACTTGCTAGAAGTGATCGTTGATATGTGTATGTATTACTATCCTTGTTTTGGAATGGATAATGATCAATTTCTCCATCCTTGTTGGTTCTTACTTATAGATGTTCTGCTGTGATAATATTCTAGCAAGAATCCAGTGGGAAACCTCATTAATGTTCGTTAAAAAATAGTCATAAAAAAATGTAAATTATTGCAGATGGAGCGTTATTAAGTTAAGAGATTGTATCAAACTTATTCTCATGATATTTATTATATAATAACAGTATATAGCTAGCCATAAACCGTTTTACTGCTTGGACAGACAAATTCCATTCCGTTATACTTAAATTTGTACGCTCGTGGAACAACATTAAACTGAGATGCATAAAATGATTTCCATTAGTGCGATTCAATATATGCCTTGCTATTCCGACCTAAACTATTGGTTGTTTCTTATTGTAGTCTTTGTAAATTATTAGCATAATCTCAAGTTTTTCGCACTTTAGTTGGATAGTGAAATATAAATTCTACTTCTAGCGTCACTACATTAAAAATTTATGTTAGTGAAAAATATAAATCTACTCCTAAGAGAGTCTTGACTTTAAAAATCCTTCCTAAAGAGAACTTAATATTTCACCAGTTAACACTTCATAGTAAATGTCTGAAATAAATTACTTCATTCTTTGCTACCTTTAGAGTATTTTTTACTAGTCTCTTGGGAAAAATTATTCAACTGTTCTAACTTTCGCAAGATGTAGTTGACACCTAATTTATTATTGTGTACTTATTGAATATTTGATTAATTCCAGGCCATAAGAAAAGCCTTAATCATTAGAAAATCCTATACAGAGTGTTATATTGAATAACTGCCCAGATTACACGTTGAATGTCCCATTGTCCCATTGTCCCAATGTCGTATTTTCTGCTTCACAGTATCCTTCTCTCGCGAGATGTATGTCTCAGAGTCGAGTAGCTCTTTTAGGCCTATTTCCAGGAGGAATTTTAAGACATTTGCAGGCTTTAACTTAGGTAAATGTTCCTCTTCTATCCAGTAATCTATCCAGATGTATGTCTCAGAGTCGAGTAGCTCTTTTAGGCCTATTTCCAGGAGGAATTTCAAGACATTTGCAGGCTCTAACTTAGGTAAATGTTCCTCTTCTATCCAGTAATCTCCCAGGTGCTGTACCCTAGGATTCTGAGCAGTTAGAAAGTATGTGGATGGTGCTTTCTTCTTACATGCCACATAATGTACATTCATCTTTCTCCACTATTTTAATCTTTTTCAGGATCCCTGTTAAAATTCTTAGTGCAGTTTTACTTTTACAGATCTCAACGGATTGAAATCACCCAGTAGAATCTTTGAATCTTCGATGATGTCAATGAACAGATTGAAAAGCTAGATGACTGTTAGTTTTATAATCACTACCTAAAACGGTTGAGGGTAGCAATAAATACAGTTATAATCATTATAAGCTGAGTTTAATATGCTTGCTTATTACATGAACTGGTCATCAAATTCGAAGTGCCGGAGTTAAAAAAATAAAACTTCAATTAAGATATTAAATAATGGAATTATTCACTATAGTGCCCATAAAATTAAGCAATCACGAACATCTGTTAACTTTAGTGCTTAATATTTTTGATGGCATTTTATTGCTTACGATACCTACGTTATTATTAATGATATTTATGAATTTTTAGAACTGGACAATTTGTTATCCTTAGGATATCCGCAAGTCCTCCTCTTTTATCCAGTAGTATTTCATGGAGGTTTCTATTTTCCATTCCACAGATTGCTTGTTCTCCATTCTCCACTAGTTTCAGTGTCCTGGAAATCATAGTGAGAATACGATGTTGTTCTAGATATTCCCATGACAATTTATATAAATACCTTGATGTGGAAAATAAGCTGTGCGCCACTGTCGATAGAAGTCAATAGAACATATGAAATTTTTGAGACTTTGAATTTTTCAAAGTTTATGCCGATTCTGCTGGTGATCGTTTAATTAATCACAAGAGCACTGTTGACACTCGTTTCGGAATTCCAATTCAAAGAAAACTCAAGTTAAATTGCCGGAAACTTTGCAATAAATGAATAATGAATTGATTCTGGTTCCAGCACAGAAGTATGGTGCCATTATGACTGACGATTATATCAGACATCCTGTTAAGAAGATGTCTATGAGGATATACCGCAAGCGAGGAAAATAATTATTATTAAGTTGTAGAAGCGTTCACATATTTTAGCAGGGCCGTAATAAGGTCTTTTAATAACAGATTAATAAGCTTATCAAGTACAAGCAACTTCATTTTGTTTATACATATTATTTTTATCTAAACACTGTTGAGCACAATTTGTTTTAAATAAAAATTTTGTTGAAAATATTTCGACACTGGGCCAGTCTTTATATACTTTATATACACAAGTTCCCTCACTATACTAATGAAATTATTTTAAAAAATGATAAAACTCATAGGTACCCCATGGGAAAAGTAAATATTTTCCGGCAAACTTGCTTAAAAACTTCAAAATTGCTCATCTGAAGTTTCCGACTTTTTCAATATATATCTAACGCTCATTAACGGCTCGTCGTAGCTTTTTGACAACACACCAAAAACTCGTTTTCTTCAGTTTATTTAACGTTACCGTAACTTTATTGATTATACAGGGTATAACAAAAGGTAGGTCATACATTGAACCTTGCAGACAAAAAAGTTCTCTCAGATTATGTGGTTTAATTTTACTTATTTTTGAAACTTTAGTTCCTTACTTCAGGTTATGTTTGAGCGACCAGGAGTCGCGACGCAAAAGATCTGACCGTTACGTTACGTTATGTTACGTTGCTTCGTTATGTGCTTGGATTTCGTGCGTGTGCTCTCTCCTGAGTCTCTCTCTCGTTTACGAAGCAGCGATTCATATGCTTTGGCCGGGAATCGAACCCGGCCCGCCCGCGTGGAAGGAGAGAATTCTACCACTGAACCACAGATGCTATATTAAAATTCTATGCAAAGCTGGTATTCGCAGTGCTGGTGATCTACTTTTATTTGTTCGGATAAATTTTTACTATTATTTCCATAATTTTTTTTGCGCGATTGATCTTTTTTGTTTACTTACAGCATCGGTTGTCAGGACGGTAGGTTGTGTTTACTGGTTTCTGAGTTTAACACGTCGGTAAGTGATCTACTTACCGTTCAGACGTCGAAAAGTAATAAATAGCATAAAAACAATTTCACCAAAATGCAAAATATATTTTAAACTGATCGAGAAAAAATGGTATAAGCATCTCGAACGTTAAGGGTAATTACAACGTTTGCATGTAGATTCCTCTCGTAAAATTGGACAAAATGATATGAGGATTAGGGGACATTTACTTTTCGAAACACAGGGTGTTGAAATTTTGAAAACTTGAATGTTTTAATTAGATAACTTTAAAATGGATTGATAAATTGATTTGACATTTGGCAGGTTGTTTTTAAATGTAAAAGGGCATATTTTGATAGAAATAGTAGTTTGTGCAACTAGTGTGGATATGATGGCCATATCGCACGAGGACGAAGTTTGAGCACGACGCTGTAGGCGGAGTGCTCAATCGTCTGGTGCGATATGGACAATCCACACGAGTCGAACGTACAGTTTTTGAATGTCCAATTTGTATAATGCTACGGTTTCCCTTTTTAAATATACGATGCTGTTATAAGTAGATGTTGCTAGTCAGACTCCCTCACGAAGGGTACCGTACTATTATCTATAATAATAAATATTCTGCTAAATATTTCAAACGTCTACCTGTTGTCGTTATTAATATCAAGCAGAATTATTTTTCTAAAATAAAATTAACAATAAAAAAAAACTTCACTGGGAATCGAACCCGGGTCTACCGCGTGAGAGTCTGGTTTGCTTACTACTCGACCACCGAGGACTATGCTAATTGTTTATCTATAACGACAAATGTATTACATAATTTTTGCTTAAAAGGAACTTAAGTTCCGTTCTACCTTTTTTGTCATAATAATGGCTATAAATATTTTCTAGATAATAATATGCAGGCTTAAACTTGCAGTTAAATCCATAAAATTCACTTATACAGAAGATAATTACTCAGTTTTATGTATATTTTAATAAATATGTTCAATTATCACCATTTCACATGAGTTCCAGATGAAATATCAGTACGTGTGACATTAATATAATGCATAAAAACCAATTGTTGAACATTCGTGATGCCGCAGTGTGAACTGCCCACTATAAACCCAACTTTGCTGTCGTTTCACAGTGTCGGCCCCATACTTTTTAATTTTTAATTATTTGTCAGTACCCATGTAGAGTTCCACTCTTTTAGCAATATGAAAATTCGATTAACACATAATGTTATATTTTTTCAAGCACAAGAGTTGGTTACAAAAAGTGAAAATCCCATTTCAAAATGTTATTGTACGCCTATGATAGAAGAAAGTTACAGATACTTTAATAAAACTGTTTACGGTTCCCAGGCCACAAGTTTCACCCCTGCCAAAAATCGCTTGATGCGACTGAAGAATTGAATCTTGGATTAAAGACTATTTCACTTTAGTGCGATTTTACTCAGGGCCGTGCCAGGTGCTTCTGCCGCCGTGTGCAAACGATAAGTGGCCGCCCCTATTACATAACATGTCCGAAGTATGAAAATGAAATATTATGCATAAAACGTATTTATGGGAAATGCACTTGCTTTGCTTTAATTGCTGCAAAGTTTTTAATAATCTGGTCTGTATTTAATTGTTCACATAACTCGGTTTTAATTAAAATTATTGCCAAACTATTAAGTCTCTCCTGGTTCATCAAGGATATTAAGTAATTTTCAATCAGCTTTTAAAATAATCTTTCTCGGCTTGCAACTAATATTGGAAGGGTTAATGGATTCTTAAAGAAAATAGAAATATCAGGGAAGATATTTAATAAAAATATATTGCAAAAGGGCATTTTTTAACCAAAAAAAGAAAATTATCAATAACTCATCACACAGTTCAAGAACATCAATATCATTTCCACCTCTAGATTCATCACGTAGTTTTAGATTTAGTCAGCACAATATTTTCTTTATTAACATTTAATTTTGCAAGTCTGCCCTTTTTTGGATCTAATGCAGATAATTGTTTGCTGGCATGATAACATCTAAAATAAAAGTTTATCAATTTTTTTGATGCAATAATTGTATTATGAAATGGCGCCCGCCGCCCATGTGTCAGAACCAGTACTGGATTGTAGCAAAATTAATTACGCCACTGACAAAGAAAAATCGGCATAGCTGGCCATCCCGGGGACAATGTTTCGCCTACGATTATTGTTCAAGTCGTAATTACTACACTACGGAATTTCGTGTATTTATTATTGTCGATGACAATATTAGTAATTGAATTTATGGCATTCTGCTATCCTCAAAAAAGTTATATGTGGTCGGAAATACATGAAGTACATGAAAGTTTCGTTGTAAACTATTTTTTGTAAATAAATTATTGGTGATCTTAAAACCGATCCAAAATGAATGGCCGTTTCATCTGCCAATTCGTTGCCCTTAAGACTCTCGTGACCTGGCACCCAGGCTATTGTAACCTTGCAATGGTCTCCAAGGGCGTTTAAGGTACCTATGCAATCCTATACTAGTTTAGAATTGACCTCTATGGAATCAAGTGCCTACCAGTGCCGCTTGGCTATCGGTGGAAGATAGCAAATGAACGGAATGTCCTTTCCTGTCTTTAAATTTCTTCAACGCAATAGTAAATCGTCGCTTAGACAGTTGTGACGTCCTGTTTTAGTCCTACAATTGCGGCTCCTACACCTTAATTCTTTTGTCTTGGAGCCGTCAGTCCCAGCCTGTACTGGTACACCTTTCTTCCAGTCTTCCCTACATGGTATATAGTTTATCTGAAACTACGGGGCATCGGTAAGAGGTGAGGAAACATGAGCATATCTGCCATAAACGTACAAATGGCGTACAGTATCTATTTTACCAAGTAAACCTGAAAATACAAAGGTCACTGACAATACCACTGGATAAATCAATATCAGTCAATTGAGGAAGTGAGGATAAAAGTCACCAATCATGTAATTCGGAGGGTGTGGTAATTATGGTTTTCGTACAACGCTGCCAGAGCTTGAAGAAGCCTATAACAAATTTGGAAAAGTGCTCATCTTTCAATATTCATGAATTGAAAAAATAACGTTAATAGAAATATCCAAGGAAACAAACACATTAAAGTATTAACGTTTAATCATATTGTATTGTTAACAATAAAAAGTCCCTTTTCTAATTATTATCCCTACATACTTAGCACTTTAGATTTTTCATAGTTAAACGTGACAATATCGAATGTTTTCGACTGCATTCCTTTCACGGCTTCAGATAAACTTGCCAAAGTATAGTTATATGTTTTTTTCGTAAACAAGACACGGAGAGAATATACTGGGTTGGAATAACTGCTGGACTAAATAAGAGTATTTTATTCGAAATATATTGACAATTTTTTTATATAACTATATCGTACTTATGTATCCATCGCAACTGAACATAGTTTACATCATAGCTCGACAAGACGTACATTTTATGGAAATAACTATTAACTACCCAATCGTGGAAGAACAATGTTATCACCTAAATACAGTAAACCACCACATTTTTATGGTTTACCAAAAATTCATAAAAAAAAACATACCATTACGGCCAATTTGTAGCACTATTAATTCCCCATGCAGCAAACTATCAAATTATATATTAAAATTCATTGAACCCCTCGCAGGACAGACATATTCATACATAAAATATAGCAATCATTTTTTAGAAAAACTATCAGATTTAAAGTTCAACAAAAACCATTATTTGGTTAGTTTTGATGTAGTTAGTCTCTTCACAAATGTACCGGTACAGAAAACAATAGAACTTGTCAAATCGAAATTAGAAATAGCCCAGACCCTTACAGAAAGAACCAAATTAAGCGTAGCAGCAATAATAGAATTATTAAAATTATTTATAACTAAAACATATTCTCAGTTCAATACATTGACATTTTTGCAATATGGCCTTATGACTTAGTATCTCTGAATGATTTCTTAACAAATTTAAATGAAGGAGAAAAATCTATAAAATTTGAAATTGAAAATTACAATTTTTTGCCATTTTTAGATGTTCTTATCAATGAAACACCTACAGGGTATGAAACAAGTGTTTATCGTAAATCAACACACACTAATAGGTATTTGAATTTTGAATCAAATCATGCTATAAGCGTTAAAAAAGGGGTAGTAAAATCTTTATACGATAGAGCCAGAAGCATTATTTGTTCTATTGATAATCATTTCACAAAGGAGAAAACTCTACTAAAAAATTTTTTAAATGCCAATAACTACCCGGCAGAATTTGTTAATCAAGAAATTAAGAATATAGATAAGGGCTCATTGTTAATACCCCATAATAATAACAATAATATTAATAATTCAGCTAACATAGTTTTTAAAAATTTGTTAAAGGCTTATCAGAAAGAATTAAGAAAATTGGTAATCAATTCAATATTAGAACCAGCTTCAAATATAATAATACGTTGAGATCTATATTAACAAAAACAGAACCAAAAAATGAAGAACAATCTTCAAAAAATTGCATATATCAGATATCTCTTGTGAATGCGACAAATTCTATTTAGGTGAAACATCTAGACCGTTGAAAGTCCGAATAAGTGAACATAAAAAATATATCAAAGATAGGGAGTTCTTTAAGTCAGGTATTTGTAAACATGCTTGGGAAGAGGGGCATAAAATTCATAGGGATTCGACAAAAATAATATTGAAAGAGCCCAATAATAAAAAAAGAAAAATCAAAGAAAGTGCTTTAATACAACTAAATGCAGATAAATGTGTAGCTAGTATTTCAGCCGAATGTAGTCAAATTTGGTTACCAATGTTAGAAAGGGAAATTTCCAATAATCAATTACCTGCGTTATCAGGATAGCATCATAAGTTTTTATCCAGGTTTTCTTATGATTTATCATTGGAATAGTTGTTAATCGATACACACTTCAATACACAAAATCACTAAACTGAGTTATACATATTTTGAAAACAAAAATAATCATACACAAAAAAGTAACAACAAACGCGTTTTATTAACAACATTTCCAAAATAAGCGGAAAAAAGCGCTATCCCAATCAAAACCGTTCCTGGAACACTTCACTGGATTTCATTTCTAGTAGACTATCATATCGTTAGAATGTCATAAAATAGAATATTTTATTCACATTTTACCAGAGATGTGATCTACTATGAATGGACCTTAATAAAAGTTGACAACAAAGTTTTGTAGTCTTAAACTTCAAAATATTATTTATTGTCTAGTTGTCATATTTTTTCGTTGTTCCAGATAGGGACCATAAAATTATTTTATCAGTAGTTAATCTTGACAACGGTAGCTGGAACGCTACCGAAACGTCGAAATAAAAAATAAAAAACATTATTGTGGTTTGATTCCCAAGAAATAAAAGAAAAAATTAACTACCCACCCTCTATGTTTTTATCACGTCAAGATTTATTAAATATGTGCCAACTGTTATAATAATATTCATAGGCTGATACTATCACTAGTTTTTTGTTCTTTACAATCGGAAAGTATCATGACAAAACAAAAGTTACTTTAACAAAGTGAATTGTTCCATTGGTATGATTCGTTTATCGCGTCTTTTCAGGGAACATATTTTGCGTAGGTAGTTTTTTGCAGTTAATATTGTAACGGTTGAAAACCGATGTACAAAGTAAAACACGTATGAAGCTGACATGCAATTAAAACGCGAACAACTAAATATGTTTTCAGTTCAATCAGGAACAAACGTTTTTAATTACAAAAGTATTTTCCACTGTAATTAAAATATATAAATATTTTACACCCGCATGAAAAATGTGGCTTTTGAATATTATGGAAGAGTAAATTCCAAAAATTATTTATTATCTGGTACAACCGCAAATTTAATAAAATGTCTTTTTCAATTAAATGTTTTATAACAATTTTTATATGAAAAAAAAGTTATTTCAAGTTACAAAGTGTATTAAATTGACCAAAGAGTATAGTTTGGACCTGCAGGCTGTGATATGCTACTCCGCTGCGGGCTTTAGACGGTGTTTTTTTGGTCATCCATCCAAGTATTAACCGAGCTAGACACTGCTTCACTGTAATTATTGCATCAGAGGCGGTGGAAGTAGAAGAAATAGAAAATTGAACAAAGACTCATTTGAAATGCATGAGCTGTTGAGCACAACTCAAACAAATTAATAAATGGGAACTATCTCTACACCTATACACTCCAACACTGCTACTTCAACACTGGTTTCGATAACCAAATTATCGTCTTCATCAGATAGTGTAATTTGTTAGTGACAATCTTGGTGTTCGGTTTTGAATATCTTAACAACTTGAATTGAATTTGAAATCACAATAAAAAGTATTGCAAACCTCCTGTTTTTGATAAAGTTGAACTCTACGTATGGTTATTATCGATATTGGGTTCTTTATAAAGGGTAATTAATTCATTTCTATATTAGATATATTATTTATTGTTGTATTGTTGGAACGCAACCCTTTTCCATCGTATATTAAGGGAATTCAAACCGAATCTTGGTAACAAAGGGATTGGAAAAATATTCATTAAACTACTATCTCCTAAATTACACTCTTCCTTTGTCAATAGAAAGGGTCAGTAGAACATTAGCGGGACAATAGGTTAGAGAATATTAATTCAAGTGAAAGAAACTTTCTAATTACATATACAGAGTGCGCCAATTATTTCCACTCGATCTCTAGCACCGAAACTAAAAGAGGAATCAACAAGATTTCTTGTAGGTTTATACGGTGTCACTCGAACTACAATTGTAAAATATTTTGATGTATACAGGGAGGCTAATTTTTGTGGAATGAAAATTAATTTGTTTTTTTTTAAATTGAACACCCTGTAAACGATTATGTCTTCTGATTCTACTTAATATTAGCTTTACGGTAGTTT
>CAJUYI010000052.1:30493-44417 GCA_910591695.1 Galerucella pusilla
TCGAAAGTATTTTCAAAATGTGCCCTCAGTAACTGTATTAGCTCACAAAAAACTATAAAGTTCTATATCTCACCACAACAATGTAATCCTCCGATGTCAGAAGATTGCCCCACCCTGTATATTTTATTATGTTTTCAGTAATTGCTGTTATGGCGGCAACATGAAATACATCATCTGTGAAAATTTCAACTGTCTTAACTAGCACGGTAATAGGATCCGTTTTTTATCCTTTGGGTACGGAACCCTAAACATGAAATATAACGTTGTCTTTTGTCCCAAAACCTGCAGTTTATTCACCCGTTCTAATGCCACCTGAAGCATATATTTGGGAGCATTTCTTTTACTAAAATAATGTACATTTATTTTTCGCTAGTATTGTGGATTTCATTTTAATTTTTAATACATAGTTCAGTTTTATCTGAGACCGAAGCGTGAACAAAATTACTTAAAATTCAGGGTGCATCTTTACCTAGACCTACAAAATGAGAATACATTACATGGTCTCAGCTGGCATTGTAACAAGGGCCCTAGACATTAGACAGTTTATGGTTTCTAGCGAATATAAAGATAGTAAATTCACTCGAGTGTGTAGTTAAAAATACTTTGAAATATTTTTACTGTGTTTGTAGTGGAGAGTGTCGGTTTCAGTTTTTAGAATACAGTAACATAACTATCACTCGTAACTTTTTCATTTTTCTTTACAACCTTTTAACGTCACCAACAATCTCCGTGGCAAACACATGAAATTTAAAATTTACGAGAAATTGAAATACCTTGATTTTATATAACCTTTTATTTTCGTAATATGATATACATGGTGGTCCGTAAAAGAAGTACAGTACAATTTTCACTTCAAAATATTGCGATTTAAACCAACTAGCCTCAATAAAATGTTAATATTAAGAGAGATACAGGGTGTTGAAAATGAAATTTCAATTTTCGTTTTTCACAATAGCTTTAACGCTTTTTCACGTATATGCACAAAAATTTGGGGTGGGTATTTTTTGATATAAGAAATCATAATTTTGTACCCATTTCGATGTATTTTCTAGAGGGAGCCCCTTAGGCCACGTATGCGGCATAAGTGTACGCAAAACTTTTTTGCCTTTCACATTAGCGCTATACTTTTGGAAAAAATAATTGAAGCCACATCATTACAACAAATAAAAGGTATACTTGTTTGTCCACGATCACCTAATAATAAGTCGATATTTTACCTCCTAACAATAGGTATATGGTACCCATATATCTACTAAAGTGAATTATGGTTTATAATTCACGACTAGAGATGGGGGTACAATATGAAATAAACTTTCAAATCTGTGTATTTTGTTCAGGAAATTTGTTTCTGAAATATATCGTATCGATAAAATATCGAAATCTTTAGTATTGATACTTTTCATAACGACATTTTCTAGAAGTATTTCAAAACAATATATTTATAACAGTACGTTGTATTGATACTTTACACAGTATCGCCCATCTCTATATATGTCAAATTATTTAATTTTGACGTTAGTAATACCAAATTGTTACGAACTTGCTATATTACTGCAACGATGAATTCATTGAATTCGGATAGTGGAAATGAAATAAGCGGCGAAATTAACGACTATTATAGCACTGCGTGAATAATGGCTATCATAAATTGCTCGTTAAATAATATACTATTGTATCCCCAAATCTCAACGGTCTTAGAGATAATCACATTTTAGTGATTAACTGCATGATTATTATTCAATGAATACCTACGTACGATAATTATTTTTTTTTTGAATAAGATGAACAGTATTAGGTTATAGTAGCAGTTAACATGAAAAATATGTATGGTACTTTTAATATTTGAAAATAATAAATATCGTACACACAACTACATTTTTCGAACGTAATTTCATTGAATAATTAATAATCATGTAGTTAATCACTAAAATGTGATTATCTCTAAAACCGTTAAGATTTGAGGATACTAACAAGTATACCTTTTATTTATTTTAATGATGTGGTTTTAATTCTTTTTTACAAAAGTAGTGCTAATGTAAAAGGCACAAAAGTTTTGTGCACACTTATGCCGCTTACGTGGTCTATGTGGCGCCCTCCACAAAATACATCGAAATAGGTACAAAATTATGATTTCTCATATTAAAAACCCCTAACCTCAAATTTTTGTGCATATACGTCGAGAAGCGTTTAAGTTATTGTAAAAACCGAAAATTAAAATTTCAATTTTAACACCCTGTATCTCTCTTAATATCAACATTTTATTGAGGCTAGTTGATTCAAATCGCAATATTCTGAAGTGAAGATTGTACTGTACTTCTATATATAATTACTTGAGTACCACCCTGTATATTGAACTTTGTTCAGCACAAGATGACCCTATTCAAGTTTATATTTTAATTAACTCAATATCAATAAATTATCCAAAAGCTCTACTGCGACATTTAAAATCGTAGCCCCTTCACATTTTTCCATATCTTCTGTATGTTACTTGTGGTGTATTCATTACAATTTTTGTTAATTTAATGGGAAATCAAACCACAATCATTTTTATATTTTCAATCTAACGTTTACAAGTTTATTTTTTGGAGTCTTCTAACAATATTATAGTCAACTAGGAATGGGATCAGGTGCACGATCCAGGCACTTTTTGTTTTTTGTTTATTTCGGAAATGTTAATAAACGTGTTTGGTTCAGTTTTGTGATTGTGTGTATGATACAAATTACTAGCTACATTATGTATCCGCATTTAGTTGTATTAAAGCACTTTCTTTGATTTTTCGTCTTTTATTATTGGGCTCCGTGAGCCAAATCCCATTGAATATGATGCTCCTCTTTCCCAACATGTTTGCGTATACCTGACTTGAAGAACTCCCTATCTTTAATATACTTTTTGTACTCATTTATTCAATGGTCTAGATGTTTCACCTAAATAAAATTTGTCGCATTCACCGAGAGAAGAGTTATTTATAGACAAATAAACTGATTTGTTTGACCCCCCTTTGTTTAAAACTAACATTGCTTATTGATTACTAAGAAGCCATATTAACGTGAAAATATTGGGAAATTTTGATATAAAAAAATGATTTATTCGAGTGTAATTTCTTCAATGTTCTTGTATATGCACACCTTCATACAATTGTTCTTTAGAATCTATAAAAGTTTACAAAGCACAATATAATATTTTGTTATACAATATAACGATGCCTATTTGGGTAAAAATTGTTTTCATTACCCAGAAAAAAACCTAACATATTGAATAATATTTTATCACTTCAAAGCAACAAATTAAAAATTCATTTGAAAGTTTTGACAGAAATTTACATTTTTTAAATAAGCCTATAGATTATTAGCCTCAAATAAGATCTACTTTATACCGAAAAAATAAGTATTTCAGTATAATTGCACATTTATTGTTACGAGAAAAAAACTTATTTGCTAAAAATCACATATTTCTTCACCAGTAAGAAATCACATTAGCTTACAAATCAGTTTTTGCAATTTTACTAATTATTTTGTTTTTGTGAAGTATGTAGTTAAAGTTAAAGTTGAATAAGTTTAATAATAGAATGAACGAATTCTTAAACTCATGGCTATTACAAAAATTGTGAGATATCTTTGAAAGTAAGGAAATAAATGACAATTATATTCAAGTGGGTAGAAGTAACAAGCAGGCGAAATGTACCTCAAACATACACATTTCTCAATTAAATCTGTCAGATACTCCAAGAACTCCAAAAAACTACCATTGGGAAAGCATTAATAGCACACTTAAGGATGGACAATGCTATCTTGTGGATACCATTGTTGGTTATGTTTTAGATTATGTAGGTATGTTTAATTTTAACAATATATGGTTTCCATTTTATGAATGTATGGTATTTATTTTAAAAATGTATAGTTTTCTTTTTAATAGATCAAAATATTCAGCAGCAAGTTTTTTATTACTATCCTGCTTTCCTACTAAACAGTTTTATTCATAAATAGAGACCATTAATTTTTATTAGATTTAAACGTGTTTGTTGTTCGACATAGTCTGGAAACGGCTTAGACAAATATTTGTGATATAGTACATTGTTTACCGGGTAGGAAAAGCTTAACATTCCTGGACGACTGTGAAGATTGCTAAGTCGAGGCGCAAGCCGAGACTTAGCAACACAGAGTCCAGGAATGTGGCTTTTCCTACGAGGTAAACATACTATTTTTCCGCAAATCGTTTAAAATTCGACAGATATTGATTGATTTAAAAAAAAACGCGATAATTTTATTCCCAAATAAATGGTGCTTTGAAATTCCTAATAAAATTACTTGGGTTACTATGGAAACGTATTGAGGTTGAATTGTCAAACTTGACACTTATAAATTTAATTGCTGGTGTTCTCGAAAGTAAAATGATAAGTGATGATGAAATTTCCATTCCTGGGACTCCTCCAGAGCTGGTTGAGGCAGTGAATACTGCTTCATTAAAATTATTGCCAAAGAAATCAAGAGAAAAGTACAAAAATGCATACAGACGTTTTATGGATTTTCGCATGAGTAAAAATACGAGTTCTTTCTCAGAAAATGTTGTAATGGCATACTTCCTAGACCTTTGTTTAAAGATGAAATCTTCAACATTATGGGCCAATTATTCAATGCTGAAGTCAACCCTTGCACTTAAACACAATGTAGATATATCTACATACTCAAAACTTCGTTCTTTATTGAAACGGCAAGCTCAAGGTTATAGGGCAAAGAAATCTAAGATTTTAACGAAGGAAGAAATTGAAAAATTTATCCAGGAAGCTCCAGATAAAGAAAATTTAATGATTAAGGTAATTTACAAGGTTTTAATTTCTATTTAGATTATAGCTTTATTTATTTTTTAGGTGGCTGTAATATTTGGTATTTCTGGGGCCTGTAGAATGGATGAGTTAGTCCGAATGACTGTACACGATATAGAAGACTTAGAATCTAAGCTTTTAATCAGCATACCTGATTCGAAAACCAACAAACCAAGATCATTTGTAATTAATCAGATCTACTTGAATGTTTATCGAAAGTATGTTTCGTTAAGACCAGAAAATATGAACAGTGACCGATTTTTCTTTAAATATCAAAGCGGAAAGGGTTGTAGACAAGTGGTAGGAATTCATCAATTTAGAAAAATGCCCAAAATAGTTGCTACTTATTTGAACTTGGTAAATCCGACAGAATATACTGGTCACTGCTTTCGTCGGTCTTCTGCAACAATATTGGTTGACTCTGGTGCCGACATAACTAGTTTAAAGAGGCATGGCGGATGGAAGTCATCAAACGTTGCTGAAGGATATATCGAAGAATCGCTTAACAATAAGGTTGAGGTGGCAAATAAAATTTTCACAGTACAAAATATTCAACAAAATGACCCTACCACCCTGCATGTTGTCCAAAATGTTTCTCATAGTTCTAAGAGTGTTCCTCCAATGTTCAATAATTGTACTAACTGTCAAATTACTGTAAATATAACAAATTGATCTTAAAAATGTATTCAGCAATGACTTGATGTTTTCAAAATATAAATTAATTCCTTATAAGCAATGGGTTTTCAATCATTTATGTAGAACACTAACAACTGTACGGAAATATCATTTCCTTACAGTAAGGAAGTCCTGACTTTTTCTTCAAGAAATTTTGACAGGAATGTCAAAATTTCCTAGCGATTTGCGGAAAAATATATTTTCCTGAGTAACCTAATTATTTAGAGAACCGTGTGGAAGTTACCCATACTGCTTAATATCTACACTGTGAAGTATGCATGTAGGTAACTTCCATAAACAAAAAACAATACCATAAATAATTCGGTTTTTTGGGGGGAAATATATTTTTTTACTATAAGGCAATATAATGTTTATGAAAATTATGGTTCGGTTATGATAGATATATATGTTGAATTTTAGTGAAAATTAATAGTTTTCTTGAAGAAGGAACATTTGTTTCCAACAAAAAAAAATAATCTGCTGGGAAGATATATTTTTTACGAATAAAAAACATATCGTTAACCCAGACAATATACTTTTTCATGGTAAAGAAATATATTTTACCGATACAATACATTTTTTTATTATAAACAAATGTCATTCTGCCATAAAGTAATTTTTTTATAATAAAACAATATAGTTAGCTTGCAAAAATAAGTATTTGTTATTGGAAAACTACTTTATTTAATTTAAATTCTTTCAAAGATTAATATAACTATTTTGTCATTATACCTCAATAAATGTTTTTTGAGACAAATATGTTACATTTTTACTAGTATAAATGTAATTTTCGATAGATAACTCATTTTATTGATGACAATGTTTATTCATCAACAATATTACTTTCCGAACTTAAAACAAATTCTTATCTTAACGACAAATTAAATATTAGTTAGGCCATATAGAAAATCATATTTATTTGACATAATAAGATTTTTCTCGCTGTTCACAAGATATCTGATATATATGCAGATTTTTCATTATACCACACTATAGAACGTTTGAAACAATCGACTTAGCAAAAATATCTACATATGTCTGTATCGAGATTAAAAAATTGTACACCGCTATGTTCAAAATGTACTTCATTGTCATGTTTGAGAGTATGCCTTTAGAGTATTAAAAAGGAGCACGTTCCAATAATGAAAATAAATGAGAAGAGTTTCAACACTTCCTAGATTAAATTCGAGATGAGACGAAGTACCTTGGGTGTCGTTTTGGCCTTAAATCTAACTCCTACATTGCCCCAATTAATTATACTTGTGAACAAAGATAAAGTAACTTAAACAAACGAAGAGACCGAATGGTAATAAAGATGTTCCGTTTGGCTAGACAAGGCGAAGAGAAAGTATATGCAAAAACCGATAAGCCCCTTGAAATTGATTTTGGTTGAACACATTTATGTTATCTCGGGATATTTAATGAGAGCTTGGATGGTTTGGAAAATAATTACGTTCTGTGGAATAGGTTCATTCACAATTATTATCTGTTTTCATAAGCTTTGTTGGTGGCGACCACTTCGCATGAAGCCTGCTGGCATTTTTTTCTCCTCATTTTTAGCTTTTTTATATTCTAATCATTGAATTATTTTGAGAAGAATTTACATGTACACAATCAACCCTGATTGTGAAAGGACCAATATCATGATAGGAATGTCATCAATTATTGTAACGAATAGTGAATTAAAATGAAATGAAATTATTTTTAAAATCACGTAGTTTTCAAATTTCCATTACAAACAAAATATGAATATAGAAAAATTTGAAATACACTTTTTATTTCAAAAATTCATCACTTTTATCCAGTTCAACTCACCTACCAGTATCCACTTGCGCAGAAAATATAATAGAGACTCTATTGATCATTGATAACCTACCAAAAAAGTTTTTACTTGTTTCATCAAACTTTGTTTGTAATATCGAAGCGTAATGGTTTCAAATTCAGTATTAAATAATTCACGTGACACATGGTGATATTTTATCGAGGGGTAAACCGCGACCAAAATTGTGTACCTACACCCCATTGGACATTGGTCTTTAATAATCCCATTGGTCCCCTAATTTGTCTCTATTGGTCCTCCATTTGCCATAATTAGTCCTCCATTGGTCATAATTGGTTATCCATTGGTCATAATTGGTTATCCATTGGTCATAATTGGTCCTCCATTGCATTTCTCAGATTATCATCGAGGACATCGTCTGAAGAATCCCCGTCGTCGTCTGTGGCTGTCGTATCTTCTGGGTCTTTTTTTGTTTGCCCTTATATCTACTTTTAATAAATAACTTCATATGTTGTACCATCGTCAACTAAGAATTAACAAGAGCCCAAATGGTGTTAAAGCGTTCAGTCTGGCAACTCTGACACCGCATCGATTAGTCGAGCATCGAGTGTGCGCTAGTCTTATATTCCATTGGTCCTTGCATTGGTTCTGCATTGGTACTTCATTGGTCTTAAATGGTTCCTCATTGGTCTCAATTGGTTCTTCATTGGTTTCAATTGGTCCCTCATTGGTCTTGATTGGTCCGCATTGGTCCAGGTCTGTACACCACATTGGTCTAGCGGTTCACCCCTCGTATTTTATTACCCGTATTTTGTATCGAATTGGCACTCTTATACCTAATATTCTTGTTTATTTGTTTCCATAAAGAATATTATACAGTGTGGGAACCACTTATGGAATAAAATTCTTCAGGTCATTATTTTAGAATATTATAAAAGATGCCGAGACAAGTCAACTTTTGAATTGAGTTGTGCGTTATGTAAACATAAATGTAAATGTACAGGGTGGTTCACGCAAGTATACCATAGTCGGTGTTGTTTTTTTCAATGAAACACCCTGTATATTTGCATATTTTTTAAATCCTCTTAATGAACCGATTCCAACAAACTAAATAATGTATGGTCAATTATGAATTATACATGGTGACATTTAAAAATTAATAATTTATTACACTTGAAATATTGGTACTTTTTCAAATTAGCTAGATATGGATTTATCAAAAATCTAAACTAACTAATTATTAGACGTATTTGTATATTAAACAAAACCTGCTACGCCCATGAATTTTATCATAAATACCTAAAAATTGCCTAAAAACGCCAATAATTACGCAAAATCGGTAAATAATGTGGATTTCTATTCTGTCAGTTGTTGATGTGTTGACAGTTTATACTGAAAAAGTAAAATCTTTGTCAAACACTCTTTCCTTGTCGACATAACAATGAATTATTCAACTGAGACTCACCGAATTGAGATTTTAATGATGATCGGTACGGGGATAACTGCAGAAGTCAAGTTGAAGTGGCAAACTTATTTAATCCCAGGAATCCCGAATTGCCTAATATTTCACAAAGTACTATGTTTAAAATTCATGCACAATTCAGAGAACTTGGACATGTCAAACCATTGAAAAGAAAACCACACTTCGTTGAAGATTATGTGTAAGTGGATATTTTGTTAAGTGTCGAAGAGAATCCAACTTCAAGTACACGTCAAATTGCCCGTGAAAATAATGTTAGTCATACAAATGTTCTAAAATGTCTTCATAAAGAAAAACTTCATCCCTACAAATTAACTTTTGTGCAGGAGTTAACAGAAGACAATCCAGATCGTAGAATGGATTTCTGCGAAAGATTGATGAATAAGCTGAACAGAAATTAGATAGCTCTTGGTACCATTTTTTTTTTCTGACGAATCAACATTCACATTGAATGGAGAGGTAAACCGACAGAGCTGTAGATATTGGTCAGCAGAGAATCCTAATTGGATGCGTGAGACACATACTCAGTACCCTCAAAAGGTGAATGTTTGGGCCGGTATCATAGGCGACCATATTATTGGTCTTATATTTATAGATGGAAATTTGACAGCTGAAACATATTTAAATATGCTTAGAAATGAAGTTATTCCTGCGTTGGCAAACTTATATCCCAATGCAATAGATCCTAGCTTACTGAATGAAAATGTTTGGTTCCGGCAAGACGGGGCAACACCCCATTATGCTTTAATGGTAAGAACTTATTTAGATGAAATATCCCCCAATAAATGGATTGGACGAAGAAGTACTATTGAGTGGCCAGCTAGATCGCCAGACCTTACGCCGCTAGATTTTTTTCTGTGGGGTTATGTCAAAAACAAAATATATGCAATACAACCAACTAGCATTGTAGACCTCAAAGACTGGATAACTACAGATAACTACAGAAAGTTGACATGTCTCGGCATTTTTTATAATTTTCTAAAATAATGACATAAAGAATTTTATTCCATAAGTGGTTTCCACACTGTAGAAAAAATTGTATACGACAACTTTTTTGGTCAATAAATTATGCGTTGGTATGACAATTTCACTCCAAAGTACAGAAAAAATTCGGAAAAATTTCCATGTTTCTCCCCTCTACGTCTGCTTTATACAATTTCGGCAATAGGATTCCATTTCCAGCCTTTTCAAACGAAATTCAGAGATGATTTAATATTTACTGCCCGACTACAAAGTGTGTATGGAATGAAGGGGTAATAATCTATCCGTCAGAAGCGGTTTTCAACAGATGTCAATACATACAAAAAAAATCAATAATAGCGAGAATTTCACATTTTTTATAGAAATACTGCTAGAGGTGGAATATATTTCACGGCATACAAATCTACTATAAATTATCTACGAGCGCGAGTATACAGAAGATTGCCAGTGTAGTGGCAGCATATGCTCAACTAGCATAATATTTTTGGGGGGGCTGAAGCTTCAACTAGAAGGGAGATCATCGCAGGTGCCCCGCCGGTAACAAAACGCCCAACTTTTGTCAAAATTTAACATTAATTTATAGCAAATAATATGCCCATACCAGCATGTGTTTTGTTTTGCCTTTATTAATTGTAATTTTTCAAACTTTTAATTTCTTATAAATATGTACCTTTGGGGGTCGGCCGGTTGGGGGGCTTTGTGGCTCTTTATAGGGGCTGGAGGCTAAGAGTGAGCCAGTGTTTTTTGATAGGTGATATGATAAATAACTACTGAACAGCTTTCTCATATTAAGTTAAAGTTAGTACCTAATATTTGTGCCTCCGATTGTACCTCTAAACAAGTATTAGACCGAGCGAAAAAGGTTAGGAATTCAAGAAAGTATTGATATTGAAAAATATTAGATGAGATTTCTTGGTACTTCTGACAGGCACTTTTATAACAAGTCTTTTAATTTTGGGAAGTACCTACTTCGGTTGATCGAATTGTCTCAGGAAGGATATTCATAATAACTCCTTCCCTGCGTAGGGGAGAGAAAAGTTACGACTTTTCGAACTTTTGTATTAGAAAGTTGTTGAAATTTTAAATGGAAATGTTTAATTTTTTCATAAAATAGAGAAAAAGAAATTTAGCTACTTTTAAAAGCTTTAATGTGTGAATGATTATTCGCTTATCGAATTTGTACAACTTGTTTTATCGCCACTCAAACTCCATTTGAGACGATTAAGCAGATTTTATTATACAGCTTCTACTTACAGATGCCGAACGTCTTGAAACGTGGCTAATTTCAATGGTTATAACTCTTTTATATACTCTCTTAACGACATTTCTCCCTGGCGAATGTTAAATAATATTTATTACGTGTGAACCAACGTGTGATTAAATGAGTTACTTTTAATATGCTGAGTTCTCTCCATTTATGCGGCTATTATCTCAAACTCCAGTCATCCAGTAGTCCAGTCATCTTGAAATTTCACCCAGAAATAGGCAGAATTTTTGTATAAACCCTATTTTCCTATTACAATTGTTATCTCAAAAGTCACATAAAGGGTTTCAATTTTAAGACTTACCTCGTGAACGGAAAGAGATATCAAAAAAATTTGAAACCCCTTTCTAAGATAGAGAGAGGGAACTAAAATGATATGAGTGCGAGAGTGCTTTAATCTTTTACGAGGTACAGCCAATTTTGTAAGTTTTAACATGGACACCCTCTATGCTAACGTGTGAGCGCCCTTTGGTCGAATCATTTTTTCGATAATATCTTGTTTTCTCTGCCTCCAATCGTATGTGCATCTTATACAGTGTGGAAACCACTAATGGAATAAAATTCTTTATGTCATTATTTCAGGAAATTATAAAAAATGCCGAGACAAGTCAAATTTTGAATTGAGTTGTGCGTTATGTAAACATAAATGTAAATGTAAAGGGGATTCACGCAAGTATACCATAGTCGGTGTTGCTTTTTTTTTAATGAAACATCCTGTATATTTGCATATTTTTGAAATCCTCTTAATGAACCGATTCCAACAAACTAAATAATGTATGGTCAATTATGAATTATACAGGGTGAAATTTTTATTTTTACAGTTATTAAACACATACATAAAATACCTGATGTATTTGATTATAATGCATTAAAATAAATGCTCAAAATGTTCTCCACCTAGTTGTTAGCAATAGCACAGTCTCCTATAGAACTCCTCCTTAACTTTTTTTAAAGTTTGAGGTGAAATATTCCGTATTTCTGTACTTATCCTGTCTTTGAGGTCTACAATGCTATATAGTTGGTTGTGTTGCATATACTTTGTTCTTGAGATAACCCAACAGAAAAAAATCTAACGGCGTAAGGTCTGGTTCACCTTTTGAGGGTACTGAGTATGAGTCTCACGCATCCAATTAGGATTCTCTGCTGACCAATATTTACAGTTCTGTCGGTTTACCTCTCCATTCAATGTGAATGTTGATTCGTCAGAAAAAAGAATGGTACCAAAAGCTATCTCATTTCTGTTCAGCTTATTCATCAATCTTTCGCAGAAATCCATTCTACGATCTGGATCGTCTTCTGTTAACTCCTGCACGAAAGTTAATTTGTAGGGATGAAGTTTTTCTTTATGAAGACATCTTAGAACAGTTGTATGACTAACATTATTTTCACGGTCAATTCGACGTGTACTTGAAGTTGGATTCTCTTCGACACTTAACAAAATATCCACTTTCACATCATCTTCAACGAAGTGTGGTTTTCTTTTTAATGTTTTGACATGTCCAAGTTCTGTGAATTGTGCATGAATTTTAGACACAGTACTTTGTGAAATATCAGGCAATTCGGGATACCTGTGATTAAATAAGTTTGCCACTTCAACTTGACTTCTGCAGTTATCCCCGTACTCGATCATCATTAAAATCTCAATTCGGTGAGTCTCAGTTAAATATTTCATTGTCATGTCGACAAGGAGAGAGTGTTTTGCAAAGATTTTATTTTTCAGTATAAACTGTCAACACATCAACAACTGACAGAATAGAAAACAATCCACATTATTTACCGATTTAAAACAATCCAAATGATTTACCGATTTTGTCTAATTATTGGCGTTTTTAGACAATTTTTAGGTATTTATGATAAAATTCATGGGCGTAGCAGGTTTTGTTTAATATACAAATACGTATAATAATTAGTTAGTTTAGATTTTTGATAAATTCATATTTAGCTAATTTAAAAAAGTACCAATATTTCAAGTGTAATAAATTATCAATTTTAAAATTTCACCCTGTATAATTCATAATTGACCATACATTATTTAGATTGCTGGAATCGGTTTATTAGGAGGATTTCAAAAATATGCAAATATACAGGGTGTTTTATTAAAAAAACAACAACACCGACTATGGAATACTTGCGTGAATCACCCTGTACATTTACATTTGTTTTTTGTCTTGGCATTTTTTATAATTTTCTAAAATAATGACATAAAGAATTTTATTCCATAAGTGGTTTCCACACTGTATGAAAATTGTAGAAGATAAAATTAAGATAAGATAGAGAAAGCAGAATGTGAAGGTTTCAGCCATACGTACCACGTGCGTACCACAACGTAAGGTTGATCGCGCGTGAATGCTATGCATTGAATATTATACTTAACTTACTGTTTAAAACCTTATATTCATAAATATTCCTTAAAAATCGACAACTATCTATCTACATTGTCATGTATATTATTGCATTCTTCGATATATCCCATCTGATGTTAAATTCCGGAAATTTATGTATGCGAGCACGCACATGAAAGTATGAACATGACATTTCGATTTAGATATTAACAAATATAGGAATTGATTTATGTCAGAAGGTGATTGTATCAAAATGCTTTTCACTAAAAAGCTCACATTGCAAACACTTTCAAAAATGAGTTGATGATGTCAAATTATTCCTAAAGCTCGAGGCTAAATGCAAAAAGGCTCCCAGTGGTGTATCGGGCGGAGTAGAGCTGTAAAGTTTAGATTTTATTTGTTATTTGAGTTATGAAAAATATTCAAAAACACAAATCAAAGAAGACGAAAGAAAATTATAGAGACTCGGAGAAAACGTATCCTATTCTGAAATTATCTATCTCCGAATGTCCAGATTTAGTTTAAATGAACGTCAAGATATACAGGGTGTTTCTTAAGTAATCTAAAATATTATATGGGGCG
>CAJUYI010000052.1:44817-68613 GCA_910591695.1 Galerucella pusilla
TTGTGATAAAATAATAAAAAAATATAAATCAGTAGCGTCACCAAGAATAATTAATTTCACGTACAACACCCTGTATCTCATAAACGACAACACCTATCACACATGTTTATATGAACTTTTTTTTCTTAAAATTGAGTAACGAAGCGCCCCATATAAGATTTTAGATTACTTAAGAAACACCCTGTATAGTTTAACGTCTTCTTATTGTCTTAACGGCGGCTTATTTAATATCAGTTTGACGCAGTTGCCTTTCAATGATTCGGACACAATGTGGGACTTTAGGAATATCCGATATGCATTATCCAGATTTGCATATTATCATTATTCCATCATGCAAAAGCGAGTATAGCTTTATTCATTTTGGCCGGTGTCAATAAGCCGTAATCAATAAACTAATTCTTGTACGTAACATGCAATACTGACGCGATACGGTAAGTAAAGTTGGAAAGTTTTTATTAAAAAAGTGAGTTATATCAGATGATCGCAGCCTGTCGATACTATTTTCCGTAGCCTGAATAAAATGCCAAAAGGGACAATTGGTCCCTTTGGCAATAGCGACAATTTTCCGTCTGATTATGTAAAAACAATCATTTGATTGAAATTGAGAAATGGCAATCAAGGGATTTCGAAAACAAGCTGCGAAAAAGTTTCCAAACAAATTTGAAACGCGGAAGTTTCACTGATTGCACAGTCATAAAAACAACCTAATTTCCAGTACAAAGCCAAGGTCAAAGACCAGCAAAGGGAATTGAATTTTTTAAATTTTGATGGTGACAGATGTAAATTATTAAAAAGTCGAGATAAAGCCGCTCCCTCGAAGTTTTTATGGCGGTTTCTTTTTCAAAATCAAAATAACATATCATTAACAGTTATTTATGTATTGAGAGCGAAAAGTGAGGAATTATTGTTCGAAAGCAAGGGTTGAGAACAATAATTCCACTTTTAGCTCGCAATACATATAACATTTGTTCTACAATCACTTGAATATATTGTATTGTTTTTATTATTTATTTGTGCTGTTTTCACCGTGGGATAAAATTATACGCTCACTATGGCTAATTACTATTGATTTATTAAAGAAACACTTACATACTATAATAAACTCAATTTATATACACACTACTTAATGTCTATTAATTTATCTACACTCGGTATAATAATTGTCCTAATTTATCTTCAACACTATTTATATTCACTTTCTGTTCACTCACTGTATACTGAACAACTTCTTGACTCACTCGAAAATCTGCGTATATATAGTCCTTCGAATATCTAGAACTTTCTTGAATTCACCGCCTTCTACGCTATTCGAGGACAGTCTCGAACATTACCTGTTAAAGATCCTTTCTAGAAAGGTCGCATTCATAGTTTGCGACAGGACCGGCTTCTGAATGACTGAGTTCGTAACAATATATTCTAACTAATTAAATTGATAAATTCATACTTCTTATTTCAAGTACCTGTCAAATACGTAAAATTATTGTCCATACTGTCAATGTGCTTCTTCTTATTCTACAATTAGAAAGGCCTCAGCTAGCAGGGTCATCCGGCCAGTATATGCAAAATATTCAGAACATGGCACAACAATTGGGCACAAAAACACATAAAAAAATAAATATGGTAACATCGCAATCACACTAATTAATTATTTAAAACATTAAGAACTCAACAAAACAGCGATTTATTAGATTGTAAAAGATTTTCAGAAGACAAAAATACTCTCTAGCCAGGTTACTCTATGATGTCACTGTCACTGTCAATACAATTATGTTTGTAGTATCGGTTGTTATGGGCAACGAGCGTTTTGCAATTTTTTACGCTCGGCGAGCGTAAAGTAACTCTCCTCAAGAAACTTTTCGTTGTAAATGGAAAGCGAAAAAGCCTACTTTTCAATGTGATTGTAGAAAAAAAGTACTTTTCTGATAATTGTAAGCTTTACCTTTATTTTTAATGTAACTGTGAAGAATAGTTGTTTGTTTTAATAAGTTGTCGATACCAAAATGTTATTTAAAATTCACGAGCTTTATCCTGTAATGATTGTACCCAAAATACATGGACCCAAAACATGCTAAATGTTTGTTATATGTAAATAAGAGAGCAATTAAAGCCCAACCAGAGTTAAATTGGTGTATGTGGATGTTTTTTAAACAGGTTATTACATATTATACAGATTCTGGTTAGTTGATAATATCTCTCCCCATTTTTTCACTTTTGAATGGTTAAACTAAAAAAGTCCATAGGCATCTTGAGTTTGTGCTTCCCCAGTCTCTAGTACTGGGACTAATAAACTACCTAGTGGTACTCCTTCTGTGATCTATTTTATAATTTAATCCTTCATGCCATACCTTAGTAAAATACTGTGCAACGTTGAGAGAGATTAGGTATGGCACATCTCGGAGAAAAAAGACAACTCTTAAACAGAAAAGGTGGGGTCAGGCTGGACACGAACACTAATCAGGGATAACGAAAGATGTGATATTTGTGAAATTTCAGGAGCACTCTCACTCTTTTTTGTGTTCAATCAATTTTTTGCCCTACAAAACCAAATTTTTTATTCTGAAGAACAAATTCTACCTCTTTTTATCCAAGGTAGGCGTGTGAATACGAAGTGGACTATATGAGAGACCGAAATTTGGTATATTGGATGGTATTGATTGATAAATAAATTGGTTTAGGGTGAGATTCGGATATCTAGAATGATTAGCGACAAGACCGATAGAGGTTTATTAATATGGTCTGAGAACCCAACGAATAAATTTTAGTCGGTCGGTTAAATAAGTGAATAAAGCCCCACCGAAATGTAGGGAAATCGACAACATACATTGAACTCGATGTAATTAATGAATATATATTATGTAGAGAGCAGAATCAGCGTTTTTTAAAATACGTTGGATAAATGCCTAGTCTGGTACATAGTTTTTTTTAAATTTATATCTTATATATCACTATTTTAATTAGCACCAATGGTAATTGAAAAGGGGTTCTATTGATGAGTGATTTTAAGGATGATCGTAATTAAATCGTCAAATCAAATCTCTGTAAAGAAATCATTCGAAAATGTAGTAAATTACGATAACACACCGAGAGAAGAGCTATTTATAGACAAATAAACTGATTTGTTTTACCCCCCTTTGTTTAAAACTAGCATTTCTTATTTATTATTAAGAAGCCATATTAACGTGAAATTTGGAAATTTTGATATAAAAAAATGATTTATTCGAGTGTAATTTCTTTAATGTAAAAAAAATTGTTCTCCTTCATACAATTGTTCTTCAGAAACTATAAAAGTCAACGAAGTCAATGAAGAAGTACCATATGTTGCCAAAATAAAAATATAATTTGCTGGAAAGATACATTTTTTACGAATAAAAAACATAAGTTTAACCCAGACAATATACTTTTTTATGGTAAAGAAATATATTTTACCGATACAATACATTTT
This sequence comes from Galerucella pusilla, assembly GCA_910591695.1. Classification (NCBI taxonomy): domain Eukaryota; kingdom Metazoa; phylum Arthropoda; class Insecta; order Coleoptera; family Chrysomelidae; genus Galerucella; species Galerucella pusilla. The sequence goes on from CAJUYI010000052.1 coordinate 48,260, forward strand.
TTTATGATAAAGAGATGTCATTCTGCCATAAAGTAATTTTTTTATGATAAAACAATATTTTTCGCTTGCAAAAATAAGTATTTGTTATTAGAAAACTACTTTATTCAATTTAAATGCTTTCAAAGATTAATATAACTATTTTGTCATTATACCTCAATAAATGTTGTTTGAGACAAATATGATACATTTTTACAAGAATAAATGTAATTTTCGATAGATAACTCATTTTATTGATGACAATGAATATGTTTTTATTCATCAACAATATTACTTTCCGAACTTGGAACAAATCCTTTCTTACGACAAATTAAATATTAGTTAGGCCATATGGAAAATCATATTTATTTGACATAATAAGATTTTGATTCTCACAAATAAATCTTTTTCTCGGTGCGTGTATATTTCTGTAATATCTTTCAAGAGTTCTATAACCTCAGTATTATAATATTAGATTTCCTGAGTTATGAAAGGTCTAAAAATAATTGTAACAATACTTATATTTTTGGTGCTGTTGGTGTCAAAAGACAAAGAATAATGAAAGCAGTTCAACTGTCGCATTTAAGTTGATTTAGTGCTACACGGTTGAAAAGATCTACTCGGGCAAAAACGATTTTTATGCCATAAAATTTCTGCACAAAGCTGAAAACCTCGAATAAGTCGCTTCTTGGCCAGCGACAAGAATAAAAACTTGTTGCTGAAGTGAATGCTCTTATATCAGACATTTTGATGGATTTATTTAGAATTATTCGACTGGATCAAGAATTGTGGGAAACAAGCATATAAATTAAGAAGATTCCAGCATCTTGTGATGTATTTGTCTTCAATGAAACTGTTCTTTCGACCGATAACATTTTTTAACTAGTAAGTTCCTTGAATGAATTTTAGTATGCTGAATACATTCCTGCCAAGTTTCTTTGGAAACTTGCCATAATGGTTTGATCTTACAACGTGTTAGTCTCGAAAGTTTTCACATATTTTCATACCACTTTAATTTCATCAAACTAACGCGTTTCAAGCAAAATTTTCACATAAATATGTGGTTTTAGAAAGGGATATTTTTATTTTTTCACGTGCTGATATTGGATAATATGAAAATGTGCGTTGTTTTTCAAGGGATTTTTTTTCAGATTAAAGCTTTGTTTACGCTTCATCAATGTAAGTGATAATACATTAAAGAATTTATTGGACATGCGGTGGTTTAACTTAAAATATCTCGAGAAATATTGACTCTATCGTTATGGAAAAAAAATACTTTATTTACGTAAAAAGTATTGGAGAATCGAAAAATTGTGCTAAAATTTCTATTCCGCCAGTGTCGTAGAATTTGGGAACGATTAACCTGTCACTTGCCCCTGTCGTACGCCTCTGGTATAAGCCAGAAAAGTTTGTTTAATATAGTTTAGTAGGGTGTACATTGTCTACACTTTGTGTCAAATATGAAATGAATACATAAAACAGTTTTAAAGTACTGAGCACAAATAGTTTTCAAATTTTTAAACAAAACACCCTGTAACTAAGTACGCACCTACATTTTATTTAGGTGTTTTGGGTTGACTCTTCATAATTTGAAGTCAGGATTCTACTATTAAAATATTTCCAATTAGTAGCTCTTTAGCATAGTTAATGTAAACTATTGTTTCATGATAACTCTGATTATTTCTGTTTTTTGTACAAAAACGATAACGAAAGAGTATTAAATATAGAAGAAGAGATAATGAACACTTTTAAATTCCGTTATTCTAAGCTGAATTATAGAACGTCGTTAAAGATAAAACTGAGGAAAACGGTGATAATAGTTAGTAGCAGTGCTTAAAAAAAATACTGGCAATTTATCTGGGTAAGAATATTAACTTCATTGAGCGTATATAATGTTTTAAATGCTTCTCTACACTTTTACATCCAAAGTGAAAATTTATTTGTTGGAAAATATTTGATGTAATTTATAATAACTTTGTACAGTATTTGTTAAATTATCCATTTTCTGCAAGAGCTGGACCGGCACTGCCGCTTACCCTCATTTACCTGCTACTATACCGTTTACGACTAGTACAGACATATAGTTCGGTTAATACGTATTACGATAATTAAATTTGCATCGGAGTTAACAGCCTATAACTATGTTTGTACAAAGTAAAATCAGCAGAACTTACAGATCTAAAAATCTTGTTCCATTTTATGACGTGTACCCTTTTCGAGGCTATTAATTTTACTGTTCGGTTTGAAAGGGAAGTTTATATTCACCGTCTGCTGTTGTAAAGCAGATTCAAAATAATTTCTGACTGTTAGAAAACTTCACAGGGAATCGATCTCACTATTACAATTCAGTGAAACGTAAGAACAGTTTAAACTGCAGTTGTACGAATCAAGTTGAAGTAAAAGTTGAGAACTAAATTGAAAGTTAAAAATAAAAAAATTCACTGTTTTAATATTCGTTACTGAAGTTTTTGTATCCAGGAACTTCACGAGAAGACTGTGATGAAGTTGAACACGAAAGAAATGGCTTTTTGAAATCACGATCTATTGCGTATCTATGGTCGGTTTTTTTACATTGATAGAACACACCGTCAACTGTATTATTATATATCTGCTAAATTTTTTTTTCTATTCTATATGCATAATGAGCGTTAACATGTCGTTAATTTTTAATCACTAACTTTGGAAGATGTTCAGCGTGCCTGGCGCCGTACATTTTTTCAAATTTTGGCGAAAGCGACGGGATACTAACTTTGTGTAATTTTCTGCTTTATATCCTAGTCAAACAGTGTCCAATCTAGTTTGACGAATCCAGATGACTGGGACTGATGTGTTTGATGAATAAAATAGACTTCCATTACCTGATATTGGTCCTTTATAGGTAAAATGAGCAAAAACTCAGTATCCCCTTTGCTTTCAAAAACTGTTTTCTGCGTTTTCCAATTCCTTGTCTTTTTCTTATGATGGACGCATATTCTAGTTTGATTAAATGCGACATTTCCAGTCACTTGAGCTTGTTAACTAGATGGGACGCTTTTTAATATACAGGGTGGCCCTTAAGTAATTGTAGAGAAGTACAAAACAATCTTCACTTTGAAATATTGCGATTTAAATCAACTAGCCTCAATGAAATATTGATATTGAGAGAGACACAGGGTGTTAAGCATGCAAATTTTAATTTTCGTTTTTTACAATAACTTCAACGCTTTTCGACGTATATGCACAAAAATTTGATGTTGGGGGTTTTTGGATATAAGGAATCATAATTTTGTACCAATTTTAATGTATTTTGTAGAGGGCGCCACGTAGGCCACGTATGCGGCATAAATGTACGCAAAACTTTTTTGCCTCCCACATTAGCGCTACTTTTGTAAAAAATAATTAAAGCTACATCATTACAACAACAACAAAAATATATTTTTTAGTATCCCCGAATTTTAACGGTCCTAGAGATAATCACATTTTGGTGTTTTGGTGATTAACTACATGATGATTATTATTTAATTAAATTAGGTTCTGTGTATGATAATTATTTTTTCTTAGTATTAAGATGAACAGTATTAGGGTATAGTAGCAGTTAACATGAAAAATATGGTACTTCAACTATCGAAATGTCTATCCATAATAACAATAGGTAGTTTAACATTGTTTAACATTTAGTGTAAAATTCCAAACCAAAGCCAAATCTTATAAATCGTGAAGGAATTTTTGATAATATAATAAAATCGTTCGTAGCGTGAATTGTATTTTCCACTATAATAACATTCTACGTGTTTTTCAAAAAGTCATTTATTTTAAGATTAGTAGTTACGGAAAATCTCGCGTTCTACTGAAAACATTTTATATAGAAAGAGGTGCGACATCACTCTATACGGAAGTTGAGCTAATGAATCTCAATTTAGTTTATAGAGCAATATTCGTCAACAGAAACATGTTTTTAGCATTAACACGATAACCATAAACAAAAACATATACAGGAGATTGTAGAATAAAAACATGTGAAAAAACTAGAAAGGAATAAAAAAGGTAGAACGTGTTGCGGGACACACGGTAGGAACTTTAGTTCCTTTTAAGCAAAAATTTTTTGAATCAATAAATAAATACACATATTTATTAATATAAGAATTTATTTTACTCTGGATGAAACTCAATTCAACAAAAATATACAGTAGTATTAATTATAGATAAGAATAGAAATCTTATCATTAAGTTGATTGGCACAATAGTTATTTATGATACAAGTGCGTTAAGTTATACTTTTGCGCACGAGTTGCGAAAATGCCAAAATATTATATGAAATAATCTACAGAATAAAATGGGTATTTAAGGGGACCTCAGATTTTATAAAATTATGTAATACATCTGACGTTATAGATAAACAATTTGCATATTCCTCGGTGGTCGAGTTGTAAGCAAACCAGACTCTCACGCGGTAGACCTGGGTTCGATTCCCCGTGAAAAAGTATTTTTTTTAATTGTTAATTTTATTTTTAAATAATTATTCTGCTTGATATTGATAACGACAACAGGTAGACGTTTGAAATATTTAGCAGAATATTCATTATTATAGATAATGGTACGGTACCCTTCATGAGGGAGTCCGACTGGCAACATCTACCTACAACAGCATCGTATATTTAAAAAGGGAAACCGTAACATTATACAAATTGGACATTCAAGAACTGTACTTTTACCACAAAAAAGTTAGTGGAAACAATAAATTGAATTGTTAAATTTTTAATTTGAAGTTATATCACAGTTTATAGGAATTCTTATTTTCTAGATTTTTTCTTAAGTGGGTCGTAGAAAAAATATGCTGTTTGACTCGTGTGGATTGTCCATATCGCACTTAAACGATTGAGCACTCCGCTTACGGCGTCGTGCTCAAACTTTGTCCTCGTGCGATATGGCCATCATATCCACACTAGCTGCACAAACTACTATTTCTATCAAAATATGCCCTTTTACATTTAAAAACAAGCTGCCAAATGTCAAATCAATTTATCCATTCATTTTAAAGTTATCGAATTAAAACATTGAAGTTTTCAAAATTTCAACACCCTGTATTTCGAAAAGTAAATGTGCTAGACCCTTCAATCCTCCTATCATTTGGTCCAATTTTACGAGAGGAATCTACATGCAAACGTTGTAATTACCCTTAACGTTCGAGATGCTTATACCATTTTTTGCGCGATCGTATTGAAATAAATTCCGAATAAAATAATTTAAATTTCTCCGAAATGAACGAAATGTAAAAAGTGACATTTATACTTCTCGATCAGTTTAAAATATATTTTGCATTTTGGAGAAATTGTTTTTATGCTATTTATTTCTTTTCGACGTCTGAACGGTAAGTAAATCACTTACCGACGTGTTAAACTTAGAAACCAGTGAACACAACCTACCGTCCTGACAACCGATGCTGTAAATAAACAAAAAGAGCAATCGCGCAAAAAAAATATGGAAATAGTAATGTAAATAGTAAAAATTTATCCGAACAAATTCAAGCAGATCACCAGCACTGCGAATACCAGCTCTGCATAGAATTTCAATGTAGCATCGGTGGTTCAGTGGTAGAATGCTCGCCTTCCACGCGGGCGGCTCGGGTTCGATTCCCGGCCGAAGCATATATATGAGAGAGAGACTTAGGAGAGAGCACACGCACGCAAGTAAGGTACATAACGAAGCAACGTAACATAACGTAACATAATGGTCAAATCTTTTGCGTCGCGACCCCCGGTCGCTCAAACCTAACCTGACGTAAAGAACTAAAGTTCCAAAAATTCCATCTCCGAATAATAATATAAAAACGCCCTGAACGACCCCTGGGCGATGAGAAGTGTGTAGTCCCCCCCAATTAATACACTATTTGCAGACCTTTAGTACACTCAGACTTACTGACTTACTGCGTCATTCTTCATTACTTAAATAGTTTCTGGCTGCATGGGTACAGCCCTAAAGCCAAAAAAAAAAAAAAAAAAAAAAAATAATAATCAAAATTTGTTTAGCAATTTACCAATTTATTAAAAAAGGAGTCTTGTGTTTCAAGTTTCATTGTAGCAAACGAATCTCTTTCTCTTCACAAAAGAATGGTTTCTACGCTCACTGGGAAAGCAGCCAAAAACACAAGCTAATTATTACAGACTGAAGTGAACTCTTTTGAACGTTACCAAGCTTTCGGAAAACTTTTCTTCCATTTTCAAGGTTAGAATATTATAATAAAGGAAAACAGATTAATTAAAAATTATTAAACTCACTTGTTATTCGAACCAGCACATGCGATAACAAACAGGGTCAGCATAATATATAGCTTTCTTTTGCTTTCTCTTTATGTCATATAATTCTTCTTTGTTATGATACTGTTAACTCTAGTTCACTTATCTTATTATCGAATAGCCTTATCTAAGAAATTTTTTGTTTTTCCTGATGTTTTAAATTGCCAATTTTATAGTTCGCTTCAGACAATATGAATATAACGCAATTCCTTTTTCTTTAATTTTCCGGTAATTTTACTTCCGATCTTCAACCGTTATGGCTGTGTAACTTTTCGACACTATGTCGTACATCATCCGCTAGCTTTCAGTATGTACCTAACATTTCACCATCTCTAAATTCTTAACTCTCTTCAAAATACGTGTGTCTATAAAAATAAACCACATTCAAATTATTCAATTTTGTTTAGCCTCGGAAGCTACAAGTTATTTAACTCGTTCATTTTCCCATTTTAGTCTAGCTTGACATGTTAATAAGAAGGTGTGAAATTGCTAACGTTCTCATATCCTGGAGAAAATTTCTTGTGCAGCAATATCTCTGGAGTTTAAAGTTTCACTAAAGTCCCTTGATAAATTTTGTTTGCACTTCCAAGGATTTAGGGTATACTCCATATAACCTCAATTGAACAGAAACTTTAGATATTAGAGTAGCATACAAGTAATTGGTGATTTTGAAATTAGTTCAACCTCCCAATAGTGACATACTTCGGACCTTACTCTGCGTTACCGTCAATTTAAATTATTTCATTTTCCACTACCTATTTTAAATGTTTTTCCATAGAAGTATGGCTCACTCTGTAAAATATTTGGTTTGCATACTTCTGCAAAAAAACCAACTTTCCGGATAAATTCACGACCCCTTAGATTTCCTTAAAAAGTATTGATTTCCGTCCATAAAGCCTTCTTAACAATCCCTTTCAACGAAATACGCAACATTGTAGGGAACACTAGTTACATCCGGAATCGTAGTTTACTTCGTAAATGTGGTGCGTAAATTTTTTCACTTGAAAAGCTACCCAAACTGTTTGTATTCAGTTTATATACAAGTTAAACGGGGTTGGTATATCTGCAAGATAAAGCCAACCATTTTAGTTTGAAATTAGAAAGGACAATAAAGCTGGACTATTAGTACAGGGAATGAAGCTCAAAAAAAGGTAAAACCTCGCAATTTTTTCGTCCAGCATGGATTCACTTGAAATTTTAACAGGAGGTAGGTGATAGCCGAAGGTTCAAAATCTATATCGATCCGAAGGGCGCTAAACGGTTTTTAGGGGTGAAAACTACCCTTATTTGTCAAAAATCATAAAATAACATTTTAAACCTGAAAATGGGTAAGATTTGGTTCGGATAAGTTGAATAATGATTGTTTTGAGCTTTGGAATACAATTTCATCTTATTTCAACCCTTAAAAAGCAGCCCCTGTTACAGCTTAATGTAAAAAAAAATCACGAATCCTTAAAAAATGATTTTGCCTCTGATTGATTTGCATAAAAATTTGGGATTAGGCTCAACTCACCCTCTGCTTTATATATCATGTCATGCCGACGAACCCTGATTGTTCCTTAGGGGTGAAAACTACCCCTAAATGTCAAAAATTAAAAAATAGCATTATAAATCTTAAGATAGGTGAAAATTGGTTTGAATTAGTAAAATGATGAATTTGTTACATTTCAAAATACAATTTTATACTCGACCATTAAAAATAAGCTGTTATTAGTGTAAAAAAATATTTTTTGCCAAGAGAAAAATAATTAATGCTAATAGGGATTTGCTCAATAATATTCTGTTGTGAAAAAAATGTGTCACGTGCATTAAGTAACTTTTCAACCTTTAAAAACCACCCTTCACAACATTGCAATTTTTATAAACTATTGTAATAGATATTTCGTATATATAACGCCCCACTGCCGAATAAACCGGTTTTGTACATTATTATGCTTCCAAGTGCACTATACTATACTATTGGAATTTTTCGAAAAAAAAAATCAATTGTTTTTTTAACGTATTTCCTTCATTTTTGATGATAAAAAGTTTATTCAAAAACGATTTTGTAGGGTTTTTCAAGAACTACAAGGATCTGTAAGATAAATCTTCTCAGACCCTTTCGTTTTTAAATGGGGTGAGTTTAAAGGGCTAAAAAAAGGTGGTGCTCGAGCGTAAATAGACGTTTTAAACGGCTATATCTCGTCAAATATTAACTGTACAAAAAATCTACTTACAGGAAAATTTTTGTCATAAAAAAAGCTACAATTTCGTTTTTTAACTTTGCTTGTAGCTCTAATATTTTCGGAGTTATTTTTAAGAAAGGGTAAAAAAATTCAAAATTATGAAAAATAACTTTTTACTTTAAGCCATAATATTTCGAAAACTGTGAATTTTAAATTGGTCAAACTTCTTGGACATATTATCCCTACATGTACAAAGAGAATTGCATAAGGGTAAAGATCAATTTTAATTAGGGGGGTAGTTAGGGGGTTGTTTTCACCGATTTTTTTGTATAAAAAATTCAGTACTGACATTATTTTTGTCATAATTCACTCAATTTTGATGCTACAGACCTTTTTTTTTGAAGAAACGTCTAATTATGCTCTTTGAAAAAGATTCTATGAGTTTTCTACGAAAAATGCATCAATTTTTCGGTATTTGACTTTGAATCTATCACATTTTGCATTTGGGAAAAAAAAGCTAATCATTGATGGGCCATATCTCGGTTCCTATTGGTTTTAGGAAAATTATAAAAATAGGGGTTTGCTTGTTTTTTTAAAAGCTACAATTTTGCTTCATACAGTTTTTTTGATAAAATGCATAATTTTCGAGTTATCCGCAAGAACATATCAAAAACGTCGATTTTTTCCTCTAAAAAGCGTTACTTTCAATCACGAATAACTTAGAGAATATTGATTTTACAAAATAAAATGTATAGAACATTTTTTGCTTAGAATCACTTTTTCAATCGATTCCTGTGGTTAAAATGTAATAAAAAATTTTCACCCCCGAGATGGGGTGGCAACCACCCCCAAGGCTTTAGCGCCCTTCGGTTCGATATAGATTTTGATTTTTGGGCTATCACCCACCTTCTGTTAAAATTTCAAGTCAATCCATGCTGGACGAAAAAATTGCCAGGTGAAATGCTTCATTCCCTGTACTACATGGAGAAATCATTCATATCGCACAAATACATCAATATATCAGTAAAGAAAACGTTCAACTTTGGAGTATAATTCAATGTCATTCGTGGCATAGAGCCAGGGAAGTAGTTGTTGCTTCTTAGTGAACGGTCCTTGCTCTTTGATTTTCAAAAACTCTGTGAGGCTTTATACTAGTATAAAACTTCACACAAATGACATTTTATTTGCAGGAAACTGTTAGTTAAGTAGATAGTTTCAAAAATCTCCCAAAATTATAAAACCTTATAGAACTTATAGGTTTATTGATAGAAGTCAGCAAAAATAATTTATTCTGACTAAGATGGTTCATAGTAGAATTCGATATTATATATTATGAGGCAAAGGAAACTGTAATTAGCTTTGAGGGTTTTGAAACAAAACCCAGTCTCTGCTTTACTCTATATCTTACATGTTAAGGTTTCTTTATAATTGAATATCTTGCCGACGTAATAAATACTAAACCATAGAAATGCTGCCATACATCCTTCCAATTCTACAGGATTAGAAACGTAATAAATATCCACGAAATGTACTTTTTATAAATTGGAGCTAGTGAAAATTTGACCCGGTGGTGCCACAACGAATAAATCCACCAGAACTTTTACGCGTCTGTGCTATCTTTAGCACTTGAATTCGCATTTTATTGCAAATGCGATGATTTTATGCCATCCTAATAGTACATTTATACAATTTACCCTGAAAACGATTCTCTCTTATTGTCAAGGATGCTGATATAGGGGTATTGATATAGCCTAGCGCTATCAGTTCACAAAATTTGTCACGAAACTTGAAATATTGGAACTGTGAGTGCCATCAAAGAGAAATATTTCATTCATTTGATGATTTATGCTTTTACGTATGTTGAATTTATATAAAAATATGGAAATGGACCGTTTGTAAGTCCGAGTCCTCAACGTTTTTTCTGTCAAATTAAAGGAAAAAGGTAGGTATACACGAAAAACGTTATTTTCACTCTTTTTGCCTTGTTGAACAATTTTTTCAACATCGCTTTGCACGTAAAATCAGACAGGGAAACATTTGGACTAAATGCCGCGCCCTGTATGTATCCTATAAAAATAAAATACATTAGAAGCTACGTGTTTACGGATTTCTACGCTCAAACCAACGAGATTTCTTTTCTAATACGGCAGTGCGTCATTATCGCACTAAGACCTTTAATCCGAAAAGCCGTCAGGTATTTCGGATACTCCTGTCCGAGACCATCAAACGCTTAGTCATGAAACCCAGAAGTTATAAATTTACCAAAGGTCCTCTTTAAACGCAATTCTTCGCTTGCGGTTATTTTCCCGAGTCGAATCTGCATGAATATATAGGGTGGTGTGGATTGAATGTAGCAATAAAACCTGCTATATTAAAAAATGACGAAAAGGAAAAAAATATTATAAATCTTGGACTTCTGAAGCTGCAGTGTCTCAAAATACAGAGAGGTTTTCCTTAAGTTTGATTAGTACACTGAGAAAAAGATTTATTTGTGACAATCAAAATCTTATTATGTCAAATAAATATGATTTTCCATATGGCCTAACTAATATTTAATTTGTCGTTAAGAAATGATTTGTTTCAAGTTCGGAAAGTAATATTGTTGATGAATAAAAACATATTCATTGTCGTCAATAAAATGAGTTATCTACCGAAAATTACATTTATTCTTGTAAAAATTATTTGTCTCAAACAACATTTGTTGAGGTATAATGACAAAATAGTTATATTAATCTTTGAAAGCATGTAAATTGAATAAAGTAGTTTTTCTATAACAGATACTTATTTTTGAAAACTAACTATATTGTTTTATTATAAAAAAATTACTTTACGACAGAATGACATTTCTTTACCAAAAAAAGGTATAATGTCTGGGTTAACGATATGTTAACGTAAAAAATGTATTTTCCCAGCAAATTATATGTTTTTGTTGGAAACAAATGTTCCTTTTTCAAGAAAACTACTAATGTTTACTAAAATTCAACATATTTATCATAACCGAACCATAATTTTCATAAACATTATATTGCTTTATAGTGAAAAAATATATTTCCCTAAAAAACCGAATTATTTATGGTTTTTATTTTTCGTTCATGGAAGTTAATTACCTACATGTACTATTCAATACACTGAGCTTTTGAAATATTTAGAAATATGTATATTAAAAGTTCACGGTGTATTAAGCAGTATGTGTAACTTCCACACGGTTCTCTAAATAATTAGGTTACTTAGGAGAAAATTTATTTTTCACAAATATTTGTCTAAGCCGTTTCCAGACTATGTCGAACAACAAAGTTGACTTTCGTTTTGTATGTGTGAACTAGTCGATCGAATTGATCGATGGTTAGTCTGGACACGGATTAAAATTACAGTATTTTTATGACAAACATGTTTAAATCTAATAAAAATTAATGGTCTCTATTTATGCATAAAACTGTTTAGTAGGAAAGCAGGATAGGAATAAAAAACTTGCTGCTGAATATTTTGATCTATTAAAAAGAAAACTGTACATTTTTAAAATAGATACCATACATTGTTAAAATTAAACATACCTTCATGATCTAAAACATAACCAACAATGGTATCCTTAAGTGTTCTCATTGATGCTTTCCCCATAGTAGTTTTTTGGAGTACTTGGAGTAGATCTGACAGGTTTAATTGAGAAATGTGTATGTTTGAGGTATATTTCGCTTGCTTGTTACTTCTACCTACTTGAATATGATTGTCATATATTCCCTTACCTTCAAAGATATCTCACAATTCTTGTAATCGCCATGAGTTTAACAGTTCATTCATTCTATTATTAAACTTATTTCTTACGGGTAAAGAAATATGTGATTTGAAGCAAATAAGTTTTTTTTTCTCGTAACAATAAATGTACAATTATACCGAAATACTAATTTTTTCGGTATAAAGTAGATCTTATTTGATGCTAATAATCTATAGGCTTTTTTAAAAAATGTTAATTTCTGTCAAAACTTCCAAATGATTTACTATAAATATTTAATTTGTTGTTTTAAAGTGATGGAATATTATTGAAGATGTTAGGTTTTTTTCTGGGTAATGGAAACAATTTTTACCCAAATAGCATTGTTACATTTTACAACAAAATATTATATTGTGCTTCGTAGACTTTCATAGTTTCCGAAGAACAATTGTATGAAGGTGTGCATAAAGGAGAACAAATTTTTTTACATTAAAGGAATTACACTCGAATGAATCATTTTTTTATATCAAAATTTCCCAATATTTTCACGTTAATATGGCTTCTTAATAATAAATAAGCAATGTTAAGTTTAAACAAAGGGGGTCAAACAAATCAGTTTATTTGTCTATAAATAACTCTTCTCTCGGTGTACTCCACATTTCTTTTGTTAAGGTTATAACTTCATGATTGATTACTCCATACTCTTTCGCATCCGGTTTTTTGTCCAACTGTTTCTTTTAATAAACATGGTATAGTTCACTCTTGGCGAATATACTAATAATAACGTTGGCATTTCCGGTCTATTATTGTTTAGTATTTATTAGCGTAGTTCAAAACCTTTCGTATTTACTGTGAGTGAAATGATAATTGGCATTTCACAGTCATCAGTTAACAGCTTGAATAGAAAATGGCTGCGGCATTTATAGTTTGCATTTAATTAAAGCTTGACAATAAATTTTTTACCAAATAACGAACTTGCTGGAAACAGTTACTGGACTGTTTAAACAAGAATTATGGTTTGTCGGTGCTAGACAAACAATCAAATATGTTTTTAAATCAAATTAAAAAATATATAGATTGTGAAGTATTTGGAGGAAGGAACAATGGAAGGCTGGTATTAAATGCGAAACAAAATAAATTGGACAGACCTTTTACTAAGGTATAAGTCGGTACGTAAAATGACATTTGAAAAAAATGTAAGGGGTATCTCCAGTAGGAATGCTATGAATCTGACTAAAAAGTGTCCCCCTCAGGTTCGGAATTCCTTTCTAATATGTCGCATATTAAGAGTGGGTCCTTTGAGGAATCAACACAGTGTATTGTATACAGTGTTGCTGAAAAGTGTCTCACCAAGGGATTATCTTTGAAACGGATGGCAATTGAGTGGCCGGCAATATCACCCGACTTGACACTACTCGATTTTTTTCTCTGGGGCTACCTGAAAGACCGCGTTTATGTAAACAGACCAACTAACTTAAACGATTTAAAGAATCGCATACGTCTCGAAATGCAGGGAATTACTCCACAAATGATCAACGATTCTATCCGTTCTATCCGCCGTAGCTTCGAAGAGAGATTTTTTTTTATTTTTCTTTTTATTTTTGCTTAACGTGCCTCGACAGCGCTGGTCATTGGCACAGAAAAAATAAATACAAATATTTACATAATTTTTACAAATATTTAAATTAGATTTTACAGTATAGATTGGTAGCTTTCAGGAACTGTAAGACTTTCTTGATTTCGGTAGGGCAGTGAAGCATTTCCTTGAGGTTGGGCCTAAGATCAAGTTGTTTGTATATAGCAGCAAATTGTTTGCAGTCCGTCAGTATGTGCTTAATGGTCACAATATCGTTACAGCTATGGCAAACGGGACGATTTCCTGAAGACATCAGATATCCGTGTGAGAGTTTGGTATGACTGATTCGGATTCTTCTGATTGTAGTAGCCTCTCTCCGGGTTAAGAAGTTCAGGGAGAGAGGAGAAGTGGATGGATGGATATCATGAAGTGCTGTCGTACTATTGCGCCACAGGTGTCGCCAAGAATCTTGTGTAGCGTTTTTGAAGTGGATCTTCAGGTCGGTTGCGAGTTGGACAATGTGTGTTGAGTCGTTATTAGTGATAGCATCTTTCGCGTGGCGGTCCGCAGTTTCGTTACCATCAATGCCGATGTGAGATGGAAGCCAGATGAGAGAGACTGTTATATTTTGAGCAACGAGAGTTTGATAGATGTCGTGTATATTCTAGACAATTGGGTGGTCAGTGAAGATTGACTTGATTGACTGAATGGAGGAAAGGGAGTCTGTGCATATTGCAATATTTTTGTGGGGTAGGTGGATGCTTTTGAAAGCTTGAAAAATGCTTTGTAGCTCACCTGTGTGAACGTTACACACTATAGGTAGGGTGAAGGAGCTTATGAGTTCATGCTTCGTGGAAACTGCACAACCAACACCGGAGTCAGTTTTGGAAGCGTCTGTGTAGAGTATTAAATCATAAGGTTTTTTTTGTAGTAATTCTAGGAATGCTTTCTTATAAGTGCAGTGGAAGATTCATGCTTATTATAAATGGTAAGTGAGGTATCGATTGTAGGGATATTTTTGGTCCAAGGTGGAGAAGAAGGTAGAGGGAGCGGGGAGGTCAGAGAAAGGTCGGTATCTTTGAGTAAAGGAGTGAGTATTTGGGGGATAGATTTTATAATTGTTCGAGGGTAAGTAGGGGGATTAGTCGTAGTGAAAAGCGAGTGAACAGGATTGAGAGGATTGGAGGATACTGAGGCAGCATATGAGAGGAGTAGGGATTGGCGTCTTAGGGGTAGGGGTAGCTTATTAGCTTCAATGTGGAGACTATCAGCAGGGCTAGAGCGAAAGGCACCAAGGCAGAGACGAAGAGCGGTATTGTGTACAGAGTTCAGTGAATCAGAGACAGATTTGGTGGCAGACATGTAAATAAAGCAGCCATAATCAAGCTTTGAGCGGATGAGAGCTCTGTATACTCTTAATAATACGATTTCGTCGGAACCCCAGTGAAAGTGACTGAGGGTTTTAAGTATATTTAGTCTCTTTATACAGATGTCTTTGAGTTCATGGATATGGTGTTTCCAGTTAAGTCGGGAGTCGAAGGTTATTCCAAGAATTTTACATTGATTCGCAATGGGCAGGAGTATGTTATTGAAGAAAATGTGAGGTAAAGGAGAAGATGTTCTTCTTGAAAACTTGATTATTTTGGATTTGTTTTGGGATAAGGATAATCCAAAGTGAGTAGATCTATCTTGTAGAAGGTTTACTGCGGTTTGAAGGAGTTTGCAAGTTGCTGAGATCGATTTACCATGGCAATACACAATTAGGTCATCAGCATATTGTACGTGTTTTATGGGTGCAGGGAAATTGTCACAGAGTTCGTTTATTGTGAGGATGAATAGGGTAGAGCTTAATACTGATCCTTGAGGGACTCCAGCATTTTGTGGGTGAGGTGAGGAGAGTTTACCATTAGCAGAAACTCTGAATGTTCTACAATTTAGAAAATTATTGATGAACGATAGAATGTTACCATGGAGATTGTATTGGGAAAGTTTATTTAGAATTGCAATCCTAGATATCGAGTCAAAGGCATTGTCAACAAACAAATGGCGAGCATTTTGAGCACTTATTGTAATGAAGTATTTGCAACTTAAATATTTGTTTAGTTTATAAATTTCTATAACATGTAGTTTTGATTGAAATTATAATTTTAATATTTTTGTTAAATTTCTGTCATAATATCCGAGTCAAGTTATACATTGGGATTATTTTGGGAAAGAGAAAAAAATATGCTTTTTTGAGATGGGTCACACGACCTAGGTTGTCGTTTTAAAAAATTCAAGATGGCGGTCGTACGCTAAACGCTGACGTCAAAAGCATTTGACATTTGCCCTAAAATATGCAGAATAGAGTCTCATTCATCGTCCTAGAATTTCATAACTTTCCCTTTATCCGTTTCAAACATAATTGCTTGGTGCGAGACTTTTCAACAACACTGTATATTCTTCCCTATTAGTTCTTCCCAAGTCAATTTTTCAATCTTTATTAAAGAAGACCAATCGACGAAAACAATCGGGTGACACAATGATTCCTTAAAGGCCAAGAAGGGTGAAATCGGGGAACACCTGGACAAATGTACCTGATAGAAGAGTATCAACAGGTGAAAATAGTAGATAGGAAAACAAATCTCCGAGACAGAACGCTGCCAAGATAAAATATAGAGAAAGTGAAAAATGAATGTTGTTATTGTAAAATGGCGCAACAGGAGATAAAAAAACGTAGGTATGTACCTTAGATTTTTCCAAAGGAATGAAAACTTATTTGGTTATTTGGAAGCTCGTTTAACTGATTTACATACGAAAGGTGTTGTGGTTCCTTTTAACATCGTAACTGTTTCTAATGAGATTAACTCGTTTAGAGCTTCGGAAAATGTTAGCAATTCAAATGGAAAAGTAATCCAATTCCCACTAAATTTCATGGTTAAAGAGGTATTGTATGAATTTCGACAGCTAGTAGTAAATTTTAAAAAGCTGATTTAATTTATTAATTTTCATGCATGTCAAAACTTCAAATATTATATCCTGTAGTTTATGGGTACTTTTAGCAACTTTATTGAAAAACTTTGAAACTGTTTAAAAAAAAAGTAAGTAATAAAATATGAGATTCAAACTAACTAAGATAAACTACTTAAAAGTTCGGACCTGTTCGCTATTACTAGGAATTTTTGTAAGTAATTAACAACTTTTGAAATAAGCGACCTTTTTTGCGCTAGAGCGCATAGCTATTAGTCATTTTACCCACGACTGTAGAAAAAATTGTATGTGTTTTTCCAGCGTAAAGTAAAACTACCGCTCTCAAAAGATCATCATTCTCTCTCAAGCGGCAATCTGTTACTGCACGCTCTAAATAAACAAGTAATTATTTCACATTTAAAATTTGCGTACCTTAAAACTTTTCAGAATAGACGAGACGTGCAAAGTTGAATTTTACAACGGTTCAATGCCCTTCGCCGTTAAAATTAGTGATTCGCAATGAATCGTTGTGCTGATAGCTGCATTTCTATCTGCCCAATTTACTAATTGTCTATAAAACTGTAGGCCAAGCTAATCAGAATTAACGTTTACATGTACCCTATCTATCGGCCACAAAATTAAATCCATTACAGGGAGCAATGTTGTTTTGAGGTTTATTAGTGGACTGATGCAAATTTTTTAATTAAACGAAAAAAAAGAGTCAAGAAAAACATGCCTGATGTACGTAATCATTGGGAGGAATATTTGAAGGGCCCCGGTAGATGTTAGAAGAAACCTGTTCAATAGAGTACACGCATATTTCGTATTTTGCCGGTTTCCATTGGAAATTACTTCCAAATTTCAAAATAAAATTCAAATTTCATTGCAGTTTCCGACCACCACCCGAGGAATCCCGAACGCTACCGATGATACGTGTGATGTCATACCATGTGATTACTTTTGTCAATATGGTCGGTATTGCATTAGGTTCTGTCTAGTTTTGTGTTTATATTGTATATAAATTAACTATTAATTGTTTCATCGACGTAAAAATATCATTTATATATTTGTTTGAGACCATTACGTGTTTATGTGTGCTTTTTTTTATTTCTAAAGGTCAACGTAGAGTAGAAAGTGGACATAAATATTCGATATTTCCGAGGATATTTTAAAACTTTTTAGAAGAAAATATTTTATTTACTAGTTCAGTGTTCAGTGACGATTCTTTGATATTTTGTGAGTAAAGATATGGATAGCGAAGGTTTTGTAAAAGCACAAACTGATAACTTGCCCAAAGCAGACTCATTTATGCTGCTCGAATTTATGAACATCAACAAATTTAATGACGTCACTCCATGGGACAGCCATCTTTATGACGTAAAGCGCGTTTTGGTGGTCTTTCAAATTTTATGATTTTTGAAGTCGTTTTAGAAGTAAAGTTTATATTTTTTTGAAAAAATAAATATGCAAGGTGTTAGGAGACCTTATAAAGCGTCAATTCCCACCAATAGCAAAATTTATGCTTGTACCAAACACCCTGGATTTTATAGTTATCCAACCAGTAAAAAAGGAACCTTTAAATATAAAAATTGTAGTTAGTTTCGACAAAATTCGATAAATATAGTCACTGGCTATGTCAACTATATAATAATGATTATCGTACGACAGAATTTTTCACCATTTTTTCATTTGACGTTAAAAGCTGTGAAGAACATTTAAAGTACAATTTAAACAAGGTACATTTACGGGAAAACTATCCAAGCAATTTATTATTTGCACCTTTTTTATAAAATGCCTTCAACCGAAAGTGATGGAATGAAATAGACGATTGGTATTGTTCCTTGTAATCCCATAATCCCCATTGGGTCAATACATTTTATTTTGAGACAGGCTAAGAAGTAAACCTTAATAACCAAGTTTCCCATATACTTTGGGGACGACACTGTATAGCGGCTCTCGGCGAGCGAATAATATATAACCCTAAATATTTTCAACCTCTGAAATTCCACGTAAATGAATAAAACTCATCCATAAAATTTGAAATTTACTCAACGTTTTATAAATATTGGATATCCACTCTTCCTGATTTTTTTTCCAGAAGATGAAACTCCCCACCATGAAGGCAATTTAACATTTAGTGCTTTGAATACTGGGGTTCATTTAAAGTCGGAACTGTAACTGACATGTACATTAATTAAATGAAAAATACCCTAAGTAATAAGGAAATATAAAATCCACTGTTCTCTTGTAGACAACACAGCAGCAATTCGTGATAAAAAGTCATGATAATCGGTGAATGAAACGCAGAATTTTATTTCAATTAGTTTTAAGTATAAAACATTAAATTGATAGGAAGGCGCAGTTTTATTTGACAATCTTGCAGACGACAACCATTGTTCTGTCCACAACAAAAGCAATCAATTTCCGAGATCTTCAGCTCTTGTCTCAAAAAAAAAGCCAGCCACATCAGCCAATTTCTAACAGGACCTAATTAATAACATTTTTAATAAATTGTTCACAAAAGCAAGTTATAGTAGACGAAGACAGGCACGTATCCAGGGGGAGTTAACGCGCGACGCGGCGCGGAGCGCGTTAATTGCTTAAGAACAATAATTCCACTTTTAGCTCGCAATACATATAACATTTTTTCTACAATCACTTGAATATATATTATAATTAATAAAATTGATAATTTCATATTTCTCATATCAAGTACCTGTCAAATACTTTAAACATTTCAAACGTATTATTATTATTGACAATACTGTCAATGTACTTCTTCTCATTCTACAATCAGAACGGCCTCAGCTAGCAGGGCCATCCGGCCAGTATATACAAAATATTCAGATCGTGGCACAACAATTAAGCACAAAAACAAAAAAAAAATAATACGGTGACATCGCAATCACACTAATTAATTACTTAAAACATTAAGAACTCAACAAAACAGCAATTTATTAGATTGTAAAAGATTTTCAGAAGAAAAAAACACTCCCTAGCCAGGTTGCTCTATGATGTCACTGCCACTGTCACTGTCAATACAATTATGTTTGTATGTTTTGCAATTTTTTACGCTCGGTGAGCGTAAAGTAGCTCTCCTCAAGAAACGTCAACTTTTCGTTGTAAATGACAAGCGAAAAAGCCTACTTTTCAATGTGATTGTAGAAAAATATTATTTGTAACTATTATTCTTACTTTTAAACTTTTCAAAATTATGAGATTGTTTGTAACTCAATTTTTAACAGAAGATTGAAAATGTTTCTAACAAAACCTGTATTTTCACTTTACTTTAAGAGAACTACAAATGTCAATCTGGTAGTTCAATCTACTTATTGTTTGTTATATTCAAAGTTAATTCCTGAAGTCAAAGGAGTTCCAACAATAATTTGTTATAAATAAATCGCAAGAAAACTATTATAGAGCCGTAATAGGGAGAAGCGTGACACTGACAGATGATGATTTTCGAGTAAGTGAGTAAGTCAAAGTCAAAATACTTTACCTGCCGCATATATCACTTTACCTGCCGCAAATGTGGCAGATGAAGTAAAGGAAGGTAAACTGTTTGTTCACTTCCGGAAATCAATCTGTTAATTGACGGCTTGGTGACGGTTGGCGATAAAATATACAGTGCGTCCATAAAGTAACGCATAAATTCATTATTAGTTAAATAAACAATAATATTAAAAATTCCCGAAACAGGTCAATTTTTG
>CAJUYI010000052.1:73613-89748 GCA_910591695.1 Galerucella pusilla
ACAAAAGTTATTAAAGGTGGATACTTTTATCTGAAAAGCACTGTATAAAAATCTCAGAATCCTCAAATTATTTATGACCGTACAATTCCTTATTGAAATTCGACTGCTACCACTAAAATATCGGATAAAAATCCATCTCTCGCTTTTCTATCCTTCTATGACTGACATTGTCTCTCTGCTTCGGTAGTCGCGTGCCGTTCCATTGTTGATACAACGCTCGCCGGTCTCGGCGGTCTCCCAGTTCAGTACTGACGAAGCTTATAGAGTAGTACGTGAACCATAATCCGCTTGGACCGCTTGGCTACCTACATGTTGCGGAGCTTTCATATTTCTAATAAAATTTTCGTTATGTGAACTTAAACGTGAGGACGTAAGGAAACAAAAAAATATACAAAGCATAATTGTGCAAGGTCGAATTTGGTAGTTTGGTAGTTTATATTTGTGATGATTCTGAATCCAGTGGTATAGTTATATTTGAGAAAAAAAATGCCTAATGTACCTTTGTCTTTTTTGGCAAAGAAAAAAAGAAAAATTAACATAGAAGGGCTTGAAAATAGTAAATAAGCTATGAAAATTTGTGCCAAAATACTGTTTTTGATACTGAATCTAACGAAAAAATTAAATCAAAATCGGTTGAGAAATGCGGATTTTACAGGGGTGCTTCCAAACAAAATGGGTCACACTGTATCTTATAATTTATTGATTTCCGTCGACCTACTATTTCCTTATAGCGAACTATTTATTATTTCGTTTCACCTATACGAGATAAAAGCCATAAATTCAAGCATATCAAGGATGCACTCATGAACAGGAAATTATTTCAAGATCAATAATTTTATAGTGATTACGTGAAAGCTACTCCGTAGAAAAGTTTTTGAGTTATTTTCCAATGTCTGGTTGAAACTGAATATGAGAGAAAAAAAAACGTGCAGTGTAAACCCCGCTTAAGTAAAACTTTTACTTTGTGTATATCACAAAATAATAAATTGGAACATCTGGAAAAGTTATGATCTTCTGTACAATCTTACTTCCAGAAATCAAGTTTAAATTGAAATGCCGTCGCCGTATTTACAACTACTCGATTTCATCTACTTTGCCAGAATGCAATTAAAGTCAGATTACAAAGTTGAAATTTAATAATATTTGTAGTTCTTAGTAGGAATTTGGTGTGCAGAATTAGATACATAAAACAGTTTGAGAGTGCAACAAAGTTATTTTCATCAAAACCATTCCAAGTCAAAAGTAGTTTAGAATTTTTGGTTTGTACATAACATCATTCATTTAATGTGATTCAATTAAATTATTCAGAAACTTTCCGAACATTCGATTCCTACAAAAAGTGCAACGGTATCACGGAATAAATGAACAAAAATGAAGGTTTGAAAAATTAAAACTCGCTGGACAACTTCTTCAAATTTGAAGTCACCGATGCTATTATTATTGTTCATTAGGTGTTTGTTCACAGTCATTATTTTTGTTTTTGTTTCATTTATTTTAAGGCCCATTTTTTACCTTCTTCCACAATTTCTTGAAACATTTTTTTCATAATTTTTCTGTTTTTTGCTCTTTTGTTATAGTTTCCATTTTCTTACGTCTCTGTATTTTGTTATCATTGCTTTTCCATCTTCCTCTTACATCTTCACAGAGAGGTGGAAAATTTCATTAATAATAATAATATACAAGTAATTAAAGCAAGGATTCAACTTCAAATGACCAAACTAAATGAAAAAAAGGTAGAATGTGTCGCGGGACACACGGTAGAAACTTTAGTTCCTTTTAAGCAAAAATTATGTGATACATCTGACGTTATAAATGAACAATTTGCATATCTCTCGATGGTCGAGTAGTGAGCAAACCAGACTCTCACGCGGTAGACCCAGGTTCGATTTCCCGTGAAGAAGTTTTTTTTATTGTTAGTTTTATTTTTAAAGAATTATTCTGCTTGATATTGATAACGACAACAGGTAGACGTTTGAAATATTTAGCAGAATATTCATTATTATGGATAATGGTACGGTACCCTTCATGAGGGAGTCCGACTGGCAACATCTACTTATAACAGCATCGTATATTTGAAAAGGGAAACCGTAGCATTATACAAATTGAACATTCAAGAACTGTACCTTTACCACAAAAAAATTAGTGGAAACATAAAATTCAATTGTTAAATTTTCAATTTGAAGTTCTATTACAGTTTATAGAAATTTTTATTTTCTAGAATTTTTCTCAAGTGGGTCGTAGAAAAAATATGCTGTTCGACTCGTGTGGATTGTCCATATCGCACTTGAACGATTGAGCACTCCGCTTACGGCGTCGTGCTCAAACTTCGTCCTCGTGCGATATGGCCAACATATCCACATTAGTTGCACAAACTACTATTTCTATCAAAATATGCCCTTTTACATTTAAAAACAACCTGATAAATGTCAAATTAATTTATCCATCCATTTTAAAGTTATCGAATTAAAACATTCAAGTTTTCAAAATTTCAACACCCTGTATTTCGAAAAGTAAATGTGCTAGACCCCTTAATCCTCATATCATTTTGTCCAATTTTACGAGAGGAATCTACATGCAAACATTGTAATTACCCTTGACGTTCGAGATGCTTATACCATTTTTTGCGCGATCGTATTGAAATAAATTCCGAATAAAATAATTTAAATTTCTTCGAAATGAACGAAATGTCAAAAGTGACATTTATACTTCTCGATCAGTTTAAAATATATTTTGCATTTTGGTGAAATTGTTTTTATGCTATTAATTACTTTTCGACGTCTGAACGGTAAGTAAATCACTTACCGACGTGTTAAACTTAGAAACCAGTAAACACAACCTACCGTCCTGACAACCGATGCTGTAAATAAACAAAAAAGATCAATCGCGCAAAACAAATAAAATTATGGAAAA
The DNA here is from genome assembly GCA_910591695.1 of Galerucella pusilla. Lineage (NCBI taxonomy): Eukaryota > Metazoa > Arthropoda > Insecta > Coleoptera > Chrysomelidae > Galerucella > Galerucella pusilla. Next base: position 76,524 of record CAJUYI010000052.1, read on the forward strand.
AATGGTAAAAATTTATCCGAACAAATTCAAGTAGATCACCAGCACTGCGAATATCAGCTTTGCATAGAATTTTAATATAGCATCGGTGGTTCAGTGGTAGAATGCTCGCCTTCCAAGCGTGCGGCCCGGGTTCGATTCCCGGCCGAAGCATATAAATCGCTGCTTCGTAAACGAGAAAGAGACTCAGGAGAGAGCACATGCACGCAAGTAAGGCACATAACGAAGCAACGTAACATAATGTAACGTAACGGTCAGATCTTTTGCGTCGCGACCCCCGGTCGCTCAAACATAACCTGACGTAAAGAACTAAAGTTCCAAAATGCTGTAAAAAGTGTGTATTGACAAATAACAATGCATAAAATAACTACTTACATATTATTTAACGTGGAAATGTTATCCCTACTTATAACCCTCTTCGAGTGACAGTTACAACCCCCAATTTTTTAAACGAGAAGTTGGGGCTTGTGATATATCGTTTGAAATATCTCCTCATTCTTTATTCGGAACTGTTATCGTTTTCAAATTTATTACAAAAATCTTTTGTATAATTCGAGCTGAAACCTCTTAGCCGAAACATTTTTCATCTCTGGCACTTTCCACTCTTGATACCCAAATAGTTATTATTGGATGAAATGAAAAAAGCTTCAAGTCTTTCAATAAATACTATATAATGATATTTGTTTCAGGGGAACAAGCGGTATAGACATCGACTTACGTCGCGTTGATATAGATCAGTGTCCTCTGACAGAAGGTGGAAGTCAATTGAATATTTTTGCAGCATCAGACAAATGCAAAAGAAGAACAACCATGGTAAGTACAACAGAAAATACTGGATCAGGCAAAACTTATTTTTTGTGGTCTATTTTATTGAACCACCATATATGTATTATTAAGCATAAAAATCACCAAAGATATGGTCTAATATATTTACAAGAAAATAACACTGTGCCCTACGTTGAGAAGGTGGGTTTTGAACAACACATTCCAGAAATAAACGACATCAAAAAACATCCTCTATTTTTGCAGATTTTCGAATATATACCACACATTCTTATTACTTTTATATTTTCAAAATCCCAGAGCTTTATTAATTTTTTAAACGATTTTCTCATAAAGCAAATTTTTCCCGTGTAAAATATTTTTAAACGAGTTCTGACATAAAAACGATTAAAAGCGTTTCAAAAGACTTTTTTAATATATGAAGGCAAACTCTAAACATTTATGAATGTTTCGTGTGCTTTTTCTCCAGCTAAAATACTCAATATATTTGAACATACGGAGTATCCTCAAAAAGCACATATTTTCGAAACTGAAATACACACAACCGCAAAATCTAGGGATATGGTAGCTTAAGTCGGAGAAAATGTAAAAAAATCAATTAATGTACCTCTCGAAATAGAAATGATAAAACACGCCACTGTGTACTGTATATTATTTTTTCTACAAGAGGTTCACCAACTGGAAGTGTCGGCTGATACAGTGCGTCGTAGATTGCATGAGAGCCATTTATTGTTACGAGAAAAAAAACTTATTTGCTACAAATCACATATTTCTCCACCCGTAAGAAATCACATTAGCCTACAAATTATGTGGCAATTGGAACAAAGAATTCTCACCCCACCCTTCCTATTATTCAGTAACGGTCACCACCTGTCATCAGTTTTCGCAATTTTACCTAATTATTTTGTTTTTGTGAAGTATGTGGTTAAAGTGCCCTGGACAAAAATAAGTTTAATAATGGAATGAATGAATTGTTAAACTCATGGCGATTACAAGAATTGTGAGATATCTTTGAAGGTAAGGAAATAAATGATAATTATATTCAAGTAGGTAGAAGTAACGAGCAAGCCAAATGTACCTCAAACATACACATTTCTCAATTAAACCTGTCAGATCTACTCCAAAAACTCCAAAAAACTACTATGGGGAAAGCATTAATGTGCACACTTAAGGATAGACAAGGCTATCTTGTGGATACCATTGTTGGTTATGTTTTAGATCATGTAGGTATGTTTAATTTTAACAATGTATGGTTTCTATTTTATAAATGTATGGTATCTATTTTAAAAATGTATAGTTTTTTTTTTAATAGATCAAAATATTCAGCAGTAAGTTTTTTATTCCTATCCTGCTTTCTTACTAAACAGTTTTATGCATAAATAGAGACCATTAATTTTTATTAGATTTAAACATGTTTGTCATAAAAATACTGTAATTTTTATCCGTGTCCAGACTAACCATCGACCAATTCGATCGACTAGTCCACATATACAATACGAAAGTCAACTTTGTTGTTGGACATAGTCTGGAAACGGCTTAGACAAATATTTGTGAAAAATATGTTTTCCCAAGTAACCTAATTATTTAGAGAACCGAATGAAAGTTACCCATACTGCTTAATACACCGTGAACTTTTAATATATTTTTATATATTTAGAAACATTTCAAAAGCTCAGTGTATTGAATAGTGCATGTAAGTAACTTCATAAACAAAAAACAATACCATAAATAACTCGTTTTTTTGGGGAAATATATTTTTCACTAAAAGGCAATATAATGTTTATGAAAATTATGGTTAGTTTATGATAAATATGTTGAATTTTAGTAAAAATTAATAGTTTTCTTGAAGAAGGAACATTGGTTTCCAACAAAAAAATATAATTTGCCGGGAAGATACATTTTTTACGAATAAAAAACATATCGTTAACACAGACAAAATACCTTTTTTTGGTAAAGAAATATATTTTACCGATACAATACATTTTTTTATTATGAAGAAAAGTCATTCTGCCATAAAGTAATTTTTTTATAATAAAACAATATAGTTAGCTTGCAAAAATAAGTATTTGTTATTGGAAAACTACTTTATTTAATTTAAATGCTTTCAAAGATTAATATAACTATTTTGTCATTATACCTCAACAAATGTTGTTTGGGACAAATATAATACATTTTTACAAGAATAAATGTAATTTTCGAAAGATAACTCATTTTATTGATGACAATGAATATGTTTTTATCCATCAACAATATTACTTTCCGAACTTGAAACAAATCCTTTCTTAACGACAAATTAAATATTAGTTAGGCCATATGGAGAATCATATTTATTTGATATAATAAGATTTTGATTGTCACAAATAAATCTTTTTCTCGGTGCATATGCAGTAGTTGTCGGTCCTGGCTTTTTGTTTATGCACGATAATGCTCGTCCACATACATACCAGACTAGCAATGGACTTCTTAGATGAGCAAGGTATTGAACTTTTGCAATGGCCGGCGCAGTCCCCGGATATCAATCCCATAGAACATGACATGTATGGGATATGCTCCAGCGAGAAGTACTACATACGGGTAGACCTAGAAATAATCCACAAACTCTATTTTTAGCTCTGACGGACGCCTGGAATGCTATTCCTCAAGCAGACATAGACAACTTAATTTTTAATATGCCACGTAGATGTCGCGCTGTTTTGAATGCTCGAGGAGGACATACGAATTACTAAAATCAAGTGTTTTTTTTTGTAAATTGAGCGCAAGAATTATTATTAACAGAAATTGTATATCATACCGTTCACAATAAAACAATGAAAAAATTAATTTGCCGACAATTTTACAATATAAGGCAATATCCCTAGGTTTTGCGGTTGTGTTAGTTTAAAAAATCATTAATTGAGATTAAACATAAAAGTAGCTGAGCTTCGCGAAAACCGCAAAGTTCTACTTTATTAATAGCATCAGTTCCAGCCGAAATGGGACACACTTTATGTTGTATTTTGTGAGTGCGAAATTTGGTTAGGCATAATATATTTTGTAAATGTTTTCATCAAGTACAATAAAAAGATTAATAGTCTTTACCTCCCAAATCCTCTGACTGGGTTGCTGTATTACCCGACTTTATGTTATTTTCGTCAACCGCATCCATCACTCCGAACTTCTCTATGCCTATTTTTCATTTAATTCACTTTCAGCAATTTGTTTTATTATGTCTCTCATCTCTATGGCTCGAACGTAATGCGACCGACTTCCCCCTTTAAAACATTATCTTTTCATGTTTAAAATGTGCAAATTACTTATTCCACCACAAAGTTTCATAAAATTAGTTTCGCCTTCAAGTTATTAACAAGATTCCATCAGAAGATCTCATAGAATGTCGGTTGTTCGGGCGTATAACCTGATCGTTATATACACAGTGTTTGAATTATTAATCTTACAATGAACTACATCGCGCGAACAAATGCATCAGTGTCGTTAATCCAGTTAATCCGTTAAGAACAAGATACAGACTAAGTAGAGAGGGAATCAATAAAAAAAACCACCTCCTCACTTCTTAGAAATCAGACAACCTGACTTTTCAAAGAAATTCGTTACGGAATTAAGCAACAAGAAGGAATGGGATCCAAATACCATTACCAGACTTGGAAAGAATGCCATTCAATGATACACTGATGGCTCAAAAGCAATAGGAGGAACTGGGTTAGGAGTGTTCGGGGAAGGAGCCAAACACTCTGAAAGCTTGGGAAAAACCCCAAGTATCTTTCGAGCGGAAATCCACGCCCAGTTCAATATTGATAAAGGATACAGAAGACAAAGGATTATCATAAGGTCGGATAGTCAAGCAGCCATTGAAGCACTGAGTTCTTGTGTAATCAGTTCCAAAATGGTGTGGGAATGCCTAGACAAACTCAATGAACTAGGCGAGAACAATATAGTCACCCTACCATGTATTCCAGGACACACTGGAATGCTTCGCTCTACCATTCCGTCCGACTGTGGAGGCAAAGCCGTAGTTCTCGTTTTCTTCATGCCGAGCTTTTCACAAACTTCCTGGAACAGCTGGCTTTCGAAGTTTCTACCCTGGTCGCTGTGTATTTCCAGGGGCACTCCATATCGGCAAATGAACTCATTCAAAAGGACGTCGGCAACAGTTGCGGCTTCTTGGTTTGGAATGGCATACGCTTCTACCTATTTTGTGAAATAATCCATCACCACCAAAATGTACCTGCTGCCATTTGCTGTCGGTGGAAACGGTCCGGCAATGTCCAGGGCAATGCGTTCAAAAGGGCTTCCGATATTGTACTGCTTCATAGGAGCCTTTCTTCTTCCTTGTGGTTCATTGGTCGTAGCACAGGTAGTGCACTTCTTACACCAGTCCTTCACATCTTCGGAACTGTTCTCGCACCGTTCTCGCACTTTCTGGAGGGTCTTCTTCACACCTAGATGTCCTCCTGACGGACTGTCGTGTAATTTCCGCAGTACTGCTGCTACCCTTGTTCTTGGAATCACCAACTGTCTTCTACTTTTGGAACCTTCATCGTTCTCGATTACTCGCTGTAGCAAACCGTTTTCTAGAACCAGCGAGTCCCACTGGGCCCAATACGATTTCATCGTTGGCGAGTACCTTGAAATCTCCTGCCAAGTAGGTCGACAAATTTCCTTTTTCCAATGTCGGATTTTCTTCAAGTCGGGATCGTTCTCTTGTCCCTCTTCCAACTTTTCCGGTGTCCATTCGTCGCTGATCACCGTGGTTCTTCGAATGACAGCTTCCTTAGCTTCTGTTTTGGTACAGTGAGAGCACTCTGCTGGGCATGGTCTTTTGTTTGTAGCAGTTCTCGGTCGCTTGCACGAACTGCGTACATGTCCCATTTCTCCACAATTCAAGCTTCTCACAGCTTTCGATTTTCTATTTGAGATGCTTTTCATCATGTTGACAAGCTGGTCAAGCTTGTTCTCCACTTCTTCTTCACCTTGCCGTATACTCCGGAAGCCTGTGTAGCTGCTTCGTACTCCAAGGCTGCAGAGAGTACGTCGACCAGTGTCTTGTGCCGAGCCAAGCGTAGAGTTCTCTGCATTTCATGGTCACGAACTCCGTCGATGAATGTATGTACCCCTAAACATTCCATGACATTCTCCGGTGCCGATGGATAGGCAAACCGCACCAACCTCGCAATGTCTGCTTCGAATTCCTGCAGAGTTTCGTCGCGCTTTTGTTTGCGGTTTTTCAGCTGCGACTGGTACAGATGCTCCAAGTGTTCCAGGCCATATCTCATGTTCAATCGCTTTTTGAGTTGTTCAAAATCTTCGGTCTCTTCCACTGGAATGGTCTGGAGGATATCCATGGCGTCTCCCCTAAGGGCAAGAGTTAAATTCAACGCTTTTTCTTTCTCACTCCAGTTGTTTGCCTTTGATGCCGCCTCGAATTGCTTAAGATAGTTCGGCCATGACGTTTTACCATCGAATGTTGGCAGTTTCACTCGGCTGTTAATATCGTTTTCCCTTTTCGGTTTCAACTCTACTTTCTCTGCCAGTTCGTCTTTGTCGGGGCTTGCCTAGTTGTAATATCCGGGTGATGACTAGTCTTCCTTTCGATTTCTTTGATTTTTTGTTCCATTTCTTGCCCCATTCTTTTAATCTTTTCTTCCACGGCAGAAATTTTATTTTCCATGCCCAACATTTTATTTTCTATGTCCGCCGAAAGTTTACTTTCCATTGACGAAATTTCGTTTTTAATATCAGACATTTTGTTTTCCATCAAAGACATTTTATTTTCCATTTCCGTCGAAATTTTATTTTCCATGGATGACATTTTATTTTCTATGTCCGCCGAAAGTTTACTTTCCATGGACGAAATTTCGTGTTTTATATTCGTCGAAATTTTTTTTATGGAAGAGGTTATAGAGGCGGACGCTTCGTCGGTGAATTCAAACGTTTCCGGGTCCAATCCATTGTTAATCATAGCATTCTTCAGTCGTTCCAATAACGCTGACTTGGCCCCACTTGTGTCCAATTCGTAATCCTCCAACTCTCTTCGAAGGTCTGAAACTTTTAATTCACAAAGTTTCTTCGCCATCTTCCTGTATATTTATTTTTTAATCCCACTTCTGACACCAATGTAACGTTTATTCTAATTTATATTTACAAATTTATATTCAAATACGGTCCTTATTTAATAATTCATATAATACACTAAACACACACTAACTATCTATAATTTATATGAGAGTCACTTTATCGAGGCGCGATTGCTTTCTTTCAGTATCAACACTAACTGACTAACTAACCCCGCTGCGATGCTCGTCGCCTATTTATACTCGCACGTATGTATTTCTAGAAACCTCTCGAACTCGAAGTTTTGGTGGATGCGCCGGGTTTTTCTAGATGTTACGTATTCCAGATCATTCTTGAAAATACGGCGGAGGAGCCATAGTCGTATCATATGGGAATTTCACTGGGGGCACTAATTGAGCATATTAATGCAGCAGCTCGCGTAACAATACATACATCGCGTGAACAAATGCATCAGTGTCGTTAATCCTGCTTAATTTCAAAGATTACTATAAAAACTGTTGTGAATGGTATCAGAAACTTTATTTGAAATTGACACACTCTGTGTATTTTTGTAAATTCAATGAACTTACCAGTTTGGAAAAAGTTTTTCATTCTACGACCTCTTGTTGTAATTTATATTTTTCTTGAGGTTCTCGGAGTTTAAGAAATCTTAATGGATGCGGTGGATAAAATACGAGAAAATAACGTAAAAGAAGCAGGGGAAAAAGTGTATCAATTCGTAAAAATAATTTGTTCAAAGATACTGTCACGGCATGTTAAACTGCCAGCTAAAAACGTATGAAATGTGAAAAATATGAGGTAATAAACCAAGATTTCCGTGACACTTATGCTTATTATTCCCGAATGGTGATTCAACCTTGTAGTCATAATATGTGAGGTGATAAAGCTTCAACATATTATGTTTTGTTTGGATTTTATTATACAAAGACCAACCAAAAATAAGTACGGATTAGAATTATGTCATGGAATTTTCGAAAAAGTATATTTTTAATATAAATATATCAGATAATTATAATTTATTGTCAAACATGCCCAGCGGCTGTTTTAATGTATTTATCAAAGCGCTGGGTTTTTGTTTCAATATAATGAAAATTTGATTGATTTTACATTTTGCTCTAGTTTATTTATTATTGAAATTGTGTATTGCCCAAGAGTGTTCTGATTTGATCAGACAGAATAATTTATAACACATTTGAATTATGAATATAGTGCAGTTGCATTTTGTTCAAAAACCTTTCTCGAATGTATACATCTGGATTGTAGATCAATAATTTTTTAATGAAAAAAAAATGAATACAGAAAATGTTGATATTTTCCTAAACTGTGCACAACCAAATAAAGTTTTAAATGTGTGACAGGCTCCAAATCACTTCTTTATGTTCGCCTTTGTTTAAAATACGCTTTCCACTGATAATTTCGACAAGGAAATGGGAAAAGTTATAAATGATTACAGATTTTGAGCCAGAATGCTAGAACTACAATTTATTTCGATTACAATTTCCTTTTCTTTATTTTTTTTGAGTGGCGAACATTAGCAAAAAGTTTATTTGCGTGTTGTTAATTATTTTTTCCATAAAAAGAGTGTTGTAGTTTTTTTTTGAAAATTCTTATTTTTCAATTTTTTCGACTCTCTTATCGTTTGCCAGCGATTTTTGGATATGGAATACGAAAAACTATTACATTATTAACCTTCCTTCAAAATTTAAACGCGAGACATCGATATTTGGCATCACAGTAATTAAAAGAGCGTTGTAGTTTTTTTTTGAAAATTCTTATTTTTTAATTTTTTCGACCCTCTTATCGTTTGTCAGCGATTTTTGGATATGGAATACGAAAGACTATTACATTATCCACCTTCCTTTAAAATTTAAACGCGAGACATCGATATTTGGCATCACAGTAATAAAAAGAGTGTTGTAGTTTTTTATTTTTTCGACCCCCTTATCGTTTTTCAGCGATTTTTGGATATGGAATACGAAAGACTATTACATTATCAACCTTCCCTTTTTAAAATTTAAACGCGAGACATCGATATTTGGCATCACAGTAATAAAAAGAGTGTTGTAGTTTTCTTTGAAAATTCTTATTTTTCAATTTTTTCGACCCTCTTATCGTTTTTCAGCAATTTTTGGATATGGAATACGAGAGACTTACATTATCAACCTTCCTTTAAAATTTAAACGAGAGACATCGATATTTGGCATCACAGTAATAAAAAGAGTGTTGTAGTTTTTTTTGAAAATTCTTATTTTTCAATTTTTTCGACCCTCTTATCGTTTTTCAGCGATTTTTGGATATGGAATACGAAAGACTATTACATTATTAACCTTCCTTCAAAATTTAAACGCGAGTCATCGATATTTGGCATCACAGTAATAAAAAGAGTGTTGTAGTTGTTTTTTTGAAAATTCTTATTTTTCAATTTTTTCGACCCTCTTATCGTTTGTCAGCGATTTTTGGATATGGAATACGAAAGACTATTACATTATCAACCTTCCTTTAAAATTTAAACGCGAGACATCGATATTTGGCATCACAGTAATGAAAAGAGTGTTGTAGTTTTTTTTTTGAAAATTCTTATTTTACAATTTTTTCGACCCTCTTATCGTTTTTCAGCGATTATCAACCTTCCTTTAAAATTTAAACGCGAGACATCAATATTTGGCATCACAGTAATAAGAAGAGTGTTGTAGTTTTTTTTTTTAAATTCTTATTTTTCAATTTTTTCGACTCTCTGATCGTTTTTCAGCGATTTTTGGATATGGCAACCACCCAGCAACTGTCAATAGACGTTGCCATTTTATTCAAACTTTACTAAAGCATCAAAATTAAGAGCAAACGAAACAGAAAATACAGCAGACATAAATATTTGAAAAATATCAATATAAATATCTATTTTCGATGTTGTTCAAGTATTACTAATAATAAAATTATTAATACAAGCACAAGTAAGTTCTAGGTAAAATATAGTATGTAATTCGTGTTGTGAAGCAATTTAAAATGCTTCTTACAACATACGTTACCACTTCCCATTCGTTACAGCAGCAGAAAATGGTACATTAATAATAAAATATCAATGTGCACTATCCATTAAAAACATTAATGAAGAGGCAACAAGTATAAGTGAAAAATTATGTCGAGTGTGGGAAATCTTATCATTATGACGAGCATAAAAGTTGAGTTAAGCGGATTGCTTGTGTCAGTAAGCGAGAGATTAGTAAAATTGTGAATGTTTGAACTTGTGATTGAAATAACCAGTTTAATACTTCAAGAGCATAATTATCTGATCGGTATAATTTTACAGTGTGGCTAGAGTTGAATTTAAAATTAGAAGTTCATGTGACATATCTAGAAGTGTCATAATTCACGCAATTTACTAAAAATCTATGTTTTCCGCCGTCCCAAGTTTATTTTTGTATGAATTCCGTTCGCAATTTGGTTTAGTATTATTTAATTTTATTTTATTTTAAGGGGTAAGATGGATACAATGATTATATTTCCTTCCCCTTCTTCAAATACACAATGTAAAGATATCATCAGTGTTTATAATTTCATCAATTTCCTTGGGTTTGTATTAGTTTGACAGCAAATGTAACGCGGGACTGGAACGGAATTCTTGAAATAATAAAGTAAGTAGTAGGTACGTAATGTAATATTCTAGGCAAGTTATAGCATTTTATGCGGATTTCTGTATATGTGGTATAAACTTCAAAGTTCCACCGGTGAACCTTTGGTATGTATGTGTGTATGTCCTATGTATTTTAAGGTGACATTCACTGAGACCTAAAAGATCTATTGTGCACCCTTACTTTTCAAATGTTCCTCTTCTGTCCAGTAATCTCCCAAGTGCTGTGTTCTAGGATTCTGAAGTGCTGTGCAGTTGGAAAGTATGTGGATGGAGATTCCTTCTTCCATGCCAGGATCCTTGTTAAAACAGTTTTACTTTGACTTATGCATTCATTTGATCTCAACAGGTTGTAGTCACCCAGAATAGTATTTAATTGTATGAGCCCTACTAGATATTTTAGTCCCCCTCTTTGCTAGTTCATCTGCTATTTCATTTCCTTCTATTTCAGTGTGTCCTGGAATCCATAGTAAGGTGACTATTTTGTTCTCGCCTAGTTCATTGAGTTTGTCTAGGCATTTCGACACTATTTTGGAAATTATTACACAAGAGCTCAGTGCTTTGATGGCTGCTTGACTATCCGATATTATGATAATCCTTTGTCTTCTGTATCATTTATCAATATTGAACTGGGCGCACTTTCTTATGGCGTGGATTCACGCTTGAAAAATACTTGGGGTTTTTCCCAAGCTTTCAGAGTGTTTGGTTCCTGGCTCGAACACTCCTATCCCAGTTCCTCCTATTGCTATTGAGCCGTCTGTGTACGATTGAACGGCATTCTTTCCAAGTCTGGTAATGGTATTTGGATCCCATTCCTTCTTGTTGCTCAATTCCGTAACGAATTTCTTTGAAAAGTTATACTTTTTCATCACACCGTCTTGTGGCATGTCCCAGGTTGTCTGATTTCTAAGAAGTGAGTAACCTTTGGTTATATATCTATCTTGATATAATTTTATAGAAGATTTTTGCAAAATAAAATTCCGTAGTGGTTAAAGTCATATAATGCAATATATTTTCCAAGATATAACATAAATCTGTGACATCCTGCCAGAAAATAAGCAGATCGGCAAATCAAGCAGAAATAACGGGATGATATTGGTTAATGAACCAAACATAACGTTTCTTTGGTTAACTGCTAACGTCATGACGGACTGAATACATCTGAATTTTATATCCGGGTCGGTCTCTTTCGACGGATTCAACAAATAGTGTGTAAAATACAGTGAAAACATAAGAAAAAAACCTTTTAGTGCGCTATGTATTATATGCAATTTTTCATACTTAAATAAATCTTTTCAGTAATTTCTTAATCGCCAATAATATTCTCGTCTAAAGCACTAATTACTCAAAAATAGGAGATAGGCGCCAGCAAATATTTCCGTCAAAAGCACTTACTACTTAAAATTAAGAATATAACGAGGGATACCGTTTTCGGCCAATACAAGCAATTTCAAAAAATAGAATTGAAAATAAAGCCAGCATTAAGATCGTTTTATCTGAGAATTTCAAAATATTATTATTATTATTATTATTACATGATAAGGGCAGAGGATCAAGTCCTATTTTGCCCATAATAATTTACAGAATATAAACAAAACAATAACTGACACTACACTAAGCCTAAAAAAACTACAGATCGAAAATATAGGAGTCTATTTGATTTTTGAAACTATTAACATTTTCCGAGCTAAGAGTGCCCACGAAGACGGTCGTCTAAATTGAGGGGGCAAACTGCTTGAAGGTCGCCGAAGTTGAATTTCAAAATTCGAAAGGAAAGAATAAGGTCGGAGACGTCTTTCTTCAAATGTTGTAAGATTTGCCATGGTTAATCTCGCTTCGTACGTAGGTCTAACACGGCCAAAAGACAATATGGTTGCGCGTCTTTGCACTCTTTCTAGCATTTCACGATCTCGAGCTAAATCTGGATACCACGAAGGCCCGGCGTATTCAAGTATTGGTCGGACATGGGCCTTGTAAAGTTTGCAATACGTTTCGAAAGAAGCTTTAGAAAAAGTTTTTTGTATTAGGAACAGTTTAGAGTTCGCGCGTTTACAAATATGAGAAAATTGAATAGCCAAAAAGGCTGGAAATTTTGAGATTCTCAAAAAAGATCCTACTATTAAATTTCAGAAGGAAATAAAATTAGCGGTAAATAACTCCAAATCGATAATAAGCGACAAAGAAAAACACAAATTATTTTTACCAAATCCACAACACCCTGAACTCTATTCATTAATCAAACTTCATAAAGAAGGGTACCCAATTAGACCGGTTGTCTCTTTTTTCACAGCACCGTCATTTAAAATCTCAAAATTTCTAATAGATACAATTTCCAAATATTGTTCATTCAAACCTCAATTTTCAATTGAAAACTCAACAGAACTAATTAATAATATTCAAGATAATAAACTAACTCACTTGTCTAAATTCATATCTTTCGATGTAACAAATCTATTCCCTAGTATACCTCCTGATGAAACTATCACTCTTGTTGATAAGTTGCTCACTTACAATAATACTAATCCCATAATTCAGTCTGATATTATAAATTTATTAAGAGTTTGCTTAAATCAAAATTATTTTCATTTCAACGGAAAGGTTTATAGCAGTTAAGAGGGTTTGATTATGGGCAACCCTCTCAGTTCCCTATTATCAGAAATTGTCATGGATAATATGGAAAAGATAATTCATAAGCACCCCCTTTGTAAAAAAATTGTTTACTGGCACCGATATGTAGATGACATTTTAGCT
>CAJUYI010000052.1:94748-129774 GCA_910591695.1 Galerucella pusilla
GACCAAACTCGCTACAAATATTCGCGCGACCACTGGAGGGTTAATGAAACACCCTGTATATTTGCATATTTTTGAAATCCTCTCAATGAACCGATTCCAACAAACTAAATAATGTATGGTCAATTATGAATTATACAGGGTGAAATTTTAATATTAATAATTTATTACACTTGAAATATTGGTGAGTACTTTTTTAAATTAGCTAAATATGGATTTATCAAAAATCTAAACTAACTAATTATTAGACGTATTTGTATATCAAACAAAACCTGCTACGCCCATGAATTTTATCATAAATACCTAAAAATTGCCTAAAAAACGCCAATCATTAGACAAAATCGGTAAATAATGTGGATTGTTTTCTATTCTGTCAGTTGTTGATGTGTTGACAGTTTATACTGAAAAAGTAAAATATTTGTCAAACACTCATTCCTTATCGACATAACAATGAAATATTTAACTGAGACTCACCGAATTGAGATTTTAATGATGATGGGGTACGGAGATAACTGCAGGAGTCAAGTTGAAGTGGCAAACTTATTTAATCACAGGTATCCGGAATTGCCTAATATTTCACAAAGTACTGTGTCTAAAATTCATGCACAATTCAGAGAACTTGGATATGTCAAACCATTGAAAAGAAAACCACACTTCGTTGAAGATGATGTGAAAGTGGATATTTTGTTAAGTGTCGAAGAGAATCCAACTACAAGTACACGTCAAATTGCCCGTTAAAATAATGTTAGTCATACAACTGTTTTAAGACGTCTTCATAAAGAAAAACTTCATCCCTACAAATTAACTTTTGTGCAGGAGTTAACAGAATACGATCCAGATCGTAGAATGGATTTCTGCGAAAGATTGATGAATAAGCTGAACAGAAATGAGATAGCTCTTGGTACCATTCTTTTTTCTGACGAATCAACATTCACATTGAATGGAGAGGTAAACCAGCAGAACTGTAGATATTGGTCAGCAGAGAATCCTAATTGGATGCGTGAGACACATACTCAGTACCCTCAAAAGGTGAACGTTTGGGCCAGTATCATAGGCTATCATATTATTGGTCCTATATTCATAGATGGAAATTTGACAGCTGAAAAATATTTAAATATGCTTAGAAATGAAGTTATTCCTGCGTTGGCAAACTTATATCCCAACGCAATAGATCCTAACTTACCGAATGAAAATGTTTGGTTCCAGCAAGATAGGGCAACACCCCATTATGCTTTAATGGTAAGAACTTATTTGGATGAAATCTTCCCTTATAAATGGATTGGACGAAGAGGTACTATCGAGTGGCCAGCTAGATCGCCAGACCTTACGCCATTAGATTTTTTTCTGTGGGGTTATCTCAAGAACAAAGTATATGCAACACAACCAACTAGCATTGTAGACCTCAAAGAAAGGATAACTACAGAAATACGAAATATTTCACCTCAAACTTTAAACAAAGTTAATGAGGAGTTCTATAGGAGACTGTGCTTTTGCCAACAACTAGTTGGAGAACATTTTGAGCATTTATTTTAATGTATTAAAATCAAATACATCAGGTATTTTATGTATATGTGTTTAATAACTGTAAAAATGAAAATTTCACCCTGTATAATTCATAATTGACCATACTTTATTTATCTTCTGTATGTTACTTGTGGTATATTATTCATTCTTTTTTTAATTTTTTGGGAAATTAAACCACAATATTTTTAAATAATAAACGAACACAAAAAATATATCAAAGATAGGGAATTCTTTAAGTCAGCTATTTGCAAACATGCTTGGGAAGAGGGTCATCAAATTCAATGGGATTCATCGAAAATAATATCAAAAGAACCCAATAATAAAAGACGGAAAATCAAAGAAAGTGCTTTAATACAACTAAATGCAGATAAATGTGTAGCTAGTATTTCAGCCGAATGTAGTCAAATTTGGTTACCAATGTTAGAAAGAGAAATTTCCAATAATCAATTACCTGCGTTATCAGGATAGCATCATAAGTTTTTATCCAGGTTTTCCTATGATTTATAATTTGAATAGTTGTTAATCGATACACATTTCAATACACAAAATCACAAAACTGAGTATACATATTTCAAAAACTTAAATATTCATACACAAAAAAACTATCAAGAAACGCGTTTTATTAACATTTCCAATATAAGCGAAAAAAACGCGCTATCCCAATAAAAACCGTTTCTGGAACGTGCACTTCACTGGATCCATTTCTAGTAGACTATCATATCGTTGGAATGTCATAAAATGAAATATTTCATTTCACATTTTGCCACAGATATGATCTACTATGAATGGACCTTAATAAAAATTTGATAACAAAATTTTGCAGTCTTAAACTTCAAAATAATTTTTTGATTGTCTAGTTGTCAAATTTTTTCTGTTGTGTCAGTTAGGGATAAAAAATTACTTAATTTCTACTTATTTTTTCTTGACAACGGTAGCTGGAACGCTACCGAAACGTTGAAGTAAAGAATTTAAAAATATTGTGGTTTAATTTCCCAAAAAAATAAAAATAAAAAGAATACTTTATTTAGTTTGTTGGAATCGGTTCATTAAGAGGATTTCAGAAATATGCCAATATACAGGGTATTTAATTTAAAAAAAACAACACCGACTATGGCATACTTGCGTGAATCACCCTGTACATTTACATTATGTTCACATAACGCACAATTCAATTCAAAAGTTTACGTGTCTCGGCATTTTTTTTAATTTTCTAAAATAATGACATAAAGAATTTTATTCCATAAGTGGTTTCCACACTGCATATTCAAATTTAATTAAATCCATTTGACTGTTCCACACTGTATATACCTGGATATATTCTGTAATTCAAGAAGAAATGGAGATGTGGCAATAATACCTGTGCGCCATCGAGGCACGTTAAGCTAAAATAAAAAAAATAAAAAATTTGGCATTTTCATAGTTCATTGAATGGAATTCACAAAATACGTATTCAGAAAGTTCATTTTTCTCTTGGTCAACTTTGCTGTTACAATTATGGGATGCTATTCTATTCGCATCTCTTTGTAATGATTACAAAGCACGAGACGAAATATTTCCCGTATCACTACCACGTATATATCGTAAAGAATCAATTGTAAAGGTGATATTTTATTATTCATGTCTATCGAACCCACAATTCCATGTAATACGAGAGAAAGGCTCTGTGCGGAATCAACCCATTTTAAAAAATTCATTTATATATAGCCCAATTGCACCGAAGGATGCCATTGACACGAAAGCATAAATCACGGAATTTCAATAAACCCAGACAAGCGATAATTCACATTATACATCCTCGTTTTAGATTTTAGAGAAATCGGTTATTTAATATTTAACCATTGTTCTATGTACAATGAGATTTAAGTATGGAACGCCTCAATTACAGAATCGGATCAGAAGATATTTACAACGAGAATTCACACTGCACCTTGCAAGTTGCAGCTAAACTGTTGGGCATATACAGCAAGTCGAGCAAATATGAAGGAATTCTCTCGCTTGGGAAATACGCTTCGCTATTTCAAGTAGAGGTCTATGCAATACTTGCATGTGCAAGGGCAAATAACATGAGAGCCTTCAACAACAGGCAGATCAGGATCTACAGTGACAGTCAAGCTAGCCTTAAAACACTTCAGAGCTCTAAGGTAATATCTTTGCTGGTATGGAAATGCGGCGAAGAACTTAGAAGACTGCCGACTCGGAACAGTGTAACACTGGAGTGGCCAACCAGAGCGATGGAGGTGATCCTTGGTCTCACTTCCCTTGACATACATATCAAGGAGGTTATTTTGATGACCATGACACGCTTAGCTCTACCGGTATACAAACTGACGTAGGATCTGGTAGATTGAGACGTAACCTATGGCGTGAGGTACTCAATGAGGTCCCACTGCTGCAGGCAAATACGGAGGCAATCTCACCACACTATGCCTTCCACAGGCCCTATAAGGTAATCATTTAATATAACACACAAGACACATCAGAAGAAGGCGCACTCCGCATCTTCACGGATGGCTCTAGAACCAATATGGGCTCAGGATGTGGAATTTACTCCAGATCTCTGAACCTAAACATCAAATGCGTTGCTCAAACAGAGCTCACTGCTATCTACATCGCCGCAAAAGAGATTACCAAAAGAAACACCACAGGTAATAAAATTCACATCCTTACGGATAGTAGACAAGCACTACTAGCCCTGAACAGACCACGTATCACATCAGGCCTAGTACTGGAGTGTTACCTGTTCCTGATCGAAGCCAGTAGCAACAACGAAGTCACTCTAGGCTGGATCAAGGGGCACAGTAAATCGAAAGGTAACCACATTGCCGTCTTACTAGCCAGGAAAGCAGCCTCCCAAAAAACTTTTGGGACCTGGCGCACTTTCATTGGTCTGTCGGCGTCGGCTATGATTGACCTAATAAAGGAACACTCCCTTGATAAGTTTAAGGGTAGATGGGACGATGCAGAAGGTTGCAGGATTGCCAAGAAACTGCTGCTGTATCCGGACAGCAAAGTAGCCAAAAAATACGTGACTATGAACAGACAGAACCTTCGGACAGCCACGGGTATTCTAACCGGTCATTGCCACCTACGGGTCTGTCTGACACTTCACTTTGTAGAGGATGTGAACAGGAAGATGAGACTGTCGAACACATTCTTTGTGAATGTCCGACACTCTCTCAATTTAGGTTTTCCGTATTCGGCGAGTACAGGCTAACACAAGCCAGCGTGAGGGAGCTTACTTCCGGTTACGTTATCGCCTACTTCAAACAAGTAGGCTGGATGACGAGCCAGAAGGAAGTCTGAACCTCAGAAGGATGCACAATGGACCAATTGTGCTGTGGGGGTCACCCACCCTTCAAATTCTTACAGATAAAGATACAGAACACTGGAGTGGGTCCCAGGTCACAAAGGAATCGCTGGCAATGGAAAAGCTGACGAGCTCGCAAAAGCAGGATCGTCAACTTACGGGAAACTTTCCCACAAAGGAGCACCTGAACAAAATAGGGCTGTATAACGGAGACCTTAGGCAGAAGATGCAAAAAGGATACCGAAACAGCTCTGCATATGCTATGCAGCTGTGAGACGCTGGACAACAGGAGGCAGAAACTGTATGGTAGACCCCAATTGACTCCAGAAGACTTCTACAACCAACCAGCAAAGAACCTGTATGAGCTAATACAGGGAACGAATTTGTAGAATAGGAGTATCCATAATAAGCCAAGGGGAGGCTGAGGTGTCCATAATAAGCCAAGGGGAGGCTGAGGTGGTGCTGGCGAAGGGACGGCTCCTTTATAAAAAACTGTCGAGAATACACAGCTTGGACCTCCTTGTTAAATGGAAAAACCTACAGTGGGCTTTTGGTCTGTCCAAAACTTTTATTAGGTTATAAAAGACCGAAAAGCTGTATTACTTCAGGTACATTTATGAAAATTTTAGGAAATATTTAAAGTATTTTGTAATAATTTTTAAAATCTTATTAAAAACTAGGTTACTTTCTTGTACATAAAAATAGACTATAAATGTCATATAGCTTACTCTGTACTCACTCAATATATGTAGGCACACCATCTGGCAACTGTTTAACAATATCTAAAGTACGTAATTATTAGCGCCAAACAAAGATGATGTTTAAGTTGGAGAAGTTGGCAGGTTGTGGTATTCATTTATATCCGGAGCACATTTGCAGCAACGATTATGATAGATCAAATTTTGAAATTAGCTATAGCTGAGAAAATTAAAGACAATGTACATAACAGCTTGCTCTATGTATATATCAAGGTAGGTGGGATGAGATTTGAGATGAAATTTAGTAGATACACATGGAAATTAATGAATAAATTTTGAATATTTAACCGTAATAAGTAGGATTTTTGTTTTTAGTCTTTTTTCTCTTGTTTCGATCGTCTGCGTCTCGAAAAATCAAGTCCAGATAAGACAAGACAAGATATTTTTGAAAATCTACCAGAAGAAATCCAGAACTTATCTGAGAATAAAGAGATGAGACAACTGATTAACCCTAGTTTCAAGAACTCGTGTATACATTTCCTTTCTCCTCAAGATCGCCTGCTTGCCTGGAGTAAATATAAAAAATAATTACTTTCCCAACGATTTCTTTTATAGATTGTCCCTTTCTATTAACACCTAGCAATGCTATATATTTATTCGATTCTCTCCAAGGAAATGTCTGTCATCAGTTTATGCAACAGTTGATCCTCTGGGAACATCCATATAAAAGGAAAAGATTAATTTTTTCCGATAAAACCCGCAAACACTAATCGTTGGCTTTTACGAGATATCTTATATACAGGATAGCTCATTTTTCACTCACGTGAAGTTACACATAGGTTCAACTGACATGTGATAAATTACTTTTCAGATAAAACAGCATGTACGCCAGTGGTGTTGCCATTTCGGGAGATAATTCTTGAAATACGTTCATTTCAACTGTGGGATTTCAGTTACGGACAGGCTAGAATTATGGAAAAATTGATTTTATAAATACGGAAGAAAGAAGAAACGGAACTTCTGGAATTGAAATAGAAAATATGGGAATCGGTGCAAAGATTTAGTTCGTAGTGTTTAAAAAAAAATAACGCCCATTGGACTTACTGCGGTATCTCTCAGTTTCTTTAGGAAGTAAAATCCTGTGTTTTTTAATGTTTTTCATTTATTTTTGCAGCAAAAAAAACTTCGGAATGTTATGGAAATTGTGTCTTTGTGTTTTGCTTATTGCGTATAGTCACGAGATTGGGGTTATTTTTCCATGATGGAAGGATAAAAACATTCGGTATTATTTTAAAAATGAAGTTCTAGAAATATTGATGTGTACGCGGGAAAACGTACTCTTCCAGAATATTTTACCGATTTTGAATGAAAGCGTTTACCGATGTCAATTTCGAAATGCCGAGCTCGTTTGTCAATACCCATCGTCAATATTTTATTTGCGTATGCGTCTTTTATTTTCTGGCAACGGAACGAAGTGTTGGATATATATCAAGAGCGCGTATCACATTGACAGCGATTTTTCATGATAAAACCCTTTGAAAGCTCATCTAGAGTTTTTTGTTCGGCGATTGCCTTTGGGTCATTACAACCCAATTAGCTACGAATTGTGAAGAGCGAAACGAGAATATGCAAACGTTTATCACTGACGAAGAGTTTAATTCTTTTTCGAAAAAACAAGTCAATAGGGCGAGGAAGAAAAATGATAATATACAATATTAACTACAGTTTAATTTTTTATAGAGACCATATCCCCTGAAAAATATATACAGAGCATTTCAATGAAAGCTCCCGGGCTTAGTGGATTTACCAAACAATGGTCAAGCCAATGGTCACGTATGGCTCAGCAGTCTGGTGGACTAATGGTCAGCAAAATACAGCTAGAGCAAAGCTACTATCAGACAATATATACAGATGCTTCCAAAACATCAACAGGCGTAGGAGCAGCAGTTATCTATAACAAAGAAAAGCACGGACTGCGTCTACCAGCAATCTGTAGTTCTTTCACAGGAGAAAGTCTAGCTGTTCTCCACACAATAAAGATATCCCTAACCATAAATAAGGATAAGTTGATAATCACACCCACTCACTCAGTGTTATAGAAAGTCTCCATTCCATTTATACAAAAAACGTAGTGATGCAGAAAATCGGTGTTCCCGATAATATAAAGACAGCTCTGAAGGACAAATTAGATAAAACCTTAAAATGTCTTAAGTCAATTAATATTTATGAGCTGTAGACCTTATTTTTTTATGTTTATAATGAACTCCATATGTATTCAAACTGCCAATGACCCAAGTGGTTGACGCAGTGTATGTGAAAATGAGAGAAAAATGAAAAAATAAAAAAATAAAAAACTGCAAGGTTTGCAGCGAATAGCATGCCTGGCCATTACCGGAGCCATGTCATCCACACCAACGGCGGCTATGGAAGCCCTCCTGCAACTAGCTCCTCTCCACATTCATTAGGAGAAGGAAGTCAGGACAGCGGCTCATAGAATGCTATCATTGGAGAGGCAAATAAATGGAGAGACTTTGAGGGATCACTCGGGATTGATGAGGGAAATACAAAATCACCACATTCTTGGGATGTTCTCGGATCTTTATGTTACAAAACTTCACGTTTGTTTTTGGAACTTTAGTTCTTTACGTCTAGTTATGTTTGAGCGACCGGGGGTCGCGACGCAAAATATCTAACCGTTACGTTACGTTACGTTATGTTACGTTGCTTCGTTATGTGCCTTGCTTGCGTGCGTGTGCTCTGTCCTGAGTCTCTCTCTCTCTCTCGTTTACAAGCTGGGAATCGAACCCGAGCCGCCCGCGTGGAAGGCGAGCATTCCACCACTGAACCACCTATTTGCGCGATTGATCTTTTTTGTTTATTTACAGCATCGGTTGTCAGGTCGGTAAGTTGCGTTTACTGGTTTCTAAGTTTAATACGTCGGTAAGTGATTTACTTACCGTTCAGACGTCGAAAAGTAATGAATAGCATAAAAACAATTTCACCAGAATGCAAAATATATTTTAAACTGATCGAGAAGTATAGATGTCACTTTTGACATTTCGTTCATTTCGAAGAAATTTAAATTATTTTATTCGGAATTTATTTCAATACGATCGCGCAAAAAATGGTATAAGCATCTCGAACGTTAAGGGTAATTACAACGTTTGCATGTAGATTCCTCTCGTAAAATTGGTCAAAATGATATGAGGATTAAGGGGTCTAGCACATTTACTTTTCGAAATACAAGGCGTTGAAATTTTGAAAACTTGAATGTTTTAATTCGATAACTTTAAAATGGATGGATAAATTGATTTGACATTTGGCAGGTTGTTTTTAAATGTAAAAGGGCATATTTTGATAGAAATAGTAGTTTGTGCAACTAGTGTGGATATGATGGCCATATCGCACGAGGACGAAGTTTGAGCACGACGCCGTAGGCGGAGTACTCCATCGTTCAAGTGCGATATTGACAATCCAATAGAAAAAAAAATTTCTATAAACTGTAATATAACTTCAAATTGAAAATTTAACAATTCAATTTTATGTTTCCACTAATTTTTTTGTTCTACCTTTTTATTTATTTTTGGTCTAAATTCTTTTAATACTGTTAAAATATTTAGCAATAATTTCAAGCTGGTATTAAACCATTAGTTGTTGATAAAATAAAATAAAATTTTATACTGTTGAATTGAGGACGGAATGATATTGAATACACATGGGATAAAATGTAATAAATTCAACAATCACTTCGAATCCTTCGTAACAGTAAACAACTATTGAAACGAAGCTGGTGAAAACAGAGCTATTTACTCGATTTCAAGCTGATACAACAAACTGAGATGATAGGGAGATATCACAATACCTATTCAATGTTACAAAAATATTTTTGTTTAATTTGATTCTTTGCTACACTAAATACATTCTTGACCATAACTATTCATCGCCTTTTAATTACTCCCAGAAGAAAATAAAAAGATATGAAACGTAAATAAAAACTGAATTGTGTGAATTTTGTTTCAGTGTGTCCCAATTCCGGGATTGGGATTCAGACGAGGAAGCTACAAGTGCGTGTGTAGACCGGGATTCTTCTTTCCGGATATTAAGGCCGAGAGACGTTATTACAACGGCACAGTTCTCGAAGAAGAATACGAAAAACGTATGCTGGTAAGTGTGTGGCTATTCATCAAACTTGAGGGCGTACACAGCTTTCGCATTTTTCAACTTTTGTTGATAATTTTGGTTTTCGTAACTTTCTGGAATATTGTAACATTGTCTTAGCCCAGAAAATTGCTAAATAGTGGTCCTTAGATGGAAACTATCTATTTTCATAGCCTCGTTTAACAATATCCATGCAATAATTTACTTGACTACATAGCGCCCATTGCTCAGACTTGCAAAAATCACTATTTCACTGTCGTTTAGAGGACACGTACATTTTCATTGAAATCCAAAACAGTATGGTTCGTTTTCTATTTAACAATTTCCAAATATTTCCCAGAGTATTACTATTTTATAGGAGTCGGACCATATCATTCCACTACAGCTTGTTATAGTTTGTGTATTAATTCAATAATCACTTTGCAGTGAAATTGCGAGACAATGTCTGCCCTAATGCCTTCTTTGTTCAGCGTTGTGTGTAATTTAAACGTGCAATGCCCTATTATTTCCTAATCTTTCAACGGAGTCGAAAAAAGGATAAGTAAAATAGGAGCAGGTCTTCACCTCGTAACAATGAATGAGTTTCAAATCATCCCCTTAAGCCCTTATGCAGCTGAAAAGCACCGACAGATTAAGATTTCATGGGAACCTACACACAAGAACGAAGTCCATGCTGGTGTATTATGAAAATGGGAAAATTGGAAAATTGGAAATTTACTATTATTATTAAAAAGGGATTTGGTAATTAATAGATATATCTGTCAAAGGTAAAAGTATAATACTACTTACAGAGTCTTTGAAAATCAGAAAACAAAGACGCAATAATTACTTACTCGGGCTATTATATGCCACGAAGGACATTAAGTGACTCTTAAACGGGGTTGGTATATCTACAGGGTGGTCCTAAGTAATTGTAAGTAAATGTAAAAAATATATATTACCTACATATTTCTACACGTTTTGTACATTGTTAACTCCCAGCATCATTGTACTTACCAAAAAAAGATAACTAAGTTACTGATAATAAAGTAATATTTCATATTATATCTGAAAAACCATGTCGCATTTAAATAATCATTCATAACGTGGAAATATGCATGAAAATCAAACACAAACAGAGTATTTCCCATATATTTAGCATTGTACATCACCGATTGAGATTCCCACATGACGTCACACGCTGTCGGCTACATGCGCAAGAACATACCGTGAGTAAGTGTATCGTGGTACCATACATATTTTTTATGTTAACTGCTACAATACCCTAATACTGTTCATCTCAATACTAAAATAGTTATTTGTTTTACTAGGCGTAAAAGCACAAGATTTAATGCCGCGGCTAGTGTTTCAAACCAGCCAAGGCATTAAATCTGCTTTTCTGCCGTGTGAAACATATAATTTTTTCTTCAAATTTGTTCCAATTCCACGCAAAATCGACTTTTTCATATTTAAGTTGCGTTTCATTATCAATATCCAAATAACTAAATTATTTTATCAAAGGTAACTGGGCCCTGCGTTACTATGTTTACCGCTGATGACGTTTGTTGAATATGTTTGTTTACTACAGAGCCAGAAAGAACTAATCAGAAGAGGAATTTCTGGCAAAAACATAATAATCTGCACTGATAGTAGACAAGCCCTATTAGCCTTGAACAGACAACGTGTTATATCGAGGCTAGTACTAGAGTGCCACCAAGATTTAGCTGACGTCTCGGCAGATAACAACATTATCCTGAGGTGGGTTAAAGGGCACGACAGGAGTAAAGGAAATCGCATTGCTGATTCTTTAGCCAGGGAAGCCGCTGGACTAAAAATTCTAGGACCTACGGCGTAACGAATTCGACAATTGCGAAACTAGCCAAACGTTACACCAATGCTCAATCCCTTAAGAGATGGGATGGAATCAAAGGATGTAGTCTTGCCAGGATCAGCCTGGGCGACCCTGGGAAGCTGGCGCCGAAGAAATATTTGGCGATGACCAGGAAAAACCTACGTTTAACAGTAGGATTTCTGACTGGTCACTGTCAACCAAGTAAACACCTCCATACTATGGGGCTAGTGGACACACCTCTATGCAGGATGTGTGAACAGGAAGATGAAACTGTCAGGCATGTCTTTTGCGAGTGTCCGGAGTTATCGTCAATAAGATAGTGTGTGTTCGGTGAGTCTTGGCCTACACCTGCCGATATAAAGGAGATGTCTCCCAGTGACCTGTCCACCTTCCTGAGAAGGACAGGATGGACAATGACCTAGGAGGACAACTCCTCGGGAAGATGTACAATGGGTCACATGTGGCCTAAATGCTGTGAACCTACACACTCATCCTCCCTACTCTACAGATACAGATACAGATGTTTGTTTACTGTTTACTTTGT
Source organism: Galerucella pusilla (assembly GCA_910591695.1). Taxonomy (NCBI): domain Eukaryota; kingdom Metazoa; phylum Arthropoda; class Insecta; order Coleoptera; family Chrysomelidae; genus Galerucella; species Galerucella pusilla. Next base: position 106,808 of record CAJUYI010000052.1, read on the forward strand.
TTTGAGAAGTTGTCATGCTAGAAATGGATTTACTGCAAAGTGAGGATGAATTGATGCAATTAACACCACCTGAGATAAGAGACCAGGCGCGAGATGCGGAATTTAACCTTTTACCGGAAAAATCAAGAACTGTATATGAACTCACATACAGCAGATTCATGGAATATGGACAGAAGAAAAATATAGGATCTTTCTCTGAAAATGTGCTGATTGTCTATTTTTCCGATCTGTCAAAGAAAATGAAGCCTTCAACGTTATGATCTACCTATTCGATGTTGAAAGCTACCCTGAAGATAAAAAATAACATTGATTTGGCATAATACCTGAAATTACTGGCTTTTTTGAAACGCCAGTCAGACGGTTTCCATGCAAAAAAATCCCGAGTTTTTCAAAGAGAAGAAATCGAGAAATTTTCATCAGATGCCCCAGATGAACTGTATTTGTGTACGAAGGTAGGAATATATTGAAAATGATCTATTATGGATTAAAGAACTAATTTTCAATTTATATTTTAGGTTGTACTTATTGTTGCAGTCGCTGGGGCTTGTAGATGTGATGAACTTTTGCAAATGAAAACAGATGATATAAATGATATGGGCGACAAATTGCTAATTATGCTACCAAATACTAAGACCAAAAGATCAAGATCTTTTGTAGTAACGGAATATTTAAGCGTTAACAGAAAATATGCAGCCTCCAGACCCTCGAATTTAAATAATCGGTGTGTCTTCTATAAGTATGCGAACGGTAAAGCACATCATCAATTCATTGACATTCACAAATTCGGTAAAATGCCAGAAGAAATTGCTACTTTTCTGGGACTATCCCATGCGAAAGAGTATACCGGGCACTGCTTTCGCAGAACTTCGGCCACGTTGCTGGTGCATTCTGGTGGGTACATAACAATGTTGAAGCAACATGGAGGATGGAAGTCTTCCGCTGTCGCGGAGGGCTATATTGAGGACTCACTAGCCAATGAGTCGAACATCGGCAATAAAATATTATCTGGCGTTTCCGGAGTATCAACTGTGGATACTAAAGTTGTTAATTTCACTGGAAAGGAGGGAAGTGGACAGAGTTCAATTGTATTAAATAATTGTTCACAATTCACCATAAATATATCTAATAAATAAAAATTTCGTGTTGTAGTTTGTAGTTTTAATGCAATAAAACCAGTTTATTATCATCAGCATCATTTTGAGGTTTCTTAATGTCATTGTCAATTTTAATAATCAGTTTGATTTAAATTATTACTTGGAAGGTTGCCTAGCAACGAACTTTTTCTAGCTAGGCAGTAAAAGTGGACTTTTTCTACCTAGGCATTAAAAGTACAACTTCTAAGCCTGCCAAGTGTCATTAAAAGGCCGCATTTAATGTCATTTTGAGAAAAAAATAATTATCGTACACACTAAACTTTTCGAACGTAATTTCATGGAATAATAATCATGTAGTTAATCACTAAAATGTGATTATCTCTAAAACCGTTAAGATTTGGGGATACTAACAAGTATACCTTTTATTTGTTGTAATGATGTGGTTTCAATTATTTTTTACAAAAGTAGCGCTAATGTGGAAGGCAAAAAAGTTTTGCGTACATTTATGCCGCATACGTGGCCTATGTGGCGCCCTCTACAAAACACATCGAAATAGGTACAAAATTATGATTTCTCATATTAAAAAACCCCCAATCAAAAAGGTTAACGTTAAGGTTATTGTAATAAACGAAAATTGAAATCTCATGCTCAACACCCTGTATCTCTCTTAATATTAACATCTTATTCAGGCTTTTTGGTTTGAATCGTAATATTTTGAAGTGAAGATTGTACTGTACTTCTATGTACAATTACTTACGGACCACCCTGTATACCTATGATAGAACCAACCATTTTATTTTGCACTTCTTTTAGACCGGTTTTGGCGTATTTGCGCCTCGTCAATACGTTTTCCGCAAAAGCCAAAGTCTTTGAATAAAAAGCAATCACGTTGTATTACTGACATGACCAGATTCTTTAATTAAATGAGACTTCAGTTAAATGGGCATGAGGAATGTTCGTATATCGAATATTTTTGTCCTTGTCGGAGATATTCCTTTGAGGATATAAGTTCGGAGTTGATATATATATGAAAAATCGAGACAGGAGCGAATATGACATTGCACAAATTCCTAGGACAGGTCTGTTTTAGAGAGTAGCGCTGGTCGAAGTAATGTTATAAAAAAGAAAATGTTTCCTGATAAAATACCTTTTTGGAATTCCTATTATTTGATATTGATCTAACGTCCTAAGCCACAAGAGTAATTTATTGTTGTATGAAAATATAAACATATTTTGGAAAATATTTTTTTAATAACTTATCAAAATAATGGCAAATACCTCCCTGATCCATTGTGATTGGATTTACGACCATTATTTGAGTGTTTTTCCGTTTTTCCATTAAAGTAATTATAATCGATTGAAACGAATCATTACGAAATGCATTTTGGATGTACTTAATTTGGTCCGTGTAACACCAAAATTCGACACCCCACAATAATAAAACCGTTGTGGATTTCAAAAGGATTTGTCATCGATTTAATTATACAGTTTGTAATGTCAGCGTTGCTCAATCAGAGCTCACTACTATCTACATCGCCGCAAAAGAGATTACCAAAAGAAACACCACAGGTAAAAAAATTCACATCCTTGCGGATAGTAGACAAGCACTACTAGCCCTGAACAGACCACGTATCACATCAGGCCTAGTACTGGAGTGTCACCTGTCCCTGATCGAAGCCTGTAGCAACAACGAAGTTACTCTGGGGCCACAGTAAATCGAAAGGTTACCACATTGCAGACTCACTAGCCAGAAAAGCAGCCTCCCAAAAACTCTTGGGACCTGGCACTTTCATTGGTCTGTGGGCGTCGGCTATGATTGATCTAATAAACGAACACTCATTTGATAAGTTCAAGGGTAGATGGGACGATGCAGAAGGTTGCAGACTTGTCAAGGAACTGCTGCAGTATCCGGACAGCAAAGTAGCCAAAAAATACGTGACTATGAACAGACAGAACCTACGGACAGCCACGGGTATTCTAACCGGTCATTGCCACCTAGGGTCTGTCTGACACTTCACTTTGTAGAGGATGTGAACAGGAAAATGAGACTGTCGAACACATTCTTTGTGAATGTCCGACACTCTCTCAATTTAGGTTTTCCGTATTCGGCGAGTACAGGCTAACACAAGCCAGCGTGAGAAAGCTTACTTCCGGTTATGTTATCGCCTAGTTCAAACAAGTAGGCTGGATGACGAACTAGAAGGAAGTCTGAACCTCATAAGGATGCACAATGGACCAATTGTGGCCTAAGTGCAGTGGGGTCACCCACCTTTCACATTCTTACTGATACAGATACAGATACAGTGTGTAATAGCTACTTTACATGTTTAAAAACATCCCGAAACAAGTCAAATTTAAATGGAATTCCCACCTTCGAATGACAGGTACAGCCAATTTATGAAATAAGATGTATAGGCTTGTAATTCATCGTTTGAAATGTCTCTTCATCTTCTATTCAAAAGTGTTATCGTTTTCAAGTTGATTGCAACAATTTAGATTTTCCCAGATGAAAGTTGGAAAATGTTTTAATGAAATCGGCTTTCGTTAGAGGTTAGGGTAGATAGCAGTTTGCTGGAAACAGACGGCTATTCATTATACCCCTTGGAATATACAGTGTGACCGATTTTAACCGATTTTAATTGGTTTTTTTTTGTTAGACTCAGTATTAAAAACAGTAATTTGGCACACATTTTCATAATTACTATTTTCAAGGCTCTCTATGTTAATTTTTCTTTGTCAAAAAAGACAAAAGTACATTAGGCATTTTTTTTTTCAAATATAACGATACCACTGGATTCAGAATCATCACAAATGTGAACTACCAAAATTTTATAAAAAAATTTTTATTAACAACAAAGTTATTACAACATGAATTTGGAAAAAGTGGTAATTTCATTAATTTTTTACGTAGAATGTAGACAAATTTTTTAAATGGCAACATCGTAAGCAAAAACTAGGACTCAAACATATTGCACAGTGAAAATTCGAAGCCGATAACTTAACCTGTTCTGGAGTTATAGCTGCTGAAAGTAATTTAAAATTGTGCTTAATAATTTGGAGTGTTTGCAAAGTAGTCTATGACAAAACGTTCATTAAAATTTCTTGCCTGCAATTTTTTTTAAATACGTTTGGTCACTGCTCCAGTCTCAATAAATACTTTTTTAATTTTGTCACTACAAAGCAGCAAATACGGCGATCTGGATGTCTCCGATTACCTATTTCTATTACTTCTCGTTCACTTCTGTCATTGTAACCACAAAAAAGTACAATTTCAACTTAGTCTTGAATAGTTAAATAGTTGAATATTTGGAACATTTAGTACTTACTATTTCATACAAATCCTACTTTTGACTCGTTGATTTCATTTTGTTAATAAATGAAATTATTAAGCACAATTTTAAATTACTTTCAGCAGCTATAACTCCAGAACAGGTTAAGTTATCGGCTTCGAATCTTCACTGTGCAATATGTTTGAGTCCTTGTGTTTGTTTACCATGTTGCCATTTTCAAAATTTGTCTACATTCTACGTAAAATATTACTGAAAATACCACTTTTTCCAAATTCATGTTGAAATAACTTTGTCGTTAATAAATTTTTTTTCATACATTTTTGGTAGCTTACATTTGTGATGATTCTGAATCCACTGGTATAGTCATATTTGAGAAAAAAATTGCCTAATGTACTTTTGTGTATTTTTCGGCAAAGAAAAATTAACATTTTGATACTGGATTTAACAAAAAAAATTTAAACAAAATCGGTTGAAAAATGCGGATTTTACGGGGGTGCTTTCAAACAAAATGGGTAAAACTGTATAATATCTGTCAATAAATGTCAGTTGTTTGGAATAATACCAGTAACATGAAGATAAAATTGAATAGAATTGTCGAAAAAAATTATAAAACTCATGGGAAAGCTGTAGAAATCTTCAATAATAAACATTTCTATCAAAGATCATAAGCAAATTAATAAATAATCGTCTAATGCCCTTTTATTTCAGTTCAAAAATTCAAAAACTTCATAATTCTATAATGTTTTATTACCATAAAAAAATTACAAAAGTTGTAATGAAATTAAGATGAAAAAAAAAGGGATTTAGTCTTTCGCGAACAATTTAGACACTATTAGATATAATCAAGATCTGAAAAAAGGAGGAGGAGAAAATTTCCAATAATTCCGTAACTCTATTAGTGGTAATTATAAATTAACGCTTTAAAAAGGTCTATTTTGATCCTATTTTGAAAGGTCGACCTCATAATAAATTAATTCTTAACGGTTTTAGTTAGAAAATAAGGATGTTTGCGGATAAAGTTAATCGAAATACCAATGAATAAGTAAAACATTAAAAAATTATTTATGTACACAATACTGCCAAGAGTAAAATATCAACAGGATGACGTTAAATCACTCGCACTCAACCGAATAACTGAAAATATATTACAATTTAAGCTTTACTGCTCGTAAAATAAACGAATTCGAATCAAAATGTTCATCAATCTTACTACTGTTATTATTAACCTAGGTCAATAATGGACCAATTCAAATATTTTGAGAACTCAGGGATAGTAGTTCAACAAAAACTTGTGCAACATAATTTTGTATACCGAGGAGATTGTCTTTGCTGCTTGAAATTACCTATCAAAATAAAATTATTTGAATAAAAATGCCATTAGTTCAAAATTCGCGCTCAAACAAAAATGACTGATGACATAATGAGTACGTCCATAATATATTGAAAACTGACAGTGTACTTGTCAGTCAGACGACGGAGTAGACGCTTCTCGTGGTGCGTTTATTTTTGTCTTAAATTTGGCTAGTAGCAAAGATTACAGAATAAAAATATAAGATGTTTCACTCCAGGGCGGTTTGATTCAAGTTGCTGTCCCAAACGGACGCCGCTCTCTTAAAATATGTTTACGACTCGCTTTTGTTGTCAATAACGAGACCGGTAGATACCAGATAAGTTCGAAAAGCTTATTTTATTTTAAGCTATACATGTGTAATTAGAGAAATATATATTTATATCAATAGGATTCTTTATCACTAAGGTTTATAGAGGAGCGGGACACCCCCAAATAATCGTTTAGAAAATGAAAAACCGACCAACCTCGTTCTAGTCGCTAAGAACAGTCTATCTTTATATTTTCGAGGGTGCTGAACACGAATATGACATTTATTTTTTTCTAAAATTGGGGGAACATGGTCAAAATTGACTTTTTAACCGAAAATGCGAAAAAAACGATTTTAAGATTTTCGACAATCAACTCGCGGTTTCTCGGCGAATAATTCATATTTTTTCACGAAAATTTAATGACGTCTTCTTCAACCAATTCTAGAGACAATGAAACTAGTCCGAAATCCCCAAAGCATTTTACATTCGAGCAATAAATTGAAGAAATTTTTTTTTCGAATTTTTGACTTTTTACGTACGATGAAAAAAGTTGAATGAGGAAGTTTTTAATTGTTCATATCTGAATACGCAGTATTGAAATTTAGAAATCGAGGAAGTTTTTGGGGAAAATTTGAGCTAGTAATATGCAGTAGAAAAAAAGATAGAGCGATTTTAAGATGAGCACTCTCGCCGCGCGGCTCCCGCATTGGTATTTTTAGTCGATAAATCCTATTTTATCAGAGATATCAAGTAAAATCGATTGCAACTTTACGAAAAAAGACGAAAGTTCGAGAGTAACATTTGAAGGAAAAAATGAAATATATATACTTAAGCATCATTTTTATTTTTACGATTCATCAGATACAATGTCATGTCGGTTTGTACAAGAAGATTTGCAAGAACAAATATCGCAACATTGTAAATTAGATTGCTTGCAAGGGCATACTTCCGTTGAACACGGAGATTTTCCGGAGCAGGCACAAAAATACTTTTGTAAAAGTTCCATACTTGTGATACCTTCATAATAATTCGTAAGCACATAACCATTCTCAATGAGCCATCCATAATTTGTTATTTCTTCCGATTCTATTACTGGATTGATCTTAAGTCCGCCTTAGAAGTTGTAAGTAACTTTTTAGCTATGTTGTATGATCCATCAAAAAAATTGAAAGCCACACGGAATTCAATTAATTCTTTGAGATACTATGCTGCAATTGCAAAAACGGTTTCGATCGATAAGCTACCTCCCTCACAGCCCGCTTTGGAGCAGCATATATTAAGAGCATTGTGGCGTATAAATGAGTGGAACCAAGCGATCAATCCAGTAATAAAATCGAAAGAAATAACAAATTATGGATGGCTCATTGAGAATGGTTATGTGCTTACGAATTATTATATTATGAAGGTATCACAAGTATGGAACTTTTACAAAAGTATTTTTGTGCCTGCTCCGGAAAATCTCCGTGTTCAACGGAAGTATGCCCTTGCAAGCAATCTAATTTACAATGTTGCGATATTTGTTCTTGCAAATCTTCTTGTACAAACCGACATGACATTGTATCTGATGAATCGGAAAAATAAAAATTTTAGAAAAAAATAAATGTCATATTCGTGTTCAGCACCCTCGAAAATATAAAGATAGACTGTTTTTAGCGACTAGAACGAGGTTGGTCGGTATGTGAAAAAAAAGGGGGTGTTCCTCTCCTCTATTATTTTTAAATGTTAATTATTTCGAAAAATGGTCGGGATATGAATTTGCAAGGGTAAGTAAAAAATAAACTTGAAGTTTCAAAATGAATCAATTCACAGTTTTCATCCAGCATCTTAGTAATTTTGTGATACTTATCGATAATCTAGCAGATATTTATCACAAATTAAATTAAATATACTCATTAGCCACCAGAATAATAGGGCCACTGAATCTTAAATTTTGATCTTCAAATAACGCGTATTTTTTGGATTGACAAGGTTGAAACAGTAAAAAGAGAAGCAGCTGCAGGATACCTTTATTAAAAAATTTCATAAAATACTAAGTTTGAAGTTTGGTTTATGTGTTAAATTGAATCTATTGTTTTTCAAATCTTTCAATATACATTTGAGTGTAAAAAAATTTAGTAAATTCGTTCAAAAGAAACTGACCAATTCCCCTTTGGTTAGCTATAGAATTGAATTTTTGTGTTTTCTTGCGTAATGTACTTGTTTATATAATATCCTTATTATAAAAATAAATCCGTAATTTTGTATCAGCAAATATTACAAAATATTTAGTGTTTAAGCTTTGCTATTAAAGAGAAAAATATTAAAATGACTTTTTCCTCATTTCAACATTTAATTAATAAATTTAAAAAATCTATACAACATAAATATAAAACACGAGCAACCAATTAAAAACACCGTTCTAAAATAACAGCGCTCGACGGGCGACGTCCCGTATAATATGCCAAATTAAATGCAAGTAAGGACGTAGCAACGTACTGTACCATCCAAGTCACCAGACAGTCACCAGCGGCATCGGTGCTTCATTTTTGTTACAATGTCTTAAATTGTAATTATCATGTTAAAAGAGCGTTTTTATATAACGAAATTTACGAAAGCTTCCACAACGTGTAATAGTTCTATAAAGTTAAAGCGACCAATAGAGACCGATAATGTCGAGTGACCAAACATTTGGCGAGTATCCAGATAAAGGTTATTATTGGTTTTCCGAAAACAGGCGATATAAATATCTGATAAGAATATCGCTAAATTTGGTTTTTCCATTTCCATAATTTAATTTAATTGCAGATAAAGTGATATTGAAGCGGAAGTTTCAATTGGAAATGGTATTTTTGTTCGAAATTTACAATAAAAAGGTAGAATTTTGATAAAATCATCATTTCACCTCCAAATAGTGTAAATACCACAAAAGTGTGAATAATTCACTGAAAATTTCCATTTTATAAACCGTCAAAATAAAATTATTGATAAAACACCGAAAATCCAAATTTGGGAATAAAACAGAAAGTGTAACTTTCACAATTCAAGAGTTAGAACTTTGTACTGACCCCCAATTCAGTGGACATTTTTACGATCAGGGGTCATCCATAAATTACGTAACGCGTTAAGGGGGGCGGCAGTGGGTCGACGATGTGTGACAAGGGGATGGGTTGAATATAGAACTGATATTTTGGGAGACTAATACAGTGGGGAAAAATTCAACACGGTCTGTCTATACCGGGTCTCCCAAGTCGTATATACCAGACAATATCTCGTTATTTGACAAGATCATTAATAAAGAAAAAAACTGATGAATTTAATGGTATTAAAGTACCTTCCTAATGACTTATAAAAAAACGTTTTACATTTGACAGCTCTGTGGTAGCTCCCCCTAACTGTTTAGTTTCAAAAGGCACCCCCTCTGTCATCTACACAGCAGAGCAAAAAGAGCATATGTGGCTTATGAGCAGTGTCGCACATGGGGACGCACATGGGGTCTGTCACCCCGTGTGGTCACCTGGATATACACTGCAATAATAAGACCCATGTTAACGTTTGGAGCAATTGCATGGGGACCGAAGGTTCTACAAGCAACGGCCATCCAAAAATTATATCGCATACAGCGAATAGCTTGTTTGACCATCTCAGAAGCCATGAGAACAACACCGCAGCAATGGAACTAATTACTGGTCTGACCCCTCTGGACCTGCACGTAAAAGAGGTTGCGTTAATGGCCATGGTACGATTGCGCACGGCTGGTGTAAACCCCGAAGTAGGAGTGGGCCAATTGAGGTTAAGCCTATGGCAGGAAGCGCTCACTGCGCTACCTCTGATGCAGGCAGTCAATGATGCAATTGAACCCAGGTTTTTGTTTAACAAACCCTACAAAATACGAACAAAACAGAGCACAGAGCCAGATGCTGCGAATGCAATACGCATATACAGGGTGTTTCTTAAGTAATCTAAAATATTATATGGGGCGCTTCGTTACTCAATTTTAAGACGAAAAGTTCATATAAACATGTGTGATAGGTGTTGTCGTTTATGAGATACAGGGTGTTGAATTTATTGTAATAAGTCAGTTCTGATTGTACGTGAAATTAATTTTTCCCGGTGACGCTACTGGTTTTTAGAAGTAATACGCAAAAACATGCTTATTCTAAGTGGCCTTTGTAGCAACGTTGACAAGTCTCAAATTTGAAAACCAACGCAAAAATCGTACATTTTTATTTGATTGACTCTGTGTTCAGTTAATAACTATGCCAGTGTTTACTAATGTTGAAATGGCTAATATGCATTTTTTGTACGGATTAGCGAATGGTAATGCCTTAGAAGCTAGACGTACGTATGCCCAGCGTTATCCAAATAATCGTTTACCATGTTCAGATACGTTTACTAAGTTACATATTCGTTTACAAGAAACTGGAACTTTTGCTAAATCGAAGAATATTATTGGACGACCCAGAACTGTGAGAAATCCCCAATTGGAAAACCAGATTCTTCAAATTATTGACCAACATCCAGAAACGAGTACAAGAAAAGTTGCAGATGAAGTAAATGTTAGTAACAAAACTGTTTGGAATATTCTAAAAGATAATTTATTGGATCCATATCACGTTCAACGTGTTCAACATTTGTTACCTACTGACTATCCATTACGCATACAGTATTGTCAATGGATTTTACGTGAAATCGCGAACAATCCGAATTTTGTTGCCAATATTCTATTTACGGATGAAGCCAACTTTTCTAGACATGGGATTATGAATTTTCATAATGACCACATATGGGCAGATGTAAATCCACATAGGTACCATAAGTGTAAAACGATTTCAACAAACATTTTCGGTCAATGTTTGGCTTGGCACCATCGATGATTATTTAATTGGACCATTTTTCCTTCCTGTACGGTTAACCGGTGAGACATACCAACATTTTCTAGAAAATGAACTTCCACTTCTTTTGGAAGATGTACCTATTATTATTAGAAGGCGCATGTGGTTCATGCATGACGGAGCTCCTCCACATTTTTCAGTGATTGTACGCGAGTTTTTAAATAATGTTTTTTCAAACCATTGGATCGGACGAGGATCTCCACACCCGTGGCCCCCTAGATCACCTGGACACAATCCTCTTGATTTTTGTGTGTGGGGATATTTGAAATCGCTTGTTTATACAACACTGATTTTAAATGTACAAGATCTTCAAAATCGTATCATAGACGGCTGTAATGTTATTCGTAACAATCCTGGTATCTTCGAACGTATTCGACAATCCATTAGACATCGAGCGGATGCTTGCATTTAAGCTGGAGGTGGACATTTTGAACATTTGCTCTGAAATGTATTATTTTTTCTTTATGTTTAACACATGTTGCTTGTAATAAAATAATAAAAAAATATAAATCAGTAGCGTCACCAAGAAAAATTAATTTCACGTACAACACCCTGTATCTCATAAACGACAACACCTATCACACATGTTTATATGAACTTTTAGTCTTAAAATTGAGTAACGAAGCGCCCCATATAATATTTTAGATTACTTAAGAAACACCCTGTATACAGATGGTTCAAAAATAAAAGAAGGCTCAGGATGTGGAGTTTACTCGAGAGCACTAATCCTAAGGATTAAGTGGGGAATGGGAAACAATACCAGCGTGGTTCAAACAGAACTGGCTGGTATCTCAATTTCCACAAAAGAGCTAACCAGAAGAGGAATTTCTGGCAAAAACATAACAATCTGCACTGATAGTAGTTAAGCCCTATTAGCCTTGAACAGACAACGTGTTATATCGAGGCTAGTACTAGAGTGCCACCAAGATTTAGCTAACGCCTCGGTAGATAACAATATTATCCTGAGGTGGGTTAAAGGGCACGACAGGGGTGAAGGAAATCGCATTGCCGATTCTTTAGCCAGGGACTAAAAATTCTAGGACCCAGTGACATCTACGGCCTAACGACAATTGCGGAACTAGCCAAACGTTACACCCGTCAATCCCTTAAGAGATGGGATGGAATCAAAGGATGCAGTCTTGCCAGGATCACCCTGGGCGACCCTGGGAAGCTGGCGGCGAAGAAATATTTGGCGATGACCAGGAAAAACCTACGTTTAACAGTAGGGTTTCTGACTGGTCACTGTCAACTAAGGAAACACCTCCATCCTATGGGGTTAGTGGACACACCTCTATGCAGGATGTGTGAACAGGAAGATGAAACTGTCAGGCATGAGAGTGTCCGGAGTTATCGTCAATAAGAGAGTGTGTGTTCGGTGAGTCTTGGCCTACACCTGCCGATATAAAGGAGATGTCTCATAATTACCTGTCCACCTTCCTGAGAAGGACAGGATGGACGATGACCTAGGAGGTCAACTCCTCGGGAGGATGTACAATGGGTCACATGTGGCATAAGTGCTGTGAGCCTACACTCACCCTCCCTACTCTACAGATACAAAAATATCAAATTTAGGGAGAATTTCATTTTTTCAAAAATAAATTGACTTCACCAAAAAACACAAAATGCAGCTGTTTATCAAAAAATATAAATCGTGACTGATATTATTTCGCCAAATCTTGCGTCAACTAAAGTTTGCCAAATATTCTCTTATGTTCAGCTCTGATGCAAGATAACAATTCTAGGTTGAAGTATTTTATGATTTGGATGATCTTAAAGAACGCATTCGTGAAGCATGTCGTAGCACAACAGCTATAATTCACACGGCCAGCACAAGAAAGCTTTTAACACGTTTTGTAGCTTACATGGATTTTGCAGGAAATAATTTTGAACACTTGCTGTGTTCGTTTTTTGAATTGCATCACAGGTATTTCAGTTGAAATTGATACTTCATGAAATATTGATGTTTTAGTTATTATTAATTGAAAAAAATACCAAGTATGTGCTATCGTTGAGTTCCAAATAGAACGACACGCAATTTTCAATGACAATATTATATAGGGGGTGCCGTTTGAAAATAAAAAGTGAGGGCTGTCAAATGTGGAACATTTTTTTATACGCCATTAGGAAGGTAATTCAACGCCATTCAATGCCGTTTTTTTATTTATCAATTATCATGTCAAATAAGCGAGATATTCCCTATATACACTAACTTGGGTCACCCGGTAGATTTTTAACTTTTGTCGTATATTTATAATTAGTGATTAATAACTTTCTTCTTGAACAATTTGCATGCAATTTTAAGTTCTTCCAAAAATAAACCGATGTTTAACTGCGAAAAGAACCGGCAGCTAAAATAATATGCTAATCGCTCGCGAACTTTGATCATTGGCTACATTTTGATGCTGATTACTTCAAATTTATTCTGTGTTATGCAAATGATAATCTGCGCTCATTTAGGTCGAGAAACGTACTTACTTCGACAATTTCATCCTACTTATTTAACTGTTGTTGAAACTTGTCGTTGTAAATGGGGTAAATATTTAAAGTTAACATTATATAGTGTGACCCATTTTGTTTGGAAGCACCCCCGTAAAATCCGCATTTTCAACCGAATTTAAATTTTTTTTGTTAGATTCAGTGTCAAAAACAGTATTTTGGCACCATTTTCATAGCCTAATTACTATTTTCAAGGCACTCTATGTTAATTTTTCTTTGCCAAAAAAGACAAAAGTACATTAGGCAATCTTTTTTTTCAAATATGACATCAATGAAACCAAATTGTTGTTGATTGCCGTTGAAACAAAAGTTGCTCAATTTCGCTGATAAAATTATGATGTTGAATGACGTAAAAAAAATTTAAAGTGAATAATGTAGGTTCTTGCCTAACTAACCAATAAAATTTGGAGGTAAACTAAGCCAGTTCACAGGGCTTTGTTGCCTTATTGATCTAAAGAAAAAATTTATTTTTTTAGCAGAACTAGAAAAAAAAGAAAAACAATTTTAGGGCGCCACTAATTTTCTTTCTTTAAAGAAAATTAGAAAAAAAATCAAATCTAATGGTCAGCTAATACACATAGATTCAAAAGTTTTGCATCACCTTCTTCGGATGCGAAGGAATTTTTTTGCGCTAATAATTTTTTGTTGGCTCGTTTATCAATGTTTACCATTTCAATATGTTCCATATTTTTTGCAATATACAGATGTTTACAGTTTTTTTTGTAAGATAACATTTTCAGTGCGATCATTTTAACATTCAAGGCATTTGATTTTTCGATTTTAAGTGCAAACATGAATCGTCAAGTCATAAGTGAGATTGACCGTGCAAGAATAGTGGCTTTAGTTGAAGAAGGTCATTTTCAAAGGTTCGTGGCAAACAGAGTTGGCGTTTGGCAAAGTGATGTGTCTCGTGTATGGAACCGGAATCTCCAGACCAATTCTCTTCGTGATAGACCTAGAAGCGGTAGAAGGCGTGTTACTAATCAGCGGCAGAATCGCTATATCCACTTAACTATCCGAAGAAACCCGACCATGGCAATACCAGAACTCTAAAGAGATATAAGACATGCGTTGGGAGTTCAAGTATCGATCTCGACATTACGAAGACGAATACTTGCGACAGGTTTGAGGTGTCGCCGACCAATAAGAGTGCCCAGACTACAACCTGAGCACAGAGTTCACCGACTACAGTGAGCTCAAGAACACGCGGCCTTGCCTGAAGAATTTTGGAATTCGGTGTTTTTTCCGACGAGACAAGGATTTGTTTGGTACAAGATAGCCATCAAATACGTGTGTGGCGGGATCCAACGAGAGTTGCTCAGCTTGCCCATGCTCGCCCCGTGCCGCCCTTCAGAGGAGGAAGTGCTATGTTTTGGGCTGGTATCATGTTAAATGATCGCACAGAATTAATTCATGTGGAGGGAACGATTACTGGTGATAGGTATCTCAGAGAGATTCTACATCCTCACGTGAGACTATGGCGCGCAGCTATTGGCAATTCCTTCGTTTTTATGGACGATAACGCCCGACCTCATCGGACCAGAGCTGTAAATGAGTATGTTGAAACTGAAGGGATCAATCGTTTGAACTGGCCTGCCCTATCTCCTGACATGAATCCCATAGAACATGCTTGGGACATGCTTGCCAGGGCAGTAGCAACACGCAGAAATCCACCCAGGAGTGTACAAGAGCTTGTTCATGCGGCCCAAGAAGAATGGCGAAATATTCCTCAACATAATATCAATAATTTGGTAAACAGCATGGGCAAGCGACTTCAAGCTTGCATAAATTCTAGAGGTGGAAATACTCTTTATTAAAAGTTCTCAAGCAGGTTCTCACTTAACCTTTTCTTTAAAAAGGATCAATTTGTATTTAATTTATTTAATTTCTAAGAATACTTTTTATGTTTATTATTGGATAATAAAAATTTTTGACAAATATACACGTTTTTTTTTTATTGAAACTAATTATTTGATTAATCTCTGATCCATTTATAATGAACACATTTTTGTTTTCGGAGATTTAGAGTGATGCAAAACTTCTGAATCTATGTGTATTTATCTGTTTAAAAAAAAGAACTTACAGTTTCTGCATAGTTAATGAGACTAACTGAGTAAAAAAATGAATATAATTACAGTCTAACGACAAAGTTATTACAACATGAATTTGGAAAAAGTGGTAGTGGTAGTTTACATTTGTGATGATTCTGAATCTAGTGGTATAGTTATATTTGAGAAAAAAAAATGCCTAATGTACTTTTGTCTTTTTGGCAAAGTAGAATTAACATAGAGGGCCTTGAAAATAGTAATTGGGCTATGAGAATTTGTGCCAAAATACTGTTTTTAATACTGAATCTAAAAAAAAATTAAATTAAAATCGGTCGAGAAATGCGGATTTTACAGGGATGCTTCCAAACAAAATGGGTCACACTGTATAATCAAACTAAGAAATCATAAAATGGATGAAACTCGGTATAAACAATCACAGTTAAATAAGGGTAGCTTGGGATATCCACCACTATTTGAAGTAAAATTCGCTGTCATTTGAATTAAGCAGTTCGCTTGACATCGTTATCAAAATATGTTTAAATGGAGGATTTATTGTATTGTTTTATAATATAAATCTTCTATTATAAATTACTTCAACCACTTTATTGCTGACAACAATTTTTGTTGAAACCAATAAAAGAAAAATTCCCATCGATTTCCTGTTTTTGTTTTTCCATTCCTACAATACATAAGTCATATTTTTTCCCACTTATTTGCTGACAAAACTTCTACGTAAAATCCTACTGTTTTCCCAGTTATACAGTGCGTCCAAAAAGTAACGCATAAATTGATTTTCATGTATCAATTTTAAGTAGCGTAGGTACCATTTAAATAAATGATGATCCCGTCATCATACGAAGGTGGTTCACACTGTATATCAGATTATAATTGGAAAATACGACCTGTTTCGGAAATTTCCAATATTATTGTTTATTTAGCTAATATTGAATGTATGCGTTACTTTAAGGACGCACTGTATATAAATGTTTACTATAAATATGAATCGACTTTACCTTCTGCGGGATAATATGCTCACCAAATATCCAAACAGAAATTGGAAAGATAAAATGAGAAAATATACTTACTTGAAGAGCCGACCGAAAAAATATATTATGTTATTGAATAAATTCTGAAGGACGTCCGAGCTTGGTTAAAACAGGGTGAAACAGAAGGTTAAAAGCAAAAGCAATTGGCGTAAATAAAGCAACGCTAAAAGCAGAAACAATTCCATTAACTCGTGGACGTTTTACACCGATTTTTAGTGAACAAATGGAAGAGAAATTGAGCCAGTTCTGCACACAACTCAATGATTGTTTTTATAGATTGATGTTAAAAGCTTCAACAGAATTAGTTTTTTTTTCTATACGAACTAAAATGTCATGAACTATAGATTGGAAAGGACCATTTGTTTTCTGTGTTAAAATCCCAGTGTTCCAGCAGGTGCGGGCTGTAATGAAACTCAAAGATGTTCAAATGTTAAGATATCAAATACAATAACGACATTATTTTGCTACTTTTTGTGAAATAAATTATAAATGAAAATTGACATAGGTTCTTGTTTACCATGATTCATTTTAATCCCTGAATAAATAACCCTGTATACATGAAAGACGTTGATATTTAATCTAGAAAGTATTTGACATATTCGAAGCAAAACTTTTAACCTAACCGTAAGGTATTTCAGTATTTGAAACATTTCAAGAATGTTATAATATTTTAGAGATTTCCAAGTGATCGAATATCGTTTCAAGTGTGACAATCCTGCTGTAGTAAAAGCGTAGAAAGCTGATATTACCGTTACAGTTCGGAACATCAAGCTAATTTTCTTTGTGAAACCCAACAGAACATATTTATTCCTTTATAGGTTAACAACAGTAGAGATAAATTTAAATTTCCGTTATTGGGCGATGCTATAAATTTTGTGAGAAAAGCTGTGGATCTGGTCGTGAATTATATGCCATACTTCTGTCTAAATCACCTTTCACATGTATGTATATCGACGAATATCAATCTGTAATCTCCTTTACAATGAATAGATGAGAGCCAGTCAGTGCATATCATTGTCGTTTTACTGTTAGTTATTTCACCCATTACAGCTTTAAATATATCACATAAATCTTCAGTTAAAATGCTACTCTGTATATCCCATCATTTTTAACGTCAAATCTTTCATGAACATGTCTGTCTTTTCCTTTAATATTCACTCCCTTTTGTTCGCAACCTGTTTCATTAATTTTTTTGAAAAACTTATAATACTATGACATATATATGTTACCGTGAAAGACCGAAAGTATGGAATGTCAACATTCGCCGGTGGATGTCGACAAATGTCAAATGAGGTCCGGTGAATCTCGGACACTGCAGGCCGCGACAAGTTTTTAGACGGTTCCAGCCCCTTGTTTCAGTTAGCTTTGTCTTTGTCAGTCGAACGCAACGTTTGACAGCGCTCCCTAACCTAATTTAATTTTCTTATCAGAAATTATAATTTGTATTCAATGGCTACTAACAGTGAATCGTGATAAGTTTTTTGATTGGAAGTAAACGACAAGACAATTGTTTTTATTTTTCACAAGAAAAGTACTCTTAAATCGTTTCTGAAGTAATTTCTGCTAAAAATAAGTGTAGTACACCTTTGGACTACAGACGTTTGAAAGGTTTTGACATTTTAAAAGTTGGTGATGAAGAAAAGTTAATTGTGCCATTAAAACCAGGAGAAACAAATATCCAGTATTATGTCACTAATGATGAGTTGTTTATAATACTTTCTGAAACTCACATAAGAACAGGCCATGGAGGGAGAACACGAATGCTCAAAGAATTGCAAGTTAGATACAAAAATATTACTTATGAAGTTGTAATGTTGTATTTAAATTTGTGTAAACAATGTCAAATGAAACATAGTGCGCCTAAAAAAGGTATTGTTGTGAAACCAAGGCTCAGTTCCGAATAGAACTCTAGATGTCAAGTCGACTAGATAGACTTGCAATCACACAGGGATGGCGATTACAAGTTTATAATGGTATATCAAGATCGGAAGAAGTAGCATATCACCTTCTCCAAATTTTTTTAACATTTGGCGCTCCCGCTATATTGCATTCGGATAATGGCAGAGAGTTCAGTAATCGAGTCATATCTGAACTATGCGCTATGTGGAAATATGTTGAAATAGAGCACGAAAAGCCTCGTCACAGTCAAACACAAGGCTCAGTTGAAAGAGCCAATCAGGACATACAAAATATGTTAACTGCTTGGATGCAAGACAATGATTCAAACAAGTGGTCAGAAGGTTTGCCGTTTGTCCAATCTGCCAAAAATACAACTTATCACGAAGGAATACGCCAGAGTCCTTATAAAGCCCTGGAGCTGATCCGCAACCTGGCACGTCTTCATCTCAAGCACTGACTGATCCGCCACATAACACATCTTCATCTTAAGCACTGACTAAACAACACGAGCTAATTTCTTTAAAAAGAGTACCTGCACTTCTACTTCAAGCAACAAAAATCTTGCGAACTTAAAAAAAAAGTTTCCTCTTGCCCAAATTGGTGATACCGTAAGAATTAAGTCCCTGATGTCGACCGTGCATGGTCGTACAGACCCTCGAAATGGGTTAGCGGTTGTTGTTGGAATTTAGGATTCAGACTTTTATAGATGAGCTAACAAACATGGTACCTTGAAGCAGCTTTTCACGTGTAATCAGTTCGTAATTTGTAAAGTAAAGTTACTTTCCATGTACGAAGTTTCAACAAAAGAAATGTCGCTAAGAGAAGCAGCTTCTGTTAATTCAAAAAGTGGAGGGCAAGGCTATACACGTTGTAACTGCAAAAGGAAGTGTTCCACGACTAAATGCAGCTGTAAAAGCAAGCAAACTTTTGTGCAATTCGAAGTGCCACGGTAGTTTAAGTTGTTGCAATAAATAAGATATTGTTCTTATTCTCTATATTTCATTTTATATTTTTATGTTCTACTGTTTGTTTTGAGTTCAACAAAGTCATTTTCCCATATTATTTTAATAAATAAAGACCTATGGATTTTTTTGTTTTTATAAAAAAAAAATTCTTTTTAACATACACCATGAGTGCATCATGAATGTCGCTGGTGTAAGTTAGTTCAACAATATTTCGGACATACGTCAAGCAACGTTGAGAATGTTGACATTCACCAGATTTCGGTCTTTCTCGGTAACATATATAACTGCTATCCAAATATTTGCTCACTCTTCATCACCATCAAGCCTTTAAATCTAATAGATTGTGGCTAACGCTACTGCGCTTTTAAATCCATTTATTAGGGTGGATTACTTCCTTTTCACTCCTTTGTTACAATTTCTTGAGTGTCCTGTCCTGTCCTGTTATTTTCTTCCATTCTGCTCTATTTCTGCATTTTTCTCTCCACTCTTTGAATCCCATCCTTTTTGTATCCTCTTCTATCTGATTCCTCCAACTTTCTCTGGGTCTTTCCCTTCTTCTCGGCCATAGAGGAGTCCATTGTGTTATTCTTCTTATCATTTCTCCAGGCTTCCGTCTCATAATATCTCCTGTCCATTTTAGGCGTTGTGCTTTTAAAGATTTCACGATTGTCTCATTCCTTAATTCACTTTCTATTTCTTTGTTAGTTTCTCCTTTCCTCAGTTCTTGTTATGTTCGGCCCCAGTATCCTTCTAAGAATTTTTCTTTCTATGATTTTCAAGTCTTCTGCTTCTTTTTTGTTTGCTTTGTTTGCTCACCCTTAATAAATAAAACACGAGCCTGTACAAAATTGATTTCGAAATAAACTAATTGATTGGAACATCTGTCAGCATCCCTTTCTCTCCATTTATCCTTATTTTATTAAATCACGATGCGTTAAGACGATTTGAAATTTATCGTGCTCCAGATGGAATATCACATTTATACACCTTTCCAGCTAATGCCATAACAGATCCAAATCAACAGACCGTGACAAAATTTTGAACCATAAAATGAAATATCCATTCAATCACTTTTGTCACGACCGAGTGTTATTCCAACGATAGATTGGCTATTCTATAGATATTTTTTTCAAGATTTTTCATTTTAGTGGAAATAGTGGAAAAAATATTGATTCAGTAGGTAGTTCAGCGTTTGATATTGTTCCTTATTCAATCAATTGTTGTTATATTTGTTTATCTAATTCCGCTATCAAATGTGACACTCCTTGACGTTAGGTAACGTCACATTTTTCATAACCTTTATATATCGGTTATGAAAAGTAGTTATGTAAAAACTTTACGTCACTGCTTAAGTTTCAAAGAATAATGTATTAATTAGGTACCGTCAAAACTGACAAATACCACATTATTGTAATTCAATAGTATTTCAAGATTTATAAACATTGAAAACAACATTATTAAGGACACAGTTATTTAAAGTAAGTCAATTTTATGGGTGAATACTTTATAGTAACAATACTTCTAACATCATATGAATCCACTTTAATATTACCATTGTAATTGAAGATTTTATTAAATTATAAATTAGATAAAACGTTTTACGTAAACACGTTATGAAGAGAGCAACATTGTTCAACTCGCATAATTTGCAAAACCCGCTAGCGCTCGTTTTGGCAAATATTACGCTTGTTGAACAATATCGCTCTTTTCATAACTAGTTACGTAAAAATATCAGCATTTTGGAAGTTATCAATTAGCGATATACGATTCATTACGAATTGGGAATAATTTAATGGTAGAATCCTGACTTCAAATTATGAAGATTCAACCCCAAACACCTTAATAAAATGTAGCTGCTTACTTAGTTAGAGGGTGTTTTGTTTAAAAATTTAAAAACTATTTGTGCTCAGTACTTTAAAACTGTTTTATGTATTCATTTCATATTTGGCAGAAAGTGTAGACAGTGTACACCCTACTAAATTATATTAAACAAACGTTTCTGGCTACTACCAGAGTCGTACGACAGGGGCAAGTGACAGGTTAATCGTTCCCAATTTTACGACACTGGCGGAATAGAAATTTTAGCACAATTTTTCGGTTCTCCAATACTTTGTACGTAAATAGAGTACTCTATTTCCATAACGATAAAGTCAATATTTCTCGAGATATTTTAGGTTAAACATGAAGCTGCCCAACTAGTTTTTAAATTTTTGAACAAAACACTCTGTAATTAAGTAAGCACTTACTTTCTATTTAGGTGTTTTGGGTTAAATCTTCATAATTCTACTATTAAAATATTTCCAATTAGTAATGAATCACCCTGTATAGATGGTGGAATTGAGAAGCAAGAAAAATAAAAGGGGTGAGTCGTGAAATTAATTATCAACGTACCAGGAATAAGCGGAGTGGACAAAACATCCTGTATCTCAGTTACAAAGATCGCAAGACCCAAGAAATGAGGTGTTCAAACAAAACTTGCTCACGGCGTTGAATGTTAAAAAATATTGAAAAATTGACTGACTTTGTAGATAATAAAGCTCGTTATCAGGTCTTTGTTATCTGATGCAAATTAGATAAAGGAAAAAAAATCAAAAATTAAAGTCGCCACTAATTTTATTTCCTATAGCAAAGTTAGAAGTTGAGTTTGCATATAAAATATAATAGATCCTAGATTATGTTAGAATTGGAGTGGCTCTACGACCTTTGCAGATCTCTTGTGGCCCTCCCCATATTTAGAGCTCAATATCTAGCTTTATTCTTTTTATTAGACTTATTAGCCTGGCACCACCTCCCTTGCAGCTCTCTGCCCTCGGTTTTTCTTCTCCGAGTATGTGAAACCGCGCCCTTGCTATGCTTTCGCACTCACAGAGTATGTGCTCCGCGGTTTCTTCTTCCTGGCAAAACCTACATAGTCTGCCATCTGCTAGGCCAATTGTGTGCATAGGTTTCCTCAGCCTACAATGTCCGGTCAACATTCCCACTATTATCCTCGTCGTTTCTCGACTTTGACATAGTAGGTCGTGTGGCAGTTTGACCCAATGGCTTTTGAGGAATAATTTAGTCCTGGGGTTTTTATACCACCAGCGCAACGCCTGTTCTTCATACATAATAGATACTAAGAATAAGGTCAACCTCTTCAATAATCTGGAAGGGTGACCCAACAAATGGTATTGAATAAGGACCAGGAATTTTGTTCCAGGGATTATCTAAGGCTTTGTGTCCCTGAACTATGTCCCAGGAATCTATACCATGCAGGCATTTTATTCAGTCCAGAAATTGCGATTTCCCAGGGATTATGATGACCCAGGAATTGTGATTTCCCAAGGATTGTGATGATATAGGAATTGTGATTTCCCAGAGATTGTGATGACCCAGGAATTGTGATTTCCCAGGGATTGTGACTACCTAGGACTTGTGATTTCCCAGGGATTGCGATGACCCAGGGATTATGATGACCCAGGGATTCTGATGACCTAGGAATTTTATTTCCCCAGGGATTATAATAACCCAGGAATTGTGATTTCCCAGGGATTATGATGACACAGGAATTGTGATTTCTCAGGGATTGTGATGACCCAGGAATTGTGATTTCTCAAAGATTGTGATGAACTAGAAATTGTGATTTCCCAGGGATTGTGATGACCTAGGAATTGTGATTT
>CAJUYI010000052.1:129784-140006 GCA_910591695.1 Galerucella pusilla
AGGGATTATGATGACCCAGGAATTGTGATTTCCCAGGGATTGTGATGCTAGGAATTATGATTTCCCAGGTATTATGATTGCCCAGGAATTGTGATTTCCCATGAGATTGTGATGACATAGGAATTGTGATTTCCCAGGGATTGTGATGACCTAGGATTTGTGATTTCCCAGGGATTGTGATGACCCAAGAATTGCGATTCCCCAGGGATTTTATGACCCAGGAATTGTGATTTCCCAGGGATTGTGATGACACAGGAATTGTGATTTCTCAGGGATTGTGATGACCTAGGATTTGTGATTTCCCAGGGATTGTGATGACCCAAGAATTGCGATTTCCCAGGGATTTGATGATCCAGGAAATGAGATTTCCCAGGGATTGTGATGACCCAGAAATTGTGATATCCCAGGGATTGTGATGACCTATGAATTGTTGCGTCAAAGACAATGATGAGAAGCCCACTCCGTTCATATATAAAGAAGGTTCAATATTTCAAATCCAAGTAAAAAATCGAAATTACAATTAGTGAAATTTAGACCAAATATTCCAGCAAAAATCAGTTTTAAGAAATTATTTAATATTTCTATATTTGAAATGTTCACTGCGAAGTTAACGTTTCAGTATAGTTTCTTTTTCATTGGATCACACTGTATAATGTAGATAGTGCGCTACGAAAAAGGTTTCATTAAGCTCGCAATAATTTTCAATAGTCATCAAAAATCTATAATTCATAGATTGTCATCAATTTGATTCAGGTCTCGATATCATAAATTACTCAAGAGCTAGGAATATTTCAGAAATATCCAATAGAATTATAAACTCGTTCTTAACATTTAAATTGACTAGATTTCGTCGAGAATGCAAAATAGCGTTTCGCTAATTCGAATCGTTTTAGAATTCAGTAAGTGAATCCAATGTAAATTATCCGGTTATATTGTATGCACCGCCAAATCTCGAATAAAGATTAAAGTAATTTCGAGTATTTATCTCATATAAAATTATTTAATATTATCATAAATCTTTGTAATTTATTGCCGAAGGAAAACAAAAACCTCCGTTATGGGTAACGTGGACTATTTAAAACTATGGTCCGGACGGGTCAGCGTTTCTTTCAATTTTTTTATTAAACTGTTTCCATTTGGAACTGTCTAAATAAGAAAGATAAATGTATGCAATCTAAATGAAACAAGTAGAATGATGATCGCCTACGGATTGGAATACTAGAATTTTTTGTATTTATACGGACGAAAGGGCATGGGTTAGCGATATTTCAAAATGAAACTTTCCACTATTACCCAGTCTCTATTTCATATTCCAGTCTCATAACTTTCCCTTATAACTCCTCCAATTCCAGTACCATATTTCTATGATTTAAATATTATTTAACTTCACACAACATTGCGTGGAGGGAAGAACAGATTCCAGAAGATTGGAAGACAGCCTTAATAGTTCCAATATATAAAAAGGGGGATAGACAAGACTGCAATAATTATAGAGGAATAAATTTACTTAGTACAGCTATGAAAGTATACGAGAAGATTATAAACAGTAAGCTAAGACCAATGATAGAAAATACTCTCGAAGAATCGCAAAGTGGATTTAGAAGAGGTCGAAGCATCCAAGACCACATACTTACGGTGAAACAGATAATTGATAAGTTCTCGCAACAAGAAAAAGAGGTATATGTAGGATTCATAGACATGGAAAAAGCTTTTGACAAAGTACCAAGGGAGAAGTTATGGAAAGTACTAGAAGGAAGGGGAGTAAGCTACAAAATAATAGACATAATCAAAAACATTTACAAAAATAATAGAAATTGTGTAATATACCAAAATAAAACATCAGAACCATTTTCAACACAAGAAGGTTTAAGGTAAGGAGGGGGACTAAGTCCATTAACATTCGGATGTGAATCCTGGTAATACAAAGAGACAAAAGATTCGAATACAAGCAGTTGAGATGAAGTATCTTAGGCGGAGTTAAAGAAGTCACAAAGAAAGATAAAATAAGAAATACGAAAATAAGAGAAGACCTTATAATAATAATAATAATAATAATAATAATAATAATAATAATAATATATCTTACCTCATAAATATACTACCGGCACTTGAAAACTTTTTAGCATTTACTAGTTTTGTGTCTTTTAAAAATATCTCATAAGATTACTAAATACTATTTGCCTTATTGTGCTTTGAAGCAACTTTAAAACTAGTTAGTTTTGTTGAGGAATTGCAGATTGTTTTTGGTTTTATTAAGGTCCAGGCAAAATACATGGGAAGGAATTCATAAAAGACCCATCAGAAAAAGTAGCGAGAGAACTGCTCTCAATGAGCAGGAGCAAACTATGCACCATAACGGGGTTACTTACGGGACACTTTCCCACAAAGGAGCACCTGAACAAAATAGGGCTGTATAACAAAGACCTTAGAGGCAGAAGATGCGAAAAGGATACCGAAACAGCTCTGCATATACTATGCAACTGTGAGACGCTGGACCACAGGAGGCAGAAACTGTATGGTAGACCCCAAATGACTCCAGAAGACTTCTACAACCAACCAGCAAAGAACCTGTATGAGCTAATACAGGGAACGGATTGGCTGAATAGGCTGTAGTCAGAATACTAGGAGTATCCACAATAAGCTCAGGAGGCTGAGGTCGTGCCGGCCAAGGGACGGCTCCTTTATGAAATGAAGGTTACCGTCACTTGAAAACTTCTAAGCATTTAATGCTAGTTTTGATGTGTCTATTAAAAATATATAATAAAATCACTAGATACTATTTGCCTTACTGTGCTTGGTTTGAAGCAGCTTTAAAACTAGTTAGTTTTGTTAACGAATTGCAGATTGTTTGGTTTTATTACGCTCTACATCAGGTAACTATCAAAACCTGTCTTTAAGCCTGTTTTACTTTCGAATTGTTTTGTAAGTTTGTTAAAAAGGGTCCATTAACTAAAGCGTATAAAAAAAACGTTGACATACACTATAATCTCGCGAAACGTCAAAGTCATCAACTGACAGATGGTAAAAATCTTCAAATATTGCGGCGTTATGAACTTTCCGCACTTGGTTGAAGTTCTTAAGATGGTACATTATTCTTTGTTGCTTTCCCTTTGGTATCTACTACCTCGGTATATGAAATTTAAATTTTTACAGTAGAATTAATTCCTATTTTTTGTAAAAAGAATGTTTGAAGAGTACAGAAGTATTTATTCGTCTTTTATTTCATTTTGTTGCCATTCTTACAGAAGCATTTCCTTCCGTATAAGAATAAATCTCGGATAATGGTTTTATCTACTAAGAGAAATTGCCGTTACATATTTTAGCTGAAGTTGAGTAGCAAATATGCTATTCAAGTTTCGCCATACAGACGTCCCAAAGTCGCAATTTTTTGCGGGTACACTTCATTCAGTTGATATTCAAGACAATTTTTAAAAAGCTGCATCCACCACAAAGACTTAAATTGTTAAAAGCATATAAAGTGAAGTGAAAAATATTCACAAAAAGTTACGTTGAATCTCATTGAAAAATGAACCTAGTTTTAATATAATTTCAAAAACAAATATTTGATTTTGCAGTTTTTAATTTTAAGAGAGTAATTTATTTTGTAAATACGTTTGCGTATGCATTCACGAACCGTAATAAGCTTGTAGAAAACTTTTTATGACGTGAACTGGAACGTCCGTTTTGGATTATGAGTGAAAAAGTAATTAAACATAAAAAATTAACTTTTATCAAAAAAAAGGATGATTATGAGGACTGAAAAACATATTTACCAAAATATTATTTGTAAATAAACGTATTTTTTTATTCAAGTTTACACATTAAAGAGAAATGCTAATTTGTAAAATTTCTAAATGTAAACATACAAATATCTTCTGTATGTTCCTTGTGGTGTATTATTCATTCTTTTTTTTTAATTTCTTGGGAAATTAAACCACAATATTTTTGAATTCTTTATTTCAACGTTTCGGTAGCGTTCCAGCTACCGTTGTCAAGAAAAGATAAGTAGAAAATTAATTTTTTTATCCCTAACTGACACAACAGAAAAAATTTGACAACTAGACAATCAAAAATTATTTTGAAGTTTAAGACTGCAAAATTTTGTTATCAAATTTTTATTAAGGTCCATTCATAGTAGATCATATCTGTGGCAAAATGTGAAATGAAACACTTCATTTTATGACATTCCAACGATATGATATTCTACTAGAAATGGAAATCCAGTGAAGTGCACGTTCCAGGAACGGTTTTTATTGGGATTGCGCGTTTCTTTCGCTTATATTGGAAATGTTGTTAATAAAACGCGTTTCTTAATAGTATTTTTTTTTTTTTTTTTTTTTTTTTTGTGTATGAATATTTAAGTTTTTGAAATATGTATAGATACTCAGTTTTGTGATTTTGTGTATTGAAATGTGTATCGATTAACAACTATTCAAAATATAAATCATAAGAAAACCTGGATAAAAACTTATGATGCTATCCTGATAACGCAGGTAATTGATTATTGGAAATTTCTCTTTCTAACATTGGTAACCAAATTTGACTACAATCGGCTGATATACTAGCTACACATTTATCTGCATTTAGTTGTATTGAAGCACTTTCTTTGATTTTCCGTCTTTTATTATTGGGTTCTTTTAATATTATTTTTGATGAATCCCATTGAATTTGATGACCCTCTTCCCAAGCATGTTTGCAAATAGCTGACTTAAAGAATTCCCTATCTTTGATATATTTTTTGTGTTCGGTGATTCGTACTTTCAATGGTCTAGATTTGATGTTTCACCTAAATAAAATTTGTCGCATTCGCATGATATTTGATATATTATGCAGTTTTTTGAAGATTGTTCTTCATTCTTTGGTTTCGTTTTTGTTAGTATTGATCTCAATGTATTACTCGATTTAAAACTAGTTCTAATATTGAATTGTTTACCAATTTTTTTAATTCTTTCTGACAAACCCTTAACAAACGGTATTGTTGAGTTCCTAAAAATTATGTTAGCTGAATTATTAATATTATTGTTATGGGGTATTAACAATCTCTCTCTCTATATGCTTAATCACCTTATTTACAAATTCTGCAGGGTAATTATTGTTATTTAAAACATCTTTTAAAAAAGTTTTCTCCTTTGTAAATTGATCATCACTAGAACAAATGATTCTGGCCCTATCGTATAAAGATTTTACTATCCCTTTTTTAACGCTTATAGAATGATTAGAGTCAAAATTCAAATATCTATTAGTGTGTGTTGGTTTGCGGTATACACTCGTTTCATACCCTGTAGATGTTTTATTAATAAGAACATCTAAAAATGGCAAAAAATTATTATTTTCAATTTCAATTTCAAATTTTATAGATTCCTCTCCTTCATTTATATTTTTTTTAAAATCATTAAGAGATATTAAATCATGAGGCCATATTGCGAAGATGTCGTCTACATATCTCCAACAGACAATTGGTTTTAATTTTTGATTATTTACTATTTCGGCTTCAAAATGTTCCATGTAAATATTCGACAAAATTGGTGAGAGACAAGAGCCCATGGCAAGACCGAAATTCTGTTCATAAAAATCATTATTGAATTGAAAATATGTTTTTGTTATACATAATTTTAATAATTCTATTATTGCTGTTACGCTCAATTTGGTTCTTTCTGTAAGGGTCTGATCAATTTCTAATTTTGATTGGACAAGTTCTATTGTTTTTTGTACCGGTACATTCGTGAAGAGCCTAACTACATCAAAACTTACAAAATAATGGTTTTTGTTGAAATTCAAATCTGATAGCTTTTCTATAAAATGATTGCTATTTCTGATGTATGAATTTGTCTGTCCCGCGAGGGGTTCAATAATCTTCAATATATGATTCGATAGTTTACTGCATGGGGAATTAATCGTGCTACAAATTGGTCTCAATGGTATGTTTTGTTTATGAATTTTTGGCAGACCATAAAAATGTGGTGGCTTACTGTATTTAGGTGTTAACATTGTTCTTTCACGACTAGCAAATTCGTTCTTGAATTTGAAAAGTGTTTTATAAATTTTGTTTTCAATAGATTTGGTAGGATCATTTGGCAGCTTAGTATAAGGGCCATTTATTAATAAATCCATTACTTTTGAATCATAATCAACTTTGTTCATGATAACAGTAGAATTGCCCTTATCAGCCGGTAAAATAATTATAGAATCATCTTCTTTTAGATTTTTAATTGATTTTTGTTCTGCTTTTGTAGTGTTGTTTTTTAAATGAATAGATTTTTCTAATATGACTTTACATCGTACCCTATATTCTTCTCTTTCGTGTTCAGGTAATCCGAAACGTTGAAATAAAGAATTCAAAAATATTGTGGTTTAATTTCCCAAGAAATTAAACATACAAAGTTTGGACGATTTTTACAATCACCAAGTTTTTCTCAAGCTCCATCGGCGTTGTCGACATAAATTAGGCAAAAATACTTTTTTTAGAGTGGTATATAACTTTTTTAACATCTTACAGTTTAAGTTCCCACCGAAAGCTGCTGTTAAAATCGATTTTTCTTTGAGGTTCAATAAATCAAGCTGTTATACGAAAGATTTACAGTTCTAGTGCTCCACATATACTGTTATTTAGCTTTGGAAAACCCAATGAACTTTTCAGCAAATAGGTTGCAGTCAATATGAACTAGCTCTATTTTCGGAAATATTTCATTTGACATTTTTAATACAGTTCTATCGTAAAGACCGTGCAATTCGATTATGGAAATTGGTTTTGGGTTGGAAAAATAGTCTCAAACTGAATCAATTTAATCACCAAATCGTTGAAAAACAAATTGTGAAAGCATCACCGTGCACGTGACAGGAGTGACAAATTATGAAAGAGAGCGAGATAGATAAAACGAAACAGAGAAATAAAGTGAGTTAAATACAGCGAAATAGATAAAGCAAGATAGATCGAGTGCATGGGATAGAATTAGCGAAATATATGGAGCTAGATAAACGGAAGAGATAGATAAAGTGAGCTGAATAGAATGAGCAAGATAGATACGTCAAGGAGGTTGCGCACGGCTGGTGTAAACCCCGAAGTAGGAGTGGGCCAATTGAGGTTAAGCCTATGGCAAGAAGTGCTTACTGCGCTACCTCTGCTGCAGGTAGCCAATGATGCAATTGAACCCAGGTTTGTATTTAATAAACCCTACAAAATACAAATAAAACAGAACACAGAGCCAGATGCTGCAAATGCAATACGCATATATACAAATGGCTTAAAAATGAAAGAAGAATAATTAGGATGTGGAGTTTACTCAAGAGCACTGAGCCTAAGGATTAGGTGGGGAATGGGAAACAATTCCAGCGTGGTTCAAACAGAACTTGCTGGTATTTAGCTAACGCCTCGGCAGATAACAATGTTATCCTGAGGTGGGTTAAAGGGCACGACAAGAGTAAAGGTAATCGCAGCCAGGGAAGCGGCTGGACTAAAAATGTTAGGACCCAGTGACACCTACGGCCTAACGACTTCGACAATTGCGGAACTAACCAAACGTTACACCCATGCTCAATCCCTCAAGAGATGGGATGGAATCGAAAGATGCAGTCTTGCTAGGATCACCCTGAACGACCCTGGGAAGCTGGCGCCGAAGAAATATTTGGCGATGACCAGGAAAAACCAACGTTTAACAGTAGGATTTCTGACTGGTCACTGTCAACTAAGGAAACACCTCCATACTATGGGGCTAGTAGATACACCTTTATGCAGGATGTATGAACAGGAAGATGAAACTGTCAGACATGTCTTATGCGAGTGTCCGCAGTTATCGTCAATAAGAGAGTGTGTGTTCGGTGAGTCTTGGCCTACACCTGTCGATATAAAGGAGATGTCTCCTTGTGACCTGTCCACCTTCCTGGGAAGGACAGGATAGACGATGATCTAGGAGGACAGCTCCTCGGGAGGATGTGCAATGGGTCACAAGTGGCCTAAGTGCTGCGAGCCTATATACAGAGAGATATGTAGATGGAGATGAATGAAGCGAAATAAATACAGTGAGATGGGATGAGCCAAATGCATAGAGCGGAATAAATAGATGAGACAGATGGACGAGTTGGATGAAGCGGTATACATATAATTTTATCCCGTATAGCAATTTTGTGAGTGAAGGAGAGAAAGCTATACAATAACAGCGAGACAATGTTGTAATCCTCTCTCCAGAGACCAATCGAGTCTAGAGTGGTGGGTGTTTCATGGAAGGGAAGTATTTTATTCTCTCTTAGATATATACAATTTTATGTATAAGTACTCATTGTTTCGGGGAGTGAAATAGACGGAAGGAGATAGAAGTATCGCTTTAGGACTTCCTCTCTTCCTTTTTGTATTTATTTAGGCTTCCCACACATCTTTAACTGATATATTAAGTATCCGATTTCTGCGTGTAATGGCCTTCACTCTTCACAATCTACTTTTGGATTTTTGTGACGGTATTCAGCTTTCACTTCCATATTAATAATATAATGACAAAAAAACAAGCTGGAATATCTTTTATAAGTTATAAAAATGTTACACATACATTTCTACGTATGTAACGGACAAAGACATAATCTAGGAAGCTTCTTTTTGATTTGAAGTTCTCTAAATCAGAAGTGTATTTGTTGAAAAGGTCCATTAACTTGATAAATTGCAAGAACTTCCAAGGTTGGAAAAAACTGGATGCATTTAGCAGTTTTAAAAATGTATAAATAAAAGTATTTGTGGTAGGAAATGCGAGCAAGAAAATGAGTCGGCAGGATGATAAATTTTTAACGTTTTCATCCAAACAAAAAATCAGATTTATGGTCTTTAAAAACTCATTAAATGGTATTAGCAGCTTGAGATTTATTTTCCGTATTTTTTAAATTTAATTAAACTTCAAATTCGCAGGATAATTTGGAGAATTTTTTGTTATAGGTATAAAAAATAGTATACAGTGTGTTCGTATAGTATAAAATAAATGTATTACACTGTTTTATACAGGGTGGTCCTTAAGTAACCGTACATAGAAGTACAGTACAATCTTCACTTCAAAATATTGCAATTTAAACCAACAAGCCTTATTAAAATGTTGATATTAAGAGAGATACAGGGTGTTGAACATGAAATTTTAATTTTCGTTTTTTACAATAACTTTAACGCTTTTTGACGTATATATATGCACAAAAATTTGAGGTTAGTGGTTTTTTAATATGAGGAATCATACTTTAGTACCTATTTCGATGTACTTTGTAGAGGGCGCCACATAGGCCACGTATGCGGCATAAATGTACGCAAAACTTTTTTGCCTTTCACATTAGCGCTATTATTATAAAAAATAATTAAAGCCACATCAATACAACAAACAAAAGGTACTTATACTTGTTAGTATCCCCAAATCTTAACGGTTTTAGAGATAATCACATTTTAGTGATTAACCACATGATTATTATATAATGAAATTACGTTCTAAAAGTTGTGTGTACGATAATTATTATTTTTAAATAATAAAAGTACCTACCACACATACTTTTCATGTTAACTGCCACTATACCCTAATACTGTTCACCTTAATACTAAAAAAAGTATTTGACCACCCTGTAAGTTGCAAAAAATCTAGTTGGTAATTCTTTTCAAAAAACTGAGACACTGACTTTTGGCTCATTTCATACTACATGAACATACTGTATACAAATTTTCCAGCGCTTAATCTGTTTATATACAGGGTGTCCAGGAACTTGATGCCAAAAATTCGGGAGCAAATAGAAGAGGTCAAAATAATGTTAGAAGTTCAAATAAATTTTTGTCATACGAGCCTTCGTTTCCGAGTTATAGACCTCTAAAGTTTCGAAATGAAAACCTTTGTTTTGTCATAATTTCTAAACTATACATTGGAATACTATAAAATTCCAGTGACGGATTGCATACATCCATGTCCTGTGTTTGACGGTATAAATGAATCTACATTACGTACAGATAAGCAGAGACGGCTTGTGCCCATTGGTTAATAATCCGTAATTTTAATAGGGACCATCTGAATAATATTTAAATTTCAAAAATAAATTTTCCAATCCATTTACTAATGAAAATGTACTCTTGTTTGAACTCGATAAAATTAAGGGTTTAGGAGAAATTTGAACTTTTAGATCTGATCGCCATATTTTGTAAAGACAGACATTCTGAAGAGAACTATCAATAATTGTCACAACTTATAATTAAAAATTCCTTAAGATTGTATTTAAACGC
>CAJUYI010000052.1:145006-188127 GCA_910591695.1 Galerucella pusilla
TCATTTGTGTAAAAATTATTTATATGTTCATGCCATAGAGTTGAAATGAAAACCTCTAAACTATTTTCATGTTTTGATTTTATTTCTTTTTTGAACCGAAAGCATATACCTGATTGCGGGGACGAAATTACTTGTAGGGAATTTATACCTGTCAGCCATGGGGACCAAATTACCTTTTGAAATTTCGTGACGTCATCTTTGGGGACCAAATTACCAACTCCATTGGAAATATTTGTCCAAACTTGTGATTTTATTAACCAAAAAAATAGAAAGAATTCATGCAGCTACAGCAATTATTTCCGGCCAATCACCAGTCTTTCCAAGGTCTGCGATTTTCAATGAGAAAACGTGGCAAATTATGTATAAATGTAAATGGACAACATTTTCAACATCTCTTGTAACTTGTTGACCGCTTAATTCTTTTGTTTATAAAATCACAAGTTTGGACAAATATTTTCAACAATCTTCTCCGAATGTTTTAGATGCACTGCTGTTTCATAAATTAGTTACTGTTACATATTCTAACCATTAGTAGTTTGGTTGTTATTGGAAAACAAATTTTTTTTATTTCATTATTAAAAAGTGTTAAATATCTTGAAAACTACAAATTTTTGGGATGTAAAGGTTTTGCGTTTTTCACGTGAAAAACATTGGGAAATACAAAATTGAATAGAAATTGCTTTAAATGCCAGTGGTGTAAAAAATGGGAGAGGAAAGGTGACATACTCTTCCAAGTGTACACCACTGAATCAAGAATTAAAAAATGTTTTTCCATCAAAATATGCCCATTTACATTTAAAAACGACCTGCCAAATGTTAAATCAATTTATTCATCCACTTTAAAGTTATCAAATTAAAACATTTAAATTTTCATATCTTTAACACCCCGTATTTCGAAAATTAAATAAGCTGGACCCCTAAATCCTTATATTATTTGGTCCAATTTTACAAGAGGTATCTACATGCAAACGTTGTAAGTGTCATTTGAAAACACCCTGTATGATATTAGCGAGAGATATATTTTACCCATAAAAACCATTAAGGGCACTATAGCCTGCAGGCTTATATATTGTACTCTAATAGGTAAGAGGCTTTATAATGGAAAAAATAGAAGCAGCTTACAACTAAATTATTAAAAAATTAATTCCTTTTACCCATTTTATAGATTACACTCTTTTTCGCAAATTAAAACTACACAAATGATTTACAATTTACTACTAACAAAATCCTTTGTTCTGCTCAAAATATAGTATTAAAATGAAGTGATTCACCATAAAAACACATTCCTTACGTAAAAAACAATCCAAACAAATGCAAAAAAGTATCTTCGGTAGGTATAACTAAATTATTAATTGTAGATACGTATGTTTTAAACTAATTACATTTACTTACCTGTATTAAATTATGCACTTATACAATTTCACTGATTTTGAGCAATATAATAAACAGTTTGCAGTACGTGATTTATTATAAATCACTATATAAGTAATAATAATTGTTTATTAGTCTATCAAATCTGATCAAATCCACGACGAACATGGGACGGTCCACTCTTATTAGAGGGGAAGTAATACTTATTTGTCAAATTTAAACAACAGCACTCTTTGTTACAATTATTAATATTGTAGCGTTGATGGATAGTTAATACCATAGATATCTACCTGTTTGTTTCGCCAGTGGAAATATTTTATATTTTGCAGCGTTTTTGTGGAATACAAATCTTTATACAGTGTCGTACTTAGGTGGTATTAAAATAAAAATCTAAATAAAACAAAATAATTATAATAATAATTGCTTGCAATTTTTTGG
Organism: Galerucella pusilla; assembly: GCA_910591695.1. NCBI lineage: Eukaryota > Metazoa > Arthropoda > Insecta > Coleoptera > Chrysomelidae > Galerucella > Galerucella pusilla. Next base: position 146,816 of record CAJUYI010000052.1, read on the forward strand.
AGTTAAGTCGAAAAATGCGACTAGTTATTAGTGAAGGAATTTGAATTTTACTAAATAGAGAGAGAAATACGCATCAAACAATTTTCAAAATTCTTAAAACTCAATTTTTTCAAATCAAAGACCATTTAAAGTTAAAAATATATCTTATTATGTATTTTAATTTGTTAAAAAGAAAGGGTGATGATAAAAAACGAATAAAAAATATCACAGCTAAAATTTATTATCGTTATGTTATTTCAGCATACCTAAAATGTCCCTAAAAACTTTGGGCCAGTTTCTCAATGTGCTGGTTGAAGTTTATGGGGTAAAAAGTCTGAGACAAAGTGAAATTTACAGGTCCCTAGAGAGTACGATACCGAATGTATTGGCCCTCTCTAATATTTTAAATTAAAAGGAAAAAGAGACGGAAAACGGCTACCTTTATATCTTCGAAAAAAATAAAAAATTCTTAAACTTCTTGTATATTATTTATAAAAAGAAAAACGTACCGGGTGGTCCAATAAGCCGATCTCTCGGCTATATATCAGAAACTGGGAAAACTGGGAAACTTGGGTAAAGTGGACAAAAGAAATTGCTGGAAACTACTTTCAAGTTTCTATGTTAACCGCTAGGGGGCGTAACGTGTAAAGAAAAATGTAAAACCCAGTTTTTTTGTGAAATACGCCCAATTATACCAAGTGTTAAATAAGTAAACTAAAAAAAGGCCTAAATTTCTCACAAATTTGTGCAAGTACTTTTTATTGTATTTTTCCAAATAAAGGGTGGGGGAAAGTGGGAAAGTGTTTGTGGATAAATACCTATAACTTTGGTTTGAATCAACCGATTTTAACTAAATTAGTGTCAATAGAAAGAGTGTAGATGAACTAATTTCATCTACTATAAAACAATAAATATAACAATAACAATCATATAGTTTCTCTACACCATGTCCAAGTCCCCTTCCTATCTCTTCCCCTACTTTCTTTCTCATTCTTTCTGCCTCGGCCTTCGTCCACTTCCATCCCCACTCTTCCACCAATTCCTTTCTCCCTCCTCTTATAGTCGTCTCCACATACCTATGTAAACTCAAGCTTTCCTCATCCTCCAGTACCCTCCAACTACTCACTCTTTCCCCCAGCAAGCTTTCTCAATATGATCACATATTAAAATAAATGCAGTGGCGTTAATTGCAATATCAGTATCATTCATATTTTGATAATGACGCAAAACTATCTGTTTAACGAGCAATATTCACTAAAAAATTTAAAATAAAAACTAATCGCTTGGGTTGGAACACTGACGAGCAACTTTTTGTTGCAGAACGGAGTATCCGGTTTGGACGTTTCTCGCGTAAAGACCAAATTATGTTCGTTAAAGTTGCTGCAACATTTACAAATGCTCAGCGCGGCTTGGCGCGGTTCGGCGCGCTCGGTCTGGACGCACCTCTAAAACTTCAATAATTATTTAACGTTGATGTACCTAAAAGGTAGGGGAGAATGTATTTTTGAGTCGCAGAAGGTTTCGTCCGCGAGATTCAATATAACGCTTTTTCGGTGGTTCCGTGTCCCTCAATATGTAAGTTTTCCTGTCGAGTTTATATTTAAATCAAGCTTTATTGCTGTCAATGCTTCCACGAATAAAACAGTTCTCTAACAATCCCAATATATCACCCACTAGAATTGAATTTAATTGCCTTATTTTCAAAAATCGCTTGATTCATGTTCGTACTGTGTGTTTAAGCCTTTTTGCTAGACTAAACTTGTTATAATTGGAAAGTCAGAACTCACTATTCAGGTAATTTGCTGATGAATCAATTAATTACAGATTGCAGAATTACTAATCTCCAATGAATGCATTTATTCCACTAAATTGATGTTTATATTACTTAATATACCTCGAATTCAAAGCTCCAAGAAATGATAGGTAAAAGACCAAGTATTGGTGATAATTACACAAAAAAAAGAGCCAAGGATGGAACTGAGCTTTTGATTTGATTCAATATTTATGTTTCTTATTCAAATTGAAATTGTAGTACAATACACTCAACCTTTACAAATGACAGACTATCGTGTATCAAAACCACAAGCTTAGTGAGGTGCAACTATTGTTGGCTACCTCTTAATTCCTAGCTTTCGTTTGTGATGTCTTAAGCATTGGAAACATTGGTAGATATTAAAGTGGACTGAGCATATTAGCTATGTTGCTAAGCGCTTACGTAGTTTGATTTATAAATTTCATGAACTGCGTGATATCTTATGTAAGGAAAAATTATTGATTTTGTATACCTCTCTTGCAGAATCTGTCATTTAATATTGCATACCAGCATGGGGAGCAACCTTTAAAACAATGCTGAATACATTACAAGTGGCACAAAATTTACTAATTAATATTCGAAGAAATAGACTATACCCGACTGATCTCTTGTATAAAGAAACTAAAATATTCAACATTCATTCAATATATATTTATAATTGTTTAAAAAGAATGTTTAATGGAGAAAAATTAGTTGTAAGCTCAGTACAAAGTTAGACTCGTTCTTCCACGAACTTAGATGTTAAAATTAGTTTTTTTCACAAAACCACAATTCAGCATTCTTTCACTTTACAAGGTCCAACATTACTGAAAATACAGTGCAAGACACTAAGCAAGGTGCAAAGACTTGCCTGTCAAGCATACCAACAGACCAGTCTTTGAGACACAAAGAAAGTGCAGGTCAGAGGACAAATACAAAGGTGGGTCTAGAACGTTCCAATGCATTTATTGGCGCTTATGGTTGAATTTAAAAGTTGTCATGTTCTTTGGTTGGTAAAGGATTGATTCTTTAAGTTGGAGCTGGTTTTAAAATGATTAATTAAGCATGAATTCAGATTACGCAAATAGCGATAACGTTACCGTTCATAAAAATATTCAAAACTTTTCACAAAATATAAGCTCCTGAAATTTATGGCAGCTAAAAATTTTAATTACCTCTTTTACGATTGGCTCTTCCTAGGAGAAAATTTAAGAATGATGGGAGAAGTGTCTTTAAGATTTACTATTAACGTTTAGTTATCATGTAGAGCATAAAACTTGTTCTCCATTTTTAGTATTTAGTGAGACGTTTCACAGGAAATTGTAAGTTACATTTTGCAGCGCTCGTAATTCACCTCTTGTCATAGGCCAGGTATGCATGTAGAATAAATAATGGAAGGGTCTATTTCAAAAGTAAACAATTATAACATATTTCGTACACCAATAATGGGAAAATGATAGACAGGGATAGGTGGGTGAGTATTTGCTACCATTATATTGGTAATCGCTGGACATCATCTCTTTTGTTTGCTTCAATCTGGACGTTTCTCTATTTTTATTGACTTTCTAATAGTTCGGGATTTTAGGGATCAAATTGGGGCCAAAGTTTTGGTTTCTGAAAATTTTATGAAATGACCTGGAGCCTCATGCACACCCAGATTTTCGTTGGGTACTTTTTCTTTTACTAGTCTAACTAGGATAATAAAGGTAAGAATTGAGGAGGAAGTTGATAGGAATGGGGGTTTTAGGGAAAACCAACATGGGTTTGTAGAAGGGAAGTCATACATCTCAGCGCTGGGCAGGGTGATGGACTTGGTGCAAAGGGCTAGGCAGGGTAACGGTAGGAATAAGAAATTGGCCCTGCTTGTGTTCTTCGACGTGGGGAACGCGTTCAACAGTGTCAGTAAACGGGCGGTGTTGAGCGCGTTGACAAAGCTAGGAGTAGGGGAGGGGCTAGTTAATCTAGTAGAAGACTACCTTACGGGGCGTGCGATAGTGGACACTAGGGGGAGAAGGTATGGGACGGAGATTGGAGTGCCCCAGGGATCGGTTCTGGGACCGACGCTTTGGAAGTGTGTGTTTGATGAAGTTTGTTGGATAGCATGTGAGATTACGGTGTATGCGGACGATGTCTGTCTGGTATGTGAGGCAAAGGGAGAGGTGGAGATAGAAAGGAAGTCGGAGAGGATGTGTAGGAGAGGAATACTTCTGAGGGTGGTGCAGGCGTACAGGACAGTGGGTGGACTGGCAGCAGCAGTGCTGTCACGGTCCTATCCATTGGACTTGATGGCTAGAGCCAGACAGAAACGCTGGAGGGGTGCGAGCAGAGGGGAAGTACAGGAATGGATGGATGAGGAAATGGAGAGAAGGTGGGATGAGTATGAGAGCGCACTAAAAGTAGCGATTGGGAGCAGGAGAAATTGGGTGGACCGGAAATTTGGAGAAGTGAACTACTTCTTGACGCTGGTGCTCACAGGGCATGGGTCGAGAGTGGGAAAAGAGAAACTGGAGTGTGCGAGAGATGTGAAGTGGAGGATGATGTGGGACATGTGTTTAGATGTTGGAAGAATGAGGAAGTTTTGAAGAAGGCATTCCCGTGGGGATGAGTCCAACACTGTCTGGGTACTGGTTAAGGACCAAGTCGAACATAAGTTTCCCATCTCGGCCCGAAAAAAAAAACTAGGCTGGAAAGCTTTTTGTCGGATGAGCTAAGGACTGATTTTGTCAGTGTTGCCTTCGATAAGGAAGAGTTCTCTGGAGGAGAATTGGATTCAGAAGAACTGGGGGAGGAGCGAAAGAAGAGGAGCGTCCAAAGAGATCTGTCTTTTTATATACGGAATGTAAGAATGTTTTATGGTGATAGTTTCAATTATATCTGGTATAGAATTACATAATTTCAGAGAATGCTCTTTCTACTAATATGATATATAAGCGTTGATAATTGTACTTTACTTTAATTAGTCGTATCTATGTCACTGTATTTTCCTTGTTACATCCTCCAAGTATAAATAAATCACATAAAGTCTTAGTAGCGTGTACGAAATTCAATGTGTGTGGAACTGAAGCAGCAGCAACGTTCAATGCTTAAGAAGAACCTTATTTGAAATTTAGTTTGAGTTTCTAAATAATTGTTAGAACTTTCAGTAGAATTCTTGGTTAAATAGAACGCTATTAATTAGTTCCGCTTGCCTTACACATTGATGCTCATAAACGGCTACAACTATTTCAATAGCACAATTCCAAGGTATTCGTAACAAGTACCTACTTAGTCTTTTTTGGTTAACAGCATTCCAAAAATTGGGAATTTTTTAGAAGTTTAGTTCTTTACTTTAGGTTGGAGTGAAGAAAAAATCTGACCGAGCGAGAGAGGAGTCGCGACGCAAATGATCTGAGTCTTGATCTTACGGTTTTTGGCTTGGCACAACTATTTTGGAAAACCGTATACTTAGATTATAAAAATAATTATCAGATAGAACAGGTGAACTTATATTAAGAGTTAATTGGATCGACAAGGTAATGAACCAAGATTTTTAGACGAAAGATTTATGTGGAGTGGCATAGAATGGAATTGACTAGCACGGTAATTGAAGAGACGGTCGAAGGTGACAATTACACGGGTGGATTTCCTTATAAATATCGAAAACGACGTAGTTAGTTTACAGAATATCCTTCAATACACTCGCGCGGAGAAATTTATGAGACTGATAATCACAAAAAAATTCAATTCCCTAGAAAAATGTCGATACAGCTTCATTATTTCCTTTTTCCGAATAATCCAACATCAAGGTCACAAACAGACTTCATTTTCCTTCACGTTTTTATTTTACTTCTCGATCTCGTCTAATTAAAATCTATAATTAAAAATTTAATCTAATTGCACTTCGGCTCTGACAGATTTATTAATGTAATTCATTATCCTCGTCGCAGCACTGGAACATCAAAAAGTTTCTGTATTTAAAAATGACAAACAGCTATATCATAATTAAATTTGTAGATTTTCAGACATCAAAAGTGACAGTCATTCATTATTGTTATTATATTTCGACCACGTCAGATACAATCAGTGCTTAAAATTTCAAGGTCACCAGGAAAAGCTACGAGAGAATAATAAAACCTGATGTATAATGCAAAACTTAGTATGGTCTTAGTTTTTGGTCTTTCATAACCTTAAGCTGTACAAATCAATAGAAAAAGGTTTGGAAGGGCCAAAAGCCCAGTGTATTAAGGATTACATAGCCGTGTCATAAGAATATTTTCAATAAGTAACTATTTGCCAATAAAAGTTCGAAATTTTGTTTTATCTCAATTTTTTTTGTCTGAAATATTGTTGTCATTGGGTACAGCAGCATCCACTAGAAGAACCGAGTTAGCTTTTTTATTTTGGGCGCATATTTACGCCATTGTTTCATGTGTGGAGAGATTGGAGCAAGCCAATCTCATACGTACAACAATAAAAATTTTCTCGGACAGCCAAGCGGCTTTAAAAGCACTTAGCTCTCGCCGTGTAACGTCGAAATTGGTTTTAGACTGCCAAAAAAGACTCTCCTCAATAGGAGAACTCAATAAAGTATTGCTGGTCTGGATCCCTGGTCATTCTGGCATGGATGGGAACGAGAAGGCAGACTATCTTGCAAGGGAGGGAGCCGCACGTGCTTCGATTGGACCAGAACTTACAATTGCCATCGCAATAAGTTTTGCCAAACAAACACTAAATACCTGAACAGCAAGAAGAGCGTTAGACTTCTGCCATAATTTACCAGGATTGGTTCATTTGAAGGCTTTTATACATCCTTCGAAGAATGTCTCCAAACAAATGTTAGACTATAGCAGGCATGACCTACGTTGTCTAACAGGCCACTGTCATCTGAATCATCGTATGTTAAAACTTGGACTGTCGGAAGATCCGACTTGCCGTCTTTGTCTGGAAGATGATGAAACAGCAGAGCCACTATAGACTCTTGGGAGTCGCAGTGGAAGGCCTTACAGACCCACTCCCCACACACCTAACCTAGCTTTTTTATCCACAACTACTTCACTATCACTTGCATATCTGTGATAGTCCAAGATCAGCATTCCCTAGAACGGAATGAAGATGGTACTTGCAGTGAGGCGTTCATTAATCAAAATTTGTTAGCCAACTTCTGATGGATGGTGTTCCAAAGTTGATTGTGTCTGCTTTATTATTATTGTTATTAATTAAGAATTATACAAAACTACTGCCTGCCTTATTTAAATCAAAGTAGATTCATCTCCAAACAAAGAAACAAGTTTTTAATAAATTATTACTTATTTTTTCCACGGCACAAGTAACAATAACATGTATTTTTAATTATTTTGCAAAACCATGCTCCCGAGGCAATTTTTGCCCTTGCGCTGTTAACTTCTATAAGCTAATTGAATTTCCGAACCCTCATCAAAATAGGATTTGGACGTTCGTGAGCCAATATAAAAAAAACAACATATATATATATATATATATATGAAAGTTTTTTTACGCGTCAGATATTGTTTTGACAAAATATTTCAGTCATGTCGTATAAGCTAGCTCGAACATAAAAAGAACATTAAAAAGAGACAAATAGAGAAATCAAAACTGGGGAAACGTATATTAAGAGTATACGATTCGCACTACAAGCCAGATTGAACCAATATTAAAATACTTGGGAGGAGAAAAACTCGTAAACGGAAAATAAAAGTAAACGTCTTCATTTTACTTAATGTATACAGTGTGGAACAGCCAAATGTCAGCCATATTCGATAACGAATAAATAGGGGCGTGTTGGGACAAACGCTTGGACACGTGTTAAATTATATAAGGTGTGTCATGTGATTAGTGATTATTTGTTAATAATGAATTCTCAAAATATTTGAATTTGTCCATTATTGACCTAGGTTAATAATAGAAAATTATCAACCACTAATAGAGAAATTCAACTTCTCAGTTGGCTAGAAGAATCAATAATTGTCAACTTCACAGCTAGTAGTGGAAGAAAACGAATAATTCTTTCTTAGCACGATCTAAATTGACATTGGTTATTATAGTGGCATACTTTTAACATGTGTTTGGTGTACATTATGATTAGAAGAAATTGAACAGGATGGTAGATTAAGCTACCGTGTTTTTGTGTAAATTAAAATTAAAAGTGATAAAGCAGAAAAAATTTGACAAATTGGAAAGTAGCTGACATTTTATGTTTACAGTGGATCGATCCGACACAATATAAAATTGGAATTCACCTGTTTTGTTCAATTAGTTGGGCGAAATTAATTTGAGACTGATTTGAGGATGACGTGAAAAGTACAAGAGTGGATTTTTTAATTTTCTAAATTGGCAGCTCTCTCTTTAATTTTTTCCCGTAGAGTGGTCAGTAATGTCGAATAGTAATCTCCGGTTATTGTTCTACCCTTATCCAAAAAATCAATCATGATTATGGCAATATGGCAATCCCAAAAAACTGAAGCAGGAACTTTTCCTGCAGATTTTTGGACACGAAACTTCTTAGGTCTAGGAGAGGACGAAGGACATTGATCACCTCTTAAGCCTCTTAACCCTTTTAAATACAGGTACTTTTTTCTTTTAATTTATTGCGTAACTCTGGTTCACTTTTTTGACGTCCAACTTTACACTGACACTTCTAATCAGTTATTGTTCTTATTGTTCGTTGTTATGGTAATATTTTGTTTATGCATGGAACTGTTCTAGGCTAACTAGATATCAATACATCTTCGTATATATCATGCTTATAAATATTTTTATAACTATTTAGTATAGCTGACTCTAATTAATAACCTACATTCATCTCATTTTATTTTGAAGCATCCATTATGCCTTGCTCTAAATGATACAAACAGAGACTTTGTTAGAATCCTTTTAGTAAATATACTAGTAGCTAATGCAACGCTCAAGCTTCCTTGGGAAGCTGGGATGCTGGATGCATTGTTTGTCCAAAAAATTGAAAGAAAATTCAGGAAAGTCGAATTTTCAATAATTCTTTTTATCAAAAAATTAACAATCCTATCTGATTATGTGATATTATTTAATCAAAATTTGAATAATATGGTTAAACAAGACAGGACAACGTCTGTCGGATCCACTAGTAACTATATATAATTATAAAAAATACTATTTACTATAATGCAACATCTAAAGCTAGTCTTATTATTTTCAGGGTGAAAAGAGTCAGTACGATAAAGAAGCAATGTTTGAGTGTCTACAGTGTCCAGAAGGATGTGAATCGTGTGAGGATGAGCGTCCTTGTGTGGTAACTCTGAACTGGGTTATGCGGACAGTCATTCTGATTCTTTCATGCGTCATAATATGCTGTTTACCCATTGTGGTGTTTTTCACGTGGAAATATGGAAACGTAAAGGTAAGAATAATATATTATCTTCATTTTTCTATAGCGGGCTTAAATTTTTACTTCTCCAGGGTATTGTAACGTTTCAAAGTAGGTATTCAACGATTTGTCCAAAACAAAGTATATATTTTTCAAAACACATTTCTTAGGACATGGAAAGAATTTATCAAAATAATATATAAGATGAGAAGAAACATCTACAATTGTTACAGGAAACTGTAATTCAGTATCTAACTAGTTGTTGTGTTTACATTTGCTTGGATATTATACAATATTATTGTAGATATCATCCGAAAATGAGATTGTGCTCTGTAGATGCAAAAACTTCTATAAAATGATATTTTATTCATGCAGTACGCGTCACATCCTTAAATTTCAATTTATAGTAGGAAATACATCTGTGAGAAAATTAGTTTTTTATGCGGGTTTGAAGAGGATAACGTAGTGAAAGTTCTGGAATTAGGGAATTCATTCGTTGGAAAAAAGTCAGCTTTGTTCTTGGTATCATGTTTGACATTTTTATGTAGGGGAGACAGGGGTTGGTTGGCACACTGTCATTATTTCTTTAACTTGCCGCTAGAGTACGACTTTACACTGTTTGTTAGTTGACTGAAGTGCTCTTCAATTAGACATGAAACCTTGGGGAACTGACTGACACCCGTATATTTATGACTTACTGGAACAAGAGAAAGCCGGAGAAAAAAGAAACCGGTCAATGCAGAGAATAATAAAGAGGCAAATAAATATATCTGTTACCGTGAAAGACCGAAAGTAGTGAATGTCAACATTAACTGCTTGGATGCAAGACAATGATTTAAACAAGTGGTCAGAAGGTTTGCCGTTTGTCCAATTCGCCAAAAACAATACGCCAGAGTCCTTATGAAGCCCTGTTTGGCGTTAAACCAAAAAGGGGTATGACATCGTCACCACTCACTCGCGGGCAAATTTCAAACATTGAGACCGAAGAACAGCTAGAAGCTTATGTTGAAACAGACATGGATAATGAAAATACTATTGGCGCTGATCCGCAACCTGGCACGTCTTCATCTCAAGCACTGACTGATCCGCCACTTAGCACATCTTCATCTCAAGCACTAACTGATCCGCCACCTAACACATCTTCATCTCAAGCACTCACTGAACAACACGAGCTAATTTCTTTAAAAAGAGTAGCTGAAAAAGAGAATCTTCTACTTCAAGCAACAAAAATGTTGCGAACCTCAAAAAAAAGTTTCCTCCTGCCCAAATTGGTGATACCGTAAGAATTCAAGTCCCTGATGTAGACCGTGGTCGTACAGACCCTCGAAATGTGTTAGCGGTTGTTGTTGGAATAGAGGATTCAGACTTTTATAGATTAGCTAACAAAAATGGTACCTTGAAGCAGCTTTTCACCCGTAATCAGTTCGTAATTTGTAAAGAAAAGTTACTTTCCATGGTCGAAGTTTCAACAAAAGAAATGTCGCTAAGAGAAGCAGCTTCTGCTAATTCAAAAAGTGGGGGGCAAGGCTATACACGTTGTAACTGCAAGAGGAAGTGTTCCACGACTAAATGCAGCTGTAAAAGCAAGAAACTTTTGTGCAATTCGAAGTGCGACGGTAGTTTAAGTTGTTGCGATTGTATTGTTCTTATTTTTTATATTTCATTTTATATTTTTATGTTCTACTGTTTGTTTTGAGATCAACAAAGTCCTTTTCCCATATTATTGTAATAAATAGAGACCTATGGATTTTTCTTGTTTTTATTTCAAAAAAAAATTCTTTTTAACATACACCATAATTAAGTGCATCCTGAATGTCGACAATCGCCGGTGTAAGTTAGAAATAATGAAATTTCAACAATATTTCGGACATACGTCAAGCAACGTTGATAATGTTGACATTCACCGGTGTATCTCGACATTCACCTGATTTCGATTGTTCACGGTAACATATACATAGAAACTGAAAAAACAACTGGGCCCGTATTCTTAAGGGACTAGTGAGAATCTAACCAATGAGATTGGTGCATTACGGGTTGCCTGAAACGAGAGAGATTCAATCTCTCATGGTTCGGACCGATAGAGAATCTCGCCAAAAGCGGTGAGAAGCTTAGAAACATGCGTATTGGATTTCGTCCGGTGATATTGCAGATCTCACTATTGCCTTTAAAAATATTACAAATTTGAAACACTCATGTTTTAGGCAACCATGCAATACACCTATCTCATTGGTGAGATTCTCACTAGTCCCTTAAGAATACGGGCCCTGATGGCGATTGGGATTCTGGACCTATTTTATTGGAAAATTATTGACCAAGGAGTCGTCAACAGAGAATAAGAGGTAAATATTTCCATGCCTACCTCATTGCTCAAAATTTCCAACGGAAAATAGAAAATTTACCAACAATGTCCTGAAATTTACGAAAAAGCCCACATAACTACAAAACTAAGCATATTGGACTGAAAATCGTTCAATAAAACTGGACTGTTGATAATTAAGGCTTTACACAAGCAAGAGACTGTCTTGTCTCAATAGATCTACAATCATTTTTCCAGTCATCGTAAAAAATTTTGCGCCAAAGACGAACATTTTCAGAATTTGTGAAACATCCTTAAAAAGTAAAAGCTACAAAAGGAATTCAAACGGCACTGTCGTCCTTATCAGTGATTTTTCATATCCCAGTACATTTCTCACATTTTTTTTTGCTAAATGTATTCATCCCGCTAACCAAGTTACCAACAGACTTATTTTTTTGTGGGGTAAAAAGTTTTAATATCGTTTGGAGCATTTGAAATAATGTGTGGTAAATCCAAGGAAAATTTGATGATAAACATTAAAAGTTAAAAAAGAACCAGAACGAGAAATATTATTTTATCCTAATGCGGCTTTTTCGGATACCGCTAAATGGTTGCGAGATCATCAGCAATCTCTTGCATTAAGTCCGCTCGAATCCTCCTCCTTTCCTAACTCGCGAACATCACTGTAAAGGTGGGTATCCATTGTTAGCCACGTTACGGGATAGTGAACACAGCAAAAAATGTTTCAGAGCGCGTGTCCTCTTGCAACGAGCCTGTTTCATGTTCGGTGTTAGGCTAAACTCAGACGGACCACAGCAAACGCGACTAATTTGTGGTTTTGTTGTCATCTGTCGTTGAAGACGACTTCAGTTAACGACAATGGTGTTCGGTAGTGTTCATCAGTTTCAGTATGGAGAAACGAGGAGTGGCCAGTTGTCGCATTGTCGTCCATGTGTTTTGCATTGAACCAGCAACAACGACGCTTTTGTGGGTGATACCGTCCACAGGTGGCGACGGTCGCTAAGATCTACTAGAAGAAGTCGTTCGTCTGAGTACTGTTCTACTACTACTACTACTACTACTGAAAGTGCAGGCGAGCCTTGACCTAGACAAACTAAAGTCAAGGTTCCGGTACTGAGGCCACTGGCGGGCCCATTGTGCCATTCCTGCTACATCCATGAAGCCGAGCCCTCCAATAAAGGCCACAACCTTTTTCAGTGGATGCCTGCTTGTGTCTCTAGGGGCCATAACAGGGACTCCGAAGATTCGCCTGCGTAGTACAGCCCAGTGTGGACACTCTAAGGGAACATGGACTGACGTTTCGTCAGTCATGCCGCAACCCTTACATAGGGAACTTTCCTCTACTCCTAGGTTGTAGAGGTGCTTCCTCACACATAAGTGCCCTGTTAGGAGTCCTGCTATCTTCCTCAACCTACTCCTTGGTAGTTCAATAGCTGCCCCAGTGTGTCCATCAGTCCATCCCTTCAGTAGAAGTTTGGATTGTCTAGGACCCTGCAGAGCATTCCAATGAGCGAGGTGCTGGTTCCTCAGCCACTTCCTCGTCTCCTTGCGTATTGTTTGTTTCGTTAGGTCGAGGGTCGGGCCCGAAAGTAGCTGCCGCCCCTTCCGCCACCCATTTCGTTGCCTTCAAAACCAGAGTGGGCCAGAATTCATTCTAGCCGCACTGCGTTCCGACTCGCAAGATCAGCAAGTCGTTCTCGACATTCATCAGCAAGTCCTGAGTTGATGGTATATCCACTAAGGGCTTTAATTGCTGCCTGACTGTCGGTGTATATGGTTATGCGTCGATCCACATAACATCTGTCTAGGTTTATCTGCGCACATTCCAAGATAGCGTATATCTCGGCCTGATATGCAGATACACCATCACCCAATGGTATACAAGATTTGTATCATTGGGTTCCTAGAGCCATCTGTGAACCAGATGGTCCCATGAGGCTGTGTATTCGTCTCTTTTCCCCAGGATTCTCTGTCCCGGATCATAGCCCTGTTTGGGGTTGCGAAGTAGTACTTGCACAAGCATTCGTCAGCCGCTCGAGCCAGAACTGGAATATCTTCCAGGAGCCGGAGCTTCTTAACGTATCTGCACTCTTTCCCTCTTCGCACGTATTCCAGACGCTCAAGCGCAGGAAAGCCCTCCCCGCCTCATCCTCGGCAGAAGACCAAGGATCACTTCCATCGCAGCAGTTGGTGTAGTCCTCATGCAGCCAGTTGCCCCCAAACTGACCCCCCTTTGAAGGCGTGTCAGTTGCGATCTAGCCGTGACCAAGGTTACCCTCGGCCACCAGACCAGAGCCGCATATGTGAGCATAGGCAGCATGATCACTCATAGAACCATATGATCGTTTTGGGTATCAGTCCCCACCTCGGACCAATGGCTCTCCTACAGGCCCAATACATGTTTGTCACCTTGCTTAGGCGACTATCAAGATGAGCCTTCCATGTCAGTGATTTAGTATGTGATCTAGTACTGTTCTAGCCTTACACTCATATGGGTACCCGCCTTGCGACCCAACAACGATATGACTACGAAGATGATTCATATTCATCGCACTGTGGCAAAACAAATGTTCTTCGCGCTAGTGAACTCTACTAATTTTGTGGATTACACCCCATTCAATATTGTACTAGTAATTCGAACAAAAGGTTCATAACTGTGGAAAGTTTGGTACAGTTTGGAATGTAAACAAAATTCTGAAACGAAACACCTATGTATAGTTGCGTTACACACAACATACTCTCTGCGACCCATCCAAACCGAATAATTCATTGTAATTGTTTTCGGATTTGTGAGCTTGCATTCGCAAAAGCCTATCCAAGCAGAAGCGACCCTTGATGTTCGTCATCTGAAAATATTTCCCTATCATAATTTTTTCAAAGAGATACAATTCAATTGTTGAAACGAAATCCCGGTATTCAGTGACACATTATTCGAGAATTTTTTTGCGATCATACAGTTGACCGGATGAGAATTACTATACGTGAAGCAAAGGACCTATTCCATCGAAAGCTCAAAACACGTAAAAGCGATAAAAAGAGGGATTGTTCGATAATTTGAATGTGTAATATAAAAAAATGGAACCAGGCAAACCTGGCAAAGCTGCATTCCTTGATTTCATCCCATTTTTTAGCTGAAACGCTTTCCGCAATCCTCGGCCGTAGGTGTCGCTGGGTCCTGGCTAAGCGGACCACAGCGACGCGACTAATCACAAATTTTTGTTAATCATTCGTTCTTGTCTGCAAAAAAAACGTTAAAATGAAAAATAATGTTATCATTATTCTACGAAAACCCAACCAGAATGCGTCACCCATTATGACGTGACGGCAAAGGATGGCTGAACAAACTCTACTATTGTCCAAGTAAAAAGAATCATATCAATTCGGCTGTTGTGAACAGTTGGTAGGTTTAAAACCCAATGAACGGGCGAGTTATGAGGCGAGTCAAGTAGCATAGTGACTCACCAGCTCGCCCTCTTCCCCACTACAGTCGTCTACTGATACGCGCAATGTAAACATTCTGAGCAGTCGATAACTGCTCAAAATCACTGGGACCACTTCACTTAACTGAATTACTCTGATCTGAACTAGGCTTTACGCAAGCTAGATTTATTTCTATAAAAAATGGTTCGAACAGCCCAAACATTCAATTTCTGTGGGAGCTGGTTTATTCCAACTGTTATATTGAGCTCTGGTCAGCACAAACTAGCCTTATTAGAGCTATATTGTTTTTTATATTAGAATAAAATGACATTTTCAGAACTTATTGCAGCATTAGTATCTCTTCCTTTTCATTCTACTATTTAATTCAAGCAAGGTTTAGTAAAAATGAAAATAAAATGAAACAGAAGCAAGAAAACTGAGACAATTTAAAGGATAAAGTTGGAAGGGTTTGGGAAAATACTGTCTGTTTACAAAGTTTTATAAGCAGATTCTCGAAGACAGAGTGAAGGGATTCTTATATCTATGAGGTTGGTTTATCATTTTTTTTTTCTACAATGGTGACACGAAATAACAGACAACTTTTGAAAAGCACGTAAATCCTAAAAGTTGTTTTACGAAAGAATCCCCTTCCTGTTTTATTGTCTTCGTCTTAAAATATCGAACGAAACGTAAGGATTATGGTTTCTTATTTCCCATGACAGTATTCCAAGAAACAAAAGAAAGAACAAATAGATTATGTGAGCTGCATTTCGGTTTCCATAACCAAACTAGTAACGAATAAAAAGAGTGAAGTATATACGGGTAGTACATATATCGTTGTTTTATATTCGTCTGTTTGAAATGTTGTTGTCTTGAATAAGCTCCGTGGAACTGAAATATATTCTGTTGGAATACATATTTTTTATCGAATTCAACTCTATATTGGACCAAGAATTTGTTCTGCTAGACAAGTTTAATGGAAAATGAAAATACGTGATTGGAAGTAAGGATTTCTAGCACAGTAACTAAACGAAGACAATTTATTTGAATAATATTAGGAGTCATATTTATTTTTGCATACACCTTTTGTTTCAACGTTATAAACCCACGAAAATAGTGCGATAAGATGAATAATATCTTCATAGAGCTCCACCACGATGGTGGGGAAGATTGCAATATGGGACTTATTAACCGCTGATGATTACATAGACTCAATCCATGTCTCTATCAATTTAAAAAAATCAAAATTCCTCTTTATCTTCTTGAGGAAGGAGTGTTTCATTATCCAAGTAATCATCAGCGATTAATTAGTGTTGTGATTATTATCCACTCTCATGGTCGAAGATAATTGTACTGTTGAAAATATTAAGAAGTAGCTTAATCCATAAAGCATGTTGCAGATATAGGATATAATTTTTTTATATAGACTTATTGTTCTAGGTGGTTCGTGCTGCTAGTCCTGTATTGCTAAGAGTAATAGCCCTGGGAGCATTTTTTATGTACAGCACAGTAAGTATTTATGTCGATTCCCATTTAATACAATTTATTCCTACTTATTTCCACTTATTTCTACGGACGCACGCGAATTCCCGTCAGGATAACCACTCTACCTGTGTCATAATGAGGGTACGTTAAGCTGTCACTCGATTTCCCATCAGGGTGAAAACTGGCCTGTTCAAAAGGTGTTTATTTGGGCAGGGATGAGTTGCGCGCAGCGGTCATTTTCTACCTGATTACGAGTAAGAACACCAAAATTAGAAGCCGAATTGCGCGCAACAAGATAAATACAAAATCAAGGAGATTAAGGAAATATAAAATAAATCAAATGGTAAAGGTAGTCCCGATAACAGAACAAATTAAATAAACTGGACGGCAATTCGAGTGCGGGTTTAAGATACCTGCAATTGTCGGACGGGAACTCAGTGTATTATATATTTCCATTCATTTCTACCTATTTCCACTCATTTCTTCCTATCTGTACTCAATTCTACCCAATTCCACTCATTCCCTTTTCTCCTTATTCCCATTGATTATTATTTATTAACCATCTCCATTCATTTCTACTTATATATCCACTTATTTCTGCTTTTTTCTGCTCATTCCCATTTATTGCTAGTTATTTCCACTTATTTCTACGTTTTCTCACTTTTTTTGATTATTCCCATTATTACCATTTATTTCTAATCGTTTCCACTAACTCCCACTTATTTCTACCTATTTTTACTTATTTCTGCCTATCTGTACTCATTTCTACTCAATTCCACTCATTCCTTTTTCTCCCTACTCCCATTCATCATTATTCATTTCTACTTATATATTCACTTATTCCAGCTTTTCCTGCTCATTCCCATTAATTCTCATTTATTTCCACTAATGTCTAGTTATTTTTACTTTTTCCTACGTATTCCCATTTATTGCTAGTTATTTTCACTTATTTTCACTTATTTCCACTTATTTCTACCTATTTCCATTTATTTCTGCCTATCTGTATTAATTTCTACTCAATTCCACTCATTCCTTTTTCTCCTTATTCCCATTCATTATTATTTATCAACCATCTCTATTCATTTCCACTTATTCCTGATTTTTTCTGCTCATTCCCATTAATTCCCATTTATTTCCACTAATGTCTAGTTATTCTCACTTATTCTTGCTCATCATCATTTTTTATTGCTAGTTATTTCTACTTATTTCTACGTATACCCACTTTTTTTGCTTATTCCCATTTAATACTATTTATTTATACTTATTTCCACTTATTCCCACTTATTTCTACTTATTTCTACTTATTTCCACTTATTTCTACCTATTTTTACTTATTTTGCCTATCTGTACTCATTTTTACTCAATTCCACTTATTCCTTTTTCTCCTTATTCCCATTCATTATTATTTATTAACCATCGCCATTCATTTCTACTTATATATCCACTTATTCCTGCTTTTTTCTGCTCATTCCCATTAATTCCCATTTATTTCCACTAATGTCTAGTTATTTTCACTTATTCCTGCTTATCATCATTTATTGCTAGTTATTTCCACTTATTTCTGTGTATTCCCACTTTTTTTGCTTATTCCCATTTTTAATACTATTTATTTATACTTATTTCCACTTATTCCCACTTATTTCTACTTATTTCTACTTATTTCCACTTATTTCTACCTATTTCTACTTATTTTGCCTATCTGTACTCATTTTTACTCAATTCCACTCATTCCTGTTTCTCCTTATTCCCATTCATTATTATTTATTAACCATCTCCATTTATTTCTACTTATATATCCACTTATCCCTGCTTTTTTCTGCTCATTCCCATTAATTCCCATTTATTTCCACTAATGTCTAGTTATTTCCACTTATTCCTGCTTATCCCCATTTATTGCCAGTTATTTCCACTTATTTCTACGTATTCCCACTTTTTTCCCATTTAATACTATTTATTTATACTTATTTCTACTTATTCCCACTTATTTCTACTTATTCCCACTTATTTCTAGTTATTTTCACTAATTCCTACCTGTTTCTACTTATTTATGCTTAGGTATTCCCCCTTATTGCTATTTATTTCCACTTATTTCTAGATTTACGTTTCAGTTAATAACAAAAGTAGCCTCATCACGACACATAAAATTTCATAGTTCCAGTTCATTCCACTTGTTTTTATTTATTACTAAATAATTCGGTGGAATATTATTCCACAACTGTTCGAGCTGTCCGGTTTAATTACGAAAATGATGATAATCGAACAATCGATTAAAATGAACGCTCCAGCTGTGGCTTTGTTTCCATCACCAATAAAAAAAATATATATATATAATAGTCGGTGACATGAAAGATTATTCTAAATAGATTAGTCTGGGCTGAAGGGATCCTGTGAAAGGGTTTTAATGATAATGTCTGCGACGAGCTAAAGTACTTCTTAGAAAGATAAGTATTTATCCTGTGTATTTGCTTCTCTTTTATCGTCGTTTAAGTATCCTATTTAAAATGTGTTTAACCCTTTCTTTTAATTGCTTACTTTACCTTTTTAATATGAGAAACGCTTGTGGGTTAACATGAATTATGTCCGAGATAAACTGCACTACCAAATGATTATCTAGAAGTTTAATCTGTTTTGTATGTTCACTGCTTACAAATTTCTCATCCTTGAAAGAATTTCTTTTAATATTAGGTCAATTAATTTAGTTTTCGATGCACTTTTCCTACACTTACAAAGATGTAATAAAATACTGTGTTTCTTCACAAATTAATGCAATCCAAAAATAATCTTTCCTATCTCATCCAATTTGTTTCCATTCGTTTCCAAGCTGCTTATTTTTGCATGATTGACATAATTATATCTACTTCTATAGGCATCTAGAGACATTCATTTATGACTGTATTAGATCTGAAATGGTTATATGAAACACTACCCGTGTTTAATTGTGTTGATTTTATTTGTAGCTACAATAGTTTGCCTAAATTAAATCCAATTTAACTAAATTATCTCTCACACATATTTAATTGTCAGTTGGGCAACATCAATTTCATCCAAGGCCTTTCAGTTAATACAAACCTTCTTTATGAACAACATTAAGGCTTTGTATTTCGGCAACCAGCGGTACACTTTTGCTCTCGGTAATATTATCCATAATTTCAGCTTTGAATACAAGGGATTTGGAAGACAGTTCGTAACGAATAAAAGACACTGGAGTTATAATACAGCTTTTCAGCTTAATCTTGACAAATATAAAGAGATTTTTTTTTATAAAATTCGAGATAACTTGAAAAATTGCGTGATATTTCTAAATGTATATAAATTCACGTGTATTATTAAACAAAAATTAAGCTCAAGCTTACTAATGAACTGAGCCAGTTTGCAAAAGTCGAATTTATTTGTATGGCAACCCGCTGGTGTCACCGACCTATCCTAGTTTGTTGAAGCCCTGAAACGGATCTGCTTGCCCTCAAAAGCTCTCCTATAGTGGCATTTGCTGTCTAATGGAGTTCTTTGTCTGTCAATATTCGACATCTCGAGTGGGCTTTCAAAGGTTACGCTTACAGAACGTTCTATTTCCAACTATTCAACAAAATATTTTTGGGATGATGTTTTTTTTTCTTTTTTTCTCAGTTCAAATCCCCCTACACGATTATTTTGTAATTTATTCCAACGCAGTTGAGCCTACTTTTAAACGCTTATATGGTTCAATGTGAGGTAAAGTTAGTGTTATGAAATGTTTCCTTTGTTTCTAAGAAATTAATGCTTGGAGGAGGAGTCAAAGCATCGTCATAAATTCCCAGACTTAACGTTTTATTCAAACAATTCAACATTGTTTGGTTTACGTCGAATTTTAGAAATGTTCTATTTTCAGAGAAATATTTAATATGCGAGTTGAAATTGAAATTTTCACTTAAAGTCTCGTAGTTATATATTGAATGTACTCTAGAATAGTAGAAATATTATACAGTGCTATTCAAAAGTCCCCTCCCCCCTTCCCCCTCGTATATTTTGAACGGCTACACTTACATTAATAAGTGTGAAGTGTCGTAAACTTCTCTACGAATGGTAACAAGTGACGTAATAGTAATAGATGACGTCACAGTGCCACTCTGGCCAATAATTTATTTTAAATAGGACCTTATGGCAAGTGATATCTTGTTTGAAAGGTATTGACATTGGCTACATAGCCATATTAATTTTGTTTGGGTTTAAACTAATTTTGACGGATAAATTAAATAAATACCAAAATTATTGAAATTATTTTTTTTAATTTAATTAATCAAATATCAACAATGGATGCTTATAGCAAGTGTTTGAAATGTGCTCCGTCTACTTCCTGACAGTAATACTATTGGTAAATTCTTATCGTACTCGTTCGAATGTGTCAGCTGAAATTGCATTGCATCCTTCAATAATTCTTTCTTCCAAAACGCCAATGCTATCTGGTGCCGTAGTATAAGCCTAGGATTTCAAGTACCCCCATATAAAAAAATCTAATGGTGTCAGATCTGGTGACCGAGGTGGCCATTCTATAGGACCTTGTCGGCCGATCCATCTACCTCGATATTCTTCATCCAGGTAACGTCTTACTGCACCATAATAATGTGCAGGAGCACCATCTTGTTGAAATGTTATTTCCAGATGGCCGAATTCATCTGGATTATCTTCCAGGATTTCAAGAATTAACGGCTCAATTGCATTTTGTAACATCTCCAGATACACTTCACCGCTTAAATTTGAATTTAGGAAGACATGACCAACTATGTGGTTTCCCAAAATACCTGCCCAAACATTGACTTTCTCTGGAAATTGGGTATCTTGTTCACGAAAGGTGTGAGGATTTGTGTCACCCCAATACCTTACATTTTGTGTATTCACATTTCCATTGAGGCAAAAAGTACTTTCGTCACTAAAACAAATTGTTTTTGTGTAATGTGGGTTTTGACTAATTTTATTTGTCATACATTCACAGAATTCGAGTCTTCTGTCGGGGTCGTCATCCGAAAGGTGGTGCACCATTTTTAACTTGTATGGATGAAATTTATTTTTAGCCAACACTCTCTGTACTGTACTTTTACTTACTTCACAGATAGACGCAACTAAAATAGATTTAAAAAAATAATTTCAATAATTTTGGTATTTATTTAATTTATCTGTCAAAATTAGTTTAAACCCAAACAAAATTAATATGGCTATGTAGCCAATGTCAATGCCTTTCAAACGAGATATCACTTGCCATAAGGTCCTATGCCACAAGACGGTATGATGAAAAAATATAACTTTTCAAAGAAATTCGTTACGGAAATGAGCAAGAAGAAGGAATGGGATCCAAATACCATTACCAGACTTGGAAAGAATGCCATTCAATGGTACACAGACGGCTCAAAAGCAATAGAAGGAACTGGGATAGGAGTGTTCGGGCCAGAAACCAAACACTCTGAAAGCTTGGGAAAAACCTCAAGTATCTTTCAAGCGGAAATCGACGCCATAAGAAAGTGCGCCCAGTTCAATATTGATAAAGGATACAGAAGACAAAGGATTATCATAATGTCGGATAGTCAAGCAGACATTAAGGCACTGAGCTCTTGTGTGATCAGTTCCAAAATGGTGTGGGAATGCCTAGACAAACTCAATGAACAAGGCGAGAACAACATAGTCACCTTACTATGGATTCCAGGACACACTGGAAGAGAAGGAAATGAAATAGCAGATTAACTAGCAAAGAGGGGGACTGAAATACCTTTCTGGGGGCCCGAACTCTTTTGCGGAATCAGCCCCAATGTAATATTGGAAGAAATAAGTAAAGCCGAGAAAAAGAGATAAAATTATTTGAATAAAATAGCCATTAGTTTAAAATTCGCGCTCAATTGAAAATGACATAACGAGTACGCTCATATATATATATATAATCATTGTATCCTTATACCATATAGGTGTCGCATTTACATTTTAGGTTCCATAAACAAATTTTTTCCATGCTCAGTACGTTTGTAGAGTACGCTCATAATATATCGAAAACTGACAGTGTATTTGTCAGTCAGACGACGGAGTAAACGCTTCTCGCGGCGCGTTTTTGAATTATTTTTAATTTTTGTCTTAAACTTGGCTAGTAGTGGAAAAAATTGTATATACACCATGGTGTTGAAGGGGTACAAAAGAAGATCACCATCTCTCTAAGCCTAGGGAAACATGCTACTGTCTTTCAGGCAGAGGTACTGGCGGTGCAATGCTGTGCAGAAGGGTTGATGAGACAGGAGGTCGATAACTAAAGATGACAGCCTATGCAGGTTCTGCCAGCAAGAAGAAGAAACCGCGGAGCACATACTCTGTGAGTGCGAAGGCCTAGCAAGGGTTCGGTTTCACTTATTCGGAGAAGAAAAACCGAGGGCAGAGAGCTACGCAAAGGAGGCGGTATCCAGGCTATTAGGTCTAATAAAAAGAATAAAGCTAGATATTGAGCTCTAAATATAGGGAGGACCACAATAGATCTGCAAAGGCCGCAGTGGGATAGGACAAAGAGCCACTCCAATTCTAATCTAATCTAATTCAATGGTGTTGAAGACATTTATAACCCTCGCACCTTATTCCGATCGGGGCAAAGCCCATCGCGAAATAATCTTGGTGCTCGGTCAATAATAATAGATAGTCTCCACCACCTTGGTGTATAATAAATTATTTTTTGCCATTGAAACTCACATTCAAATTTACAATATTACTAAGGATCTATAGCATGTAATGAATTTTAAAATTTCAGATGATTGTCATGTATCCAAAACCAACGCTATATACGTGTACTGCAAGAGTATGGCTTAGAGAAATTGGGTTTTCTTTAACTTATGGCGCTTTGATGCTGAAAACTTGGAGGTGAGTAGATTTATATTGAATAAGGAAACAGTTTTATTTTATTTTTGCTTATATGGAAAGAACATTTCACAATATTTTGTTGACTCGGCATCTGGCCTTAATAATTTAGTAATAAAATTTTATAAATCCCTCATTGTATGGCACACAGCGCTACTTTAACTGACATTTTAGACGTTTTTAGATATTCGATATTAGGTGTGTTCTTTTTGACTGAGATCTCAGTTAATCTCAGCTCACATCGGTAATGTGCGCGTTCTTTTTGATTTACTCACTTCGAAGTGAGCTGAGATTTTTCCTCCCCCTTCACCGATGCTGAATGTGATATAAGGGGGCATCAGTTAAAGAAATATTTGATTTTGTTTACATATAAATACACATAACCTAATTTTCTTTCGTTACAAAATACAAATTATCAATTGACTAAATAAAAGAGAAATAATTATGGGTACAATAACATTATTAGATGCTGATACGAATTTATATGTTTTATGTCTCTTATTCACGCATGCGTCGGCAGATCGCGCGTTTCAATTGAGTAGTTCTTTCTTTTTGGTGCTTACCCACATCACTTTATCTCAGATCACTTTAACTGAAGTTAGCTGAGATCTCAGTCAAAAAGAACACACCTAATGTATGATGGAAGAGATTTAAAATTATATATGATAGAACTAATCACTCACTGATGCAAGATGTCTAATCATAGAAGCCCTGTACAAAATAAACTTTCGTCCCCCATTACCCTTATTAATTCAGTCTAGCGGTAGCAGCGGCTTGGTTACTTTTTCTTTACAATTCCTCATACCTCTACTATACTAAATATCATCTCTGCCTTGTCTTTATATAAAGTGGGGTTATCAAGGTACATATTAATTATGCTCATCAATTTCGAAAATGTAAATTTAGCGTTAATATGCAAAATCATTTAAACTGGTTCCGGGGTCGGGAAAATGTCTCTGTTGAAAGGAAGCCCATTTATTAAAACTTTTAAAATGAAACATTACAGCTAATTGCCAGATACATTACGTAACCATTGTTATTTTGTGTAAGCGAGAACATATTTATCAGCAGCTGACTGTAAATCTATAAATTATATTTGGACTTCGTATAAATGTATAAATAATAATGACATCTTTCCAATATTTGGACCAAAAAACTTACCGTTTTCATAACTACTTCCATTTCCCAACCAGGAGTTGGTAATTTGGTCCCCAAATATGACCTCACAGATATTTAGGAGGTAATTTGGTCCCTGTGGCCGGCAGGTATAATATTCCGTACAAGTAATCTGGTCCCTATAGAATAAACATATACCTATATAGTTTCTCTAAGTTGTGTAAGTACGCTAAGTACTTAAGGGGTACTTTGACAAGTATAACTCAAAGACTAGTATCTAAATAATATAGAGAAATAAAACAAAATTTTTATGTAGTTTTTATTTACTACTATTTAATAAATGTTATTAAACGATGCAAATGTCAAAATTTGATACATTTGAATGATACACATGCTAGAAAATAAAGTCTGTCTATCTCACCGCTTTGGTATCTCTCAATGATATTTTCAATAAATTTCTGGCGATTTCTAACACTAACGTCTCTAACTTTAGGTTTTAAATGTAAACTTTGCAATTTTACATAAGTTTCAATTTGAAATTCATACAATTTTTCAAGAAATGTTATAAAATTAGGATGTGCTTGTAGAAAAAGTCATTGAAAGCTCGATGAAAAGCTTCGCACGCATTTTTATATAATTTTTGGCACACATTGTCAGCGGAAAATGAGATTGGTTTTCGATCAAATAATCTGAATACTTTTCCAACCTTGTATCGTCAGGTCTGTTTTCATTTAATTCGAAGGCAATGCAATTACCGACTTCATCAGGATCCAAATAAGTTTAATTTTTCGAAACCATGCCTGGGCAAGATGAAGCCGGCAACCAATTATTTCGGCGGAAGGCCACACTTCCCGAACCGCTTTATGAATACCCATCTCAAAATCACACACAACTTGATTAATTGCTAAAACAATATTGATTTCGGAACACTTATCCAGAATCATTAGAAATAGTTTTTTGTACGTCCCGGATGTCTTGTTTGGTAAAAGTCAAACCAACAGTGGTATGTAATGTCCGCTTAAAAAAACCATGAATAGTGAACATATGACAAAAATATTTGGTACAGAAATCAAATGTACCGTCTACGTAGATGCGTTTTGATTTTTCCAGGGCTTCGAGATTTGTTGTGCACGTAAAAACAATAATATTGCTTAGCAAGCGATTGATAAAAAGATATTGCTCGTCTTGAGAAGTTCTTACGTTGATCGAATTCAATACTTGATGTACGTCGTTAATATTCGTGGGAAGAGCGGGTATTATCTTACGTCGACTATTATACATATTTTTTCTTAAGTACTCGACATCTTGAGTTGTCAAAGCTGCTGGTAGATTTCCTTTCAATGCTGAGCGAATAATTTTTGATGGTTTTTCGGCTTTTCTTTTGCAGGAAGCAGAAACTATTTGCCTATTCAAGGTAGAAATATCTGCAGGATGGCAGGGTTCCGACGAAGATTGGGTTACACAAATTGCACTACATTCATCGAGTGTATAAACACATGCTTTGCACTTTCTGTTGGTACATTTTCAACAAGTTTCGTCTGTAGTTTTCAATTTTTTATGTAAACTATATACTTGTAGTTATCGATTAGGTATAAGTAAATTTTTGCCACGAATACTTTCAATAATTTCTACTTCCATAATGCTATTTTCCAAGACTTCCAGCTCAAAATCACTTTGATAAATGATTACAAATCCGATAATTCAAGGAATTGTTATTTTCATCAAGTACCTGCCTTACCTCAATTCTAAGAACAACATTTAATTGTATTTTGATTACGGAGGCGAAATTACTGGTCGGATTAATTTAGGGCCAGAGTACCAGAGTACTAACGTAGGTAGCGGGGACCAGATTACCTGACCCCTCCACCAGCTATCGGCTACACATAAGTCTGTTTTGTGCAATTGAAAATATGCGTAATTCTATATGCTACCCATCGAGAAAGATAAGGAGTAGATAGATCCAGAGTTATTTCCAATGCTACTAACTTATATTCAATAGATTTATCTGGATCCCAAGCTCCAAGATTCTCAACAGATACATTTCCACATATGTAGGTCAGTTATTGTAGCATTTTTCTTCCTGTTTTGCTATCATCTTATAGACTATTTTCAAGTTTTATTTAGTTTGTCCTAGAAACAAGCTTCCCTGTCGTCAAACAGAATGTTATTCACAACACTCCATACCTGAAAACTATATTTAAACTAATAACAAACAACAAAAAAGTTTGTGTTTGAATATACATATTACACACATATAGATGATAATAGCCTTCACCGGAAAGTTAGGAATATGACATTAAAGAAAAACAATGTCAATTTCTGAACATAGAAGTAAAGTTTATATCGCGCTACTCGTTCCTCGGTGATTTTACAACCGAAAAGTCTGAGCTGCTCCAAACTACAAACTACCTTATTACACTCAAACATGAATTCATTTTTAATTCAATTTGATTCAGTTCCACTTTGAAATAATAGAGATTGTTGATGAAGAGCTAGCTAAACTATCTTATTCCAGAAGTTGATGGATAAGAACTCATCTTCTACGAGTATGTTACAAAGTATATATGAAAATTGGAGATATTCTGCTACTCCCGTTTTCCTATTACAGAACACCACATAATTGTTTCCAAGTTTGGAGTTATTGCAGATGATGTAACAGGAAGCGAAAAAGAATTACAAGAAAATATAAAAATCTGTGAAGAATTGATAGAAGAGGGAAGTATGAGAATAAATACAAATAAAACAAAGATATATGGAACCAAAATATTAATACTGACATCACAATAGATAGCATAAAAGTATGATATGGGAATGCCTAACTGTGGATTCCAGGACATGGAATAGAAGGGAATTAACTAGCAAAGAGGGGACTGATACGCCTTTTTGGAGACCGTAAAAAGGGAAGATTTGACCATTGGAGAGATTTAGTAGGGCTTAGACAATCAAAGATACTTCTGGATGACTACAACTTATTGATATCGAATGGATGCCTGTGCCAGAGTGAAATTGCACCAGGAATCCTAATAACGGGACATTGTCGCCTGACTGGGCACCTGAAAAAGCTAAAAATTGTGGAGAAGGAAGAATGTAGATTTTGTGGTATGAAAGATGAAGCCTCCATGTACATACATACATACATACAATTCATATTGAATTGAAGAGGGGCAATTAAGTGAGCAGACATCCTTAAATTCCTCCAGGCAATAGGTCTAAAGGAACTACTAGCAGTCGTCTACAATTTACACCAAAAACCAAAAAATACTGAAATGATAATCCCAGGTGTTGGATGTCTCTTTTGAACAAGATGGCGCTCCACTTTACATTAATGGCGAATTTCCAGTTTGATAGACACCTCGCTCTCCTGATTAGCTTCCCTAGATTTATTCTTACAGGATTTATGTTTATGACTTGGTATCTCTGAATGATTTTTTAATAAATATAAATGAAGAAGAAAAATCTATAAAATTTGAAATTGAAATTGAAAATAACAATTTTTTACCATTTTTGAATGTTCTTATCAATAAAACACCTACAGGGTATGAAACAAGTGTTTATCGTAAGCCAACACACACTAATAGGTATCTGAATTTTGAATCAAATCATGCTATAAGCGTTAAAAAAAGGGGTAGTAAAATCTTTATACGATAGGGCCAGAATCATTTGTTCTAATGATAATCATTTCAAAAAGGAGAAAACTCTACTGAAAAATGTTTTAAATGCCAATAATTACCCGGCAGAATTTGTAAATAAAGAAATCAAGAACATAGAGAATGGCTCATTGTTAATACCCCATAATAATAACAATAATATTAATAATTCAGCTAACATAATTTTTAAAAACTTGACAATACCATAGTTAAGGGTTTATCAAAAAGAATTAAGAAAATTGGTAATCAATTCAATATTCGAACCAGCTTTAAATCTAACAATACTTTGAGATCTATCTTAACAAAAACGAAACGAAAAAATGAAGAACAATCTTCAAAAAATTGCATATATCAGATATCTTGTGAATGCGACAAATTCTATTTAGGTGAAACATCTAGACCATTGAAAGTCCGAATAAGTGAACATAAAAAATATATTGAAGATAGGGAGTTCTTTAAATCAGGTATTTGTAAACATGCTTGGGAAGAGGGGCATAAAATTCAATGGGATTGAAAGAGCCCAATAATAAAAGACGAAAAATCAAAGAAAGTGCTTTAATACAACTAAATGCAGATAAATGTGTAGCTAGTATTTCAGCCGAATGTAGTCAAATTTGGTTACCAATGTTAGAAAGAGAAATTTCCAATAATCAATTACCTGCGTTATCAGGATGGCATCATAAGTTTTTATCCAGGTTTTCTTATGATTTATCATTGGAATATTTGTTAATCGATACACATTTCAATACACAAAATCACCAAACTGAGTTATATATGTTTTTGAAAACAAAAATAATCATACACAAAAAAGTAACAACAAACGCGTTTTATTAACATTTCCAAAATAAGCGGAAAAAAAGCGCTATCCCAATAAAAACCGTTCCTGGAACGTGCACTTCACTGGATTCCATTTCTAGTAGACTATCATATCGTTAGAATGTCATAAAATAAAATATTTTATTTCACATTTTACCAGAGATGTGATCTACTATGAATGGACCTTAATAAAATTTAACAACAAAGTTTTGTAGTCTCAAACTTCGAAATTTTATTGATTGTCTAGTTGTCATATTTTTTCGTTGTGTCAGATAGGGACCAAAAATTATTTTATTATTAGTTAATCTTGACAAAGGTAGCTGGAACGCTACCGAAACGTCGAAATAAAAAATAAAAAACATTATTGTGGTTTGATTCCCAAAAAATAAACTAGTATTTGATTTTCCTTTTAACAAAAGCTTAAAAATTTAAGTTATCCCTTTTTAGTTTTAACACATTTAACACTTTAGTTTTAACACTTAAAATTTACAGAATTCATCAAAAAGTCTTGTCTTCAAAAAAATGGAGATAAAGAATTTAGTTTCTATTGAAATAAATAATACAATTTATTGATTCGTTTAGATACATCGTAATTATTGGAGGAATACGTCGTAAAACCTAATTGGAAATCCAGCAGTGATTTCACTTAAACTTTTTAATTGAATAAAACCACTTAATCATTAAAATTCTACTGTCCTCTCTTTTATACAAATACTTTAATGGATTTGGTACTACGGGGTAGCTTTGGGACCATATCTAAATTATTTTCATTCGGCTGAATACTTTGAACTAATTCAATATTTTTTTACGTTGCCCAAATTATATTAACGAAGCCACTGCTCGTTCGGAGTTTTTTCGGCAAATGACTTTGATTGCACCTTCAGCAAACTTTATTGCGTTATTTTGTGAAAAAAAATGTTCCTGCTTTATGGGATCCATCTAAGATTTCTATTATTTTGTCAGCGGTAGAGTGTTATATATTATTTCAATTAAATTAATTATAATAGTTTTCCTAGTGTAAATTTTAAACTAATATTATGCTTACCATCAAGGTATACTTCAGTCTTAAACAAAATAAACTGAAACCCCGATGCTCTAATCAACACACTTGTTGACATCCTCTTTAAATTCTGAAGGAAAGTATCCACTTTAATACTGAACTAAGGTTTACGAAATGTTTTTCATACAGCTTTTACAACAGAAATAATAAACGGAACTTGCAATTGCTTTCACGAGATAAGTAGTAATATTTTTACATATAACATTCCTAACAATGTTAAAGTATATAATTAAGTTTAATTAGTATAATTAAAGTCTGATAACGTGTTTTTGAAAAGGATTTTCATTAAAAATAAACTAGCTCTCGTGGTTTTGCACTATTTTGAACTGGGTGCGCGTTACAAGAAATAATTATGCATGTTATCACAATATCTTTTATTCTTTCTCCACCTCATGTCATATTCTTGTAGTACCGCTTTTCAGCGTTGGCTTACGCTGTTTGGAACACTCTGTGACTCTAAAAAGTGTATACTGATACAAAGTGCAGACTTCCATTTTTTTCATAACCCATTGTTTGGTTACATGAATGTTATCTGGATATTTTCCACCCCTAACTGAGGTTAATGAATGCGAAACACATTGCCTGACTGTCAACAGCAGTCATTTGAAAAGTGATCCTTCTTATCTCAATAAACGTTTTCCTTTTTTTGTGTGTGAAAGTTTACATCTGAGGTTGGTATATACTTATTAAAGGGGAGATGCCGTAAAAATGCTTTACCGAGATCAAAGAGCGGCAAGGATATAGGTGATATTGACCATTTGGCCATCATAGTCGCCCTCAAGCTAATCTCTATTACAGTGAATATCCAACGACTAGCTTTAGGCCTGGGACCGAAATGCCAGCCTTTGTGTATGGATAATAACTGAGCCTCCGAACGTAAACTAATCTACGCAAAACAATTTCTTTGGTACACAGAGAAAAGGGGTTTCTCTTTGTGTTTGGGAATATTGCATGAAGTAGTCCTGGCAGCAAGGACTCATCGTTTCGAGCAGAACACAACTTTTTAAACGTCACACCTAGAATTATTACTTGTTAAATAAGATAAAAATCTATTGAAACAATTAATAATCTGTTACATATATCACATATTTTGTTAAAGAAACATGGACAAAGGAAGGAATAAAATGAGCTGATCTAACCAATCAATATATTTTCTATAGTTCAATTTTGGTTTATTTAAAAAATATTCACTATTTTAAATGTAGTGAAATCATTGAGACAACTTTATTGCGTTTTAAAGTATACAGACTTTTTATCGTTGTCTTATTTCACTCACTGCCCGACATTTAGAATTGAATTAGAGATCAAATATTTTTTTTCTTTTGCAGGATATCCGTTATATTCAGAGTTCGTTCTGCAAAGGCTGTTAAGATCACAGATACGAATCTGCTGAAGAGGTTGGGTGTAATACTGACGATTTTCGCCGCTTTTCTGATAATTCGCACTCTTGTAGCGCCCCCCGTCGTCATTGTTGGAAGGACCGCCGACGATCTTAAAGCCTATCTCTGCAAGACAGATTGGTGGGATCATTTGTTCTCGACATGTAAGTTTGGCATTCTCTTTTACTGTTTTACATTACCATTCTTCTCGGAGTTTATAATCAACACTTTTTATCAGAAATAACCAAATAAAAAGAAAAGGGAAAACTACCTTCCTCAAAAGATTTATTGTATCACCATATACAGGGCGTAGTATTTTTGATAGAACTCTTTTCAATAAATAAATTTCAAAACGTGTAAATTTACCAAATCTTAAACTTATTACCATCCAAGAGCTTGACCCAAGTAGCAGAGCACTTGCTGCGACTTTATGAGGCACTCCTTAATGGGCGGTTACTACAGGCGGCGACATTCCCGTTACGTAGCCGCCACGTAGCCGCAGGGGAAAATTTTAGAGTAGCCGAGTAGTGTAACAGACAGCCAAGCAGCGCTAAAGGCACTCAACTCCGTAGAGGTCAATTCTAAGCTAGTATGGGAGTGTGTGCGGGCCCTAAAAGATAGGAAAACTGTCAAAGCTGTATGGGGTCTGTTAACGGGGCATTGTAAGCTCAATAGGCATTTAAAGCTTATGGGATTGACAAACGAAGATATGTGTAGGTCTTGTCACCTAGAAGAAGAAACGGCAGAACACATTCTATGTCAGTGCGATAGCCTGACAAATGTGCGGTTTTTTGCATTAGGCGAAAAAAAGCCATTGGCAGAGAGCTATATGAAAGGTTCAGTCTCCACACTAATAGATTATTTTTAGAATCAGGCTAGAGAATGTAATCTAGAGTTTATAGGATCACAATAGATCTGAAAAAGTCGCAATGGAATAAGCCAAAAGCCACCTCATAAAATCCAATCTAATCTAATCTGGTGTAACGGTTGGTTCCAGTTACTATATTTTGTTGCTTTGGAACTTATAACTGCGTAATTTTACTTTTCTGAGATTTTACAATCTGGTAGCCTCCGCCACTAATATCAACCAAAAACTAGGAACTGCTGACACATACAAAATAGTTCCATATATTACTATGAAGATCCGCCTTCCATTATACCAGAATTCTGTACCTTGAGGAAGCATCCATACAAATGTGAACTTCTACTCCAATATAATGATTTGCTTCAGCTGGATGTTTTATGAGTATTCAAGATTCTTATAGTAACTCTGTTCGACCCACTATTTTCCATATATATTTAACAACATAAAAACAACTATATAATAGAAACTTTCGCTAAAAGAGTCACGATTTAAGATGTTTGTTTCTTTTAACCAACTTCGTATCTGGAACTGTTTATGAGATTGCTGTGACGTGCATTCTGATGGGGATGACATTGTACAATTTTATATTGTTCGTAAAAGCATTCCTTAAGCCAATAAATGCAGGTTTAATTTTGTTCCACTACTGACAATTATTGCTTCTTCTAGCCTACTGAGAAGTTGAATTTCTCTATTAGTGGTTAATAATTCTCTATCATTAACCTAGGTCAATAATGGACAAGTTCAAATATTTCGAGAATTTAGATATAGTAGTTCAACAAAAACTTGTGCAACATAATTTTGTATACCCAGGAGAGTGTCTTCAACATATTTGCTGCTTGAAATTACCTATCAAGGTTAAATTATTTGGAAAAAATGCCATTAGTTTAAAATTCGCGCTCAACCAAAAATGACTGATGACATAACGAGTACCTTATTCCACTCAGGGCAAAGCCTCTCGCGAAATAATCTTGGTGCTCGGTCAATAATAATAGTCTTCACCTCCTTGGTATATAATATACTGTATTTCTAAATATTATTTGTATATTTATGTTGTGTTATTTGTTATTTATTGTATTTTATGTAATAATTATGAAGATATTTCACTTAGTAAGGGTTGTAACAATTGATTTGTATGTAATCTCACTTTTCCAAAGTCTTTTAATATTTATTTTACTGATTGACTCTTCTGGAATGTATTTATTTCAAAAATATTTGCTCTGAAAAGGACCCTACTTAAATATTTCTCGACTCATATGAACACTAATCTAAGTAATCTTATAAAAGGTCGGATTTAACTGTAGCTTATAGAAAATTCATCATAGATAATAGTTTTTTGAGATAAACGCGCTCCAAACTTCGAGTGCCGTTTAGAGCTTTTTTAAGTCGTTGAACGTTGATGTTTTAAAGGATCTTCCGGAAAGTGGCGTTCAGTCAAAATGTCAAATTCTTTTTACGTGCTGGTTCGCGAACGACTCGAACTAACTATGGAACCGTTCATTTAAAATCATCAAAATAATGCAAACCTCCTCAGAATTTCTGTTTATATAACTATAACTATGTTTTTTACTACTAGCTGTGAAGTTGTCAATTATTGCTTCTTCTAGCCAACTGAGAAATTGAATTTCTCTATTAGTGGTTAATAATTTTCTATTATTAGCCTAGGTCAATAATGGAAAAACTCAAATATTTTGAGAATTCACGGATAGTAGTTCAACAAAAACTTGTGCAACATACAACAACAAACAAATTTGCTGCTTCAAATTACCTATCAAGACAAGACATAATCGATAATGTTTTAAAATGCCTTGGAAATTGTCTATTGGTCCGGATTGTTTCCCAGCATATGTGCTTAAGCATTGTATTTTTACTCTTATAAAACCTATCCACTACTTATTCAATTTATCATCGAGTTTTGGTGTATTTCCCGAGTTTTGGAAATCCAGTTATATAACACCAATATTCAAGTCAGGTGACGAGAATAATATTGAAAATTATCGAGCTGTTTGTAACCAATCAGTATTACCTAAATTGTTTGATTGTCTTGTGAATAATTTTCTGAAGTGGGATTGTAAAGATTAAGTTAGTTTTTAACAGCATGGCTTTTCTAAAGGTAAATCTACAAGTACTAACTTGGTACTTTATAATAATTATTTTATTGCCAATTCAATGGATCATAAGGATCAAGTTGATTCTATCTACACAGATTTCTCTAAGGCCTTTCATAAAGTAAACCATGATTTGCTTATTGCTAGATTAGGAAGTTACGGATTTTGAGGTAAAATTCTCGAGTGGATAAGTAGTTTTCTTTCTGGTAGGTGTCAGTATGTAAACGACCGGTGTTCCTTCTTCGACGGTTCCTTGTAGCCTTGCCACAGTGAAAAATTCACTCCTTGTGGGTACAACTGTATCCTCCTGTACGGCTACCTGAACAGTCTTATCCTCGTGTGGGTGAAGGAATACTTCCTCAGAACCTACTCTAATCACTCGGTTCTTGAAATCTAGCTGGAAGCCATGTAGGTTCATAATGTCCATTCCGAGTATTATGTCCTCTTCGATATCAGCGACAACGACAGTGTGGGTGAACTTCTCTGCGCCAATTCCCAATTGCACCGGTAGTTCTCCATGGACATTGGCGCTTTCACCTGTGGCAGTCCTGAGTCGCAGTCTCGTCGATAAAAGTATTTTCCGGGTGTTGACAGTCTCGGGGCGAATAATAGTCCTCGTTGCTCCAGTGTCCACCAATAGTGTATACTTCCTACCATTAACTTCACCATCCACGTATACACTATCATCACATTTCAGAGATGCTATTAGAATGAGAGGGTCTTTGGAAGGTCTTCGGGTCGAAGCTGCCCTCTGAAGGTCGACCCTTCCTATTTTTCCTGCTGGGCGTCTTTGTTTGTAGCAGTTCTCGGTCGCTTGCACGAACTGCGTACATGTCCCATTTCTCCACAATTCCAGCATCTCACAGCTTTCGATTTTCCATTTGAGATGCTTTTCATCATGTTGACGAGCTGGTCAGGCTTGTTCTCCACTTCTTCGTCTGCTACAGCCCTCACCTTGCCGTATACTCCGGAAGCCTATGTAGCTGCTTCGTACTCCAAGGCTGCAGAGAGTACGTCAACCAGTGTCTTATGCCGAGCCAAGCGTAGAGTTCTCTGCATCTCATGGTCACGAACTCCGTCGATGAATGTCTGTACCCCTAAACATTCCATGACATTCTCCGGTGCCGATGGATAGGCAAACCGCACCAACCTCGCAATGTCTGCTTCGAATTCCTGCAGAGTTTCGTCGCGTTTTTGTTTGCGGTTTTTCAGCTGCGACTGGTACAGATGCTACAGGTGTTCCAGGCCATATCTCATGTTCAATCGCTTTTTAAGTTGCTCAAAATCTTCGGTCTCTTCCACTGGAATGGTCTGGAGGATATCCATGGCGTCTCCTCTAAGGGCAAGAGTTAAATTCAACGCTTTTTCTTTCTCACTCCAGTTGTTTGCCTTTGATGCCGCCTCGAATTGCTTAAGATAGTACGGCCATGACGTTTTACCATCGAATGTTGGCAGTTTCACTCGGCTGTTAATATCGTTTTCCATTTTCGGTTTCAACTCTACTTTCTCTTTCAGTTCGTCGGGGCTTGCCTAGTTGTAATAGCCGGGTTATTACTAGTCTTCTTTCCGATTTCTTTGATTTTTTGTTTCATTTCTGGCTCCATTCTTTTAATCTTTTCTTCCACGGCAGAAATTTCATTTTTTATATCCGTCGAAATTTTATTTTCCATGTCTGATTTTAGGGACGAAATTTTATTTTCAACTTTATTTCCGACAGTGGCAATATCATTTTTTATTGACAAAATATCGGCGGAAATATCGTCCTTTATAGTAGAAATCTTTTCGTCCATGGAGGAAATGTTAGCAGAAATATCATTCTTCATGGTAGAAATCTTCTCGTCCATGGAAGAGATGTTAGCAGAAATATCGTCCTTCATGGAAGAAATCTTCTTGTCCATATTAGCAGAAATTGACGAGATTAGCGTGGAGGACTCGTCATTGAATAAGAATGTTTCTGGATCCAAGTCTTCACTTTCCAGTGCTATTTTCAGTCTTTCAACTAATTCACTCTTCTTACCGGACGTTTCCAACTCGCGATTTTCTAATTCTGCATTTAGTTCCGTCACTTTCAGGTCACATAGTCTCTTAGCCATTTTTAAGTAATTATCTGTTTATATTATCCCACTTCTGACACCAATGTAAAGTTTATTCTAATTTATATTTACAATTAATTTATATTTACAGATTTATATTCAAATACAGTCCTTATTTAATAATTTATATAATACACTAAACACACACTAACTATAATTTATATGAGAGTCACTCAATAAACACTTTAGCGAGGCGCGATTGCTTTCTTTCAGTATCATCACTAACTGACTAACTAACTCCGCTGCGATGCTCGTCGCCTATTTATACTCGCACGTCTTGTAGTTCTAGAAAACTCTCGAAGTTCTGGTGGACGCACTGGGTTTTTCTAGATGTTACGTATTCCAGATCATTCTCGAAAATAAGGCGGAGGAGCCATAGTCGTATCATATGGGAATATCACTGGGGGCACTAATTGCACATTAATGCAGCAGCTCGCGTAACAATATATTACTTATGTATGAACTCTTTATACTGAATGAACATTCTTTTGTAAAAATGGTAAAACCGTAAATAAATAAAGAATAAATTACTTGAATAAAAATGCCATTAGTTTAAAATTTGCGCTCAAACAAAAATGACTGATGACATAACGAGTACGTTCATAATATATATCGAAAACTGACAGTGTACTTGTCAGTCAGACGACGGAGTAAACGCTTCTCGTGGTGCGTTTGTGAATTATTTTTAATTCTTGTCCCAAATTTGGCTAGTAGTGGTGTTGAAGACATTTAATCGCGCACCTTATTCTGCTCGGGGCAAAGCACCTCACGAAATAATCTTGGTGGTGCTCGATCAATAATAATAGTCTTCACCACCTTGGTGTATAAAATACTTTTGGATTTAATATACGCTCTCTATTATCTACCATTCAACCAAAACTAAAACCGTCTGCGTCCACACTCTGCTATTTATTTCCTATATCCATAATTTTTTTATTTATATATTATGTAGGGTAATTATTATTCTCCAAAACCTTTATACGTAATAAGCTAAAACATGTGATTGCAATGAATTGATGGGGATTACAAGCAAAGCAGTCCCACTGTCTGCATAATAGACAGGTTATGTAATCTATTAGACATTAAATTCACAGTTTACAAATCCCAATGAAGGTCTTCAAATTCAATTTAATCTGAGATCATGTTTGTAACTGTTATTGAAGTGATATAATTGGATTAAAGGTTATTACCAATTGTTGAATATGGAAAACAAACATAATTAATAGGTAGAACGTAAATTGATCAATTATAGCACTGTAATCTATTAAGCGGATTATACAGGTTGTTCTATCGAATAGAAATGTATTTCAAGATGTTTTTTATTTTATGCATTATAATTTGTAAATAAATTAATTTTCTTGCAGTAAACTAAAACCAAGACAATAACAATTGTGTTTTCTGTGTAAATATTTGAATCAGCAATTCTGTAAATTCATAAGTGTATCCACAAACACCATTTCTAAATGCATAGCTTGGAATACAAAATAACGGAACAACACGAAATTTGCTTTGTAGTTTTACAGCCACTTTCTCAGTTTCAACAGCGCTTTAGGGAATATTAGAAAAGGTGTTAAAGATATTATCTCTGTGTGTATTTTCAATATGAAAATCTTTGCTCTTATTACACTTTACCGCAATTACAAAATCAAGTATATGAAAACATTTCCGTTCTCATTTTTATATTTAGAAAAAAATTCTCATAAAGAATACAGGTACGCAGAAATAGAATAGAAATTCACAATGAGACATCATTGTTTATTAACGGACCGAGGTCAGTTTCAGAACAAAATGGTAAGACATATAAGCCGAAATTTTCTACCTTTCACCATACTTAAAAAGCTTCCACACTGAATCCATGTTATTAACTCCTGCTGACCGCTCCCAGAAGTGTTTAACACACGTCGTCTCCTTCTACTACCCACGCACCCGCCCATGCTTCCTAAACTGGTGAGAACCAATGGACTCGTTTACTAAAATTTTTAAATCATTTTTAAAAACTCACTTTGAATGTTTTGTTAATAAACATCAATTTTGTTGAAGTGATTTGTAACTATTAGTGACTCAATTGTTACTTACTAAACTACATTTTAAAGTTTAATAATTATCTATTTTATTATACGAGGGGCATTACACTTGTTAGATTGTGGGATACAGACTGGAGATGAAACAAAAATAATGACGTCTATGGCTTGTTCGAACTCCAGCAAATTTTTGTCCAAAATAGTGATTCAAAATCCACGCAAGTAAATAAATATTTGAACAGTGAACAATGCTTGTTAAAGTAGCAAATGTTGTTGATGAAATTATAAACCGAATAACAATGTTTACATTTTGCATTAACGGATATCAATAGCATATGCTCATAGTCACTTCTCTCTATTGATTCCCGCTTAATATATCCCGGGTATGTTATCACACCAGCACTGTACTCAGAAATATACGTAAAAAGTGTTGAATGAAACGCGCTCTCGTTCCTAGCGCTTGACATCCAAGTTGTTTTCAAATGGAGATTTTGTTCATTTCCATTCCAGTGGTGGAGCATCTACAGCCGCAGAAATATTAAATATGAGTTAGTTTAAAATATATCCACTTGAGCCTCATTGTGTAGGCCATTTCATTCATTCATTTGGGTTGGGCTCAACGGTAGGAGAATAAAAAACCCTGTGGAAATGATATGATGTTAATTCAACATCTTTCAAACAATAAAATATTCAAAATAACATACAAAAACAGTCAATACCTAAATCTGAATTGGGATGGAAATTGGACTAACTTTAGAAAGGATGTGCAAATTTTGTCAATCTAAATAAGTCAGTAAAATTATTTTCAAGGAAGTGATCTTCACGCAAATAACACCTTTTATTTTTAATAAGTAAGATTCATTAACCTTAAATCAAAATAATACTAAAAATGAAGTTTTTTGTGTAGAGGAAGGCGGGGTTTGTTAGATCGGTTAGTTGCTGTAAAGCGCCAAGCGCAGCTGGCTGCGCACAAACTTTGTTCCATGTCTTTCCATATGATTTAAAACCTCTCTTATTTATTACTCTATGGTTCCCGACTTCCCCTTTTATGTGTGGGCCCGATAAGTATATAAACATCTAATAATGGTTAGCAATGATTGTTCTAAATTAATTAAAATGTATTCATAGAAATTAGCAGGAGTTGCAGTAATGTGTATACAGTACATGTATGTTATTTTGCTCTATTAGCTACACTTATTTGTTCTAAGCCTCCAATCGTAATCACTTTCTAAACTTCTCCAACAAAACACATACCTCCACTTCATATTCCGAATGTAACAGGGCAAACTATTTTCAAGGTTTCCCCAAATTGATTGCCCTGTTTTTCCGATAATTCCGAACCTATTATGTAGATTTGTTTGTAAGTTTAACAGCTCCAATTATTTCGTAACTTCAATAGCAGGTTGTTTATTAGCTATTAGTTTGATGATATTCGGTAAATTTGGAAATTCCATATTGGGAACTATCACAAATTTACTAGTAATTTATAAAACTAACTTGCAAATTGGTTTTGCTTGATGACAGTTTGGTTATCCAAAAATAGTTGCGATTAAAAGTTAGATTGGAGATATTTCGCTCAAATAAATTCACTAGGACTAAAGGCGAAAACATATTCTACCAGCACGCTGTCAGTAGTCTACGGGGAAATGTACGTATAATAATAATAGATGGATGACGAATAACCGGCCTGATATAGTAGTTGTGAATAAAAAAGCTATCTCTGCTCTTCTGGTGGATGTTGCTGTTCCCAATATTAACAATATTCTAGATAAATACAACGAGAAAATTGCAGAATACACCGATATTGCAATTGAGTAGGACAGATGTAGCATGCAGAGAATGTAGAGGTGGTGCCAGTCATCCAGGCATCCCAAAATTCTACAAGACAGCCTCACCAAACTAGGTCTTCAACAGAGCCTAGAAATGGCTCCGATCAGTCTGGTGTCTTTTGAATTGAGTACTTTGGAAAAACTGCTAGGTAGACTTATCAGGTACTGATTCAGAGGCCAGTGCACCAACAAAGCAAGATACCAGCAGATGGAGAAGGTGCAGTAATCGCTGGAAAATAAAGAGGGCATTCATAGGTCTCCTTTATTGTGAAATCTAGTGTTGGATGGGTGGAAGGACTTCTGACTCCTAACACACTGAACTTTGAACTTTTTTTGTGTGCGTCTGGCAACCATGAAGGTCACCTCTGCTTTCTTGATCACGTGCTGAAGGTGTCGGTTCCAAGTTAAGCCTGGGTCTAGGATAACCCCAAGATATTTCACTTCATCCTACAATCGTATTGGTCCACCTTGAAGCGTCAAAGGAAGAGGTAAGGTATCTTGGTGTCTTGAATCTACAATTCTCATTTCCTTGGAATGTAACTGAAAAGAATAAATAGATATGTACGATGATAAACTAGTGTTTGCAACACTGTTTCAGTAATCATATTTTTACTGTTTCGGATTTTTATTGGCAGCGCACGAATTATTCAATGAATATAGAAAGTTGGTTTTGGAGACATAAAAATAAATTGGTGTATTGAACGTATTCAGACTTTCATGAATACAAGACTAGAAAATTTTTCTCGTACAAATTGGATTTCAATACGTTTATAGAATACACGAGTTAATTCAATGGATAATAAATTGTAATGTTCATTATGTTTGTCATTTGATTTTGATAACATAATTTTTGGTACAACAAAGACAAGTTAGATCACTCACAGCATCGCAAACTATCCTCTATTCTATTTAACAGTTCCCAATTTAATCGAGCTATAAACATAAATTTAGAGTAAATTGTTGATATATATAAGACTGTCCAATTCACTTAAGGAGTCTCAAATAACTTGGGTTAATTCCAGACTTGTCCAGAACACATATAGTAGAAGTTGTTAGCTGAAAAATATATGAGCTTAAACACAACCAATCAGGATATCAAAAGTTTTGAAAAACTGCAATCTTTATACAGTGTGGAAACCACTTATGTCATTATCTATCTATATCTATCTATATCTATCTATATCTATCTATATCTAT
>CAJUYI010000052.1:213611-234254 GCA_910591695.1 Galerucella pusilla
CCCCATATAATATTTTAGATTACTTAAGAAACACCCTGTATATAATAAATATATCGCGCAGTATTGGGGCCATTCTCTTCCCACGAATATTAACGAGGTACATCAAGTATTGAATTCGGTCAACGTAAGAACTTCTCAAGACGAACAATATATTTTTATCAATTGCTTGCCAAGCAATATTATTGTTTTTACGTGCACAACAAATCTCGAAGCTCTGGAAAAATCAGAACGCATCTACGTTGACGGTACATTTGATTTCTGTACCAAATATTGTTGTCAAATGTTCACTATTCATGGTTTTTTAAGCGGACATTACATACCACTGTTGGTTTGTCTTTTACCAAACAAGACATCCGAGACTGTTTCAGCAATCAATCAAGTTGTGTGTGATTTTGAGATGGGTATTCATAAAGCGGTTCGGGAAGTGTGGCCTTCCGCTGAAATAATTGGTTGCCGGTTCCATCTTGCCCAGGCATGGTTCCGAAAAATGAAATCAATTGGCCTACTTTCGGAATACAATGACGCGTACAGTGATATATGCCGTTGGTTACGTTCAACATTTGGTCTAACTTATTTGGATCCTGATAAGTCGGTGATTGCATTGCCTTCGAATTATATGAAAACAGACAGGACGATACAAGGTTGGAAAAGTATTCAGATTATTTGATCGAAAACTATATTGATGACCAATCTCATTTTCCGCCGACAATGTGGGCCAAAAATTCAGCAGATCTAACTCGGACAACAAATGCGTGCGAAGCTTTTCATCGAACTTTCAATGACTCTTTCTACAAAGCACATCCTAATTTAATAACATTTCTTGAAAAATTGTATGAATTTCAAATTGAAACATGTTAAATTGCAAAGTTTACATTTAAAACCTAAAGTTAGATACGTTAGTGTTAGAAATCGCCAGAAATTTATTGAAAATACCATTGAGAGATACCAAAGCGGTGAGATAGACATACTTTATTTTCTAGCATGTGTATCATTCAAATGTATCAAATTTTGACATTTGCGTCGTTTAATAACATTTATTAAATATTTTTTTTTGTTTGCTTATGACCAGGGAGAGACTCCAATATTTATTAAATAGTAGTAAATGAAAACTGAATGAAAATTTGATTTTATTTCTCTCTATTATTTAGATAATTGTCTTTGCGTTATACTTGGGGACCAAATTACCAACTCCGCCCTCGTCGTTGATGTTTCA
Source organism: Galerucella pusilla (assembly GCA_910591695.1). NCBI lineage: Eukaryota > Metazoa > Arthropoda > Insecta > Coleoptera > Chrysomelidae > Galerucella > Galerucella pusilla. Next base: position 214,825 of record CAJUYI010000052.1, read on the forward strand.
TCTAAATAAAATATATTTCTTCTTTGGTTTCTCATTTATTTAATAGTCCTTAGGTAATTTCTTCTCTATTCAAACCTTTATTGGCACACGTACTTATTGGAAATAATCTAATGATACGGCTTTGTAATACACAGGTCTTTTGGCCTGTCCAAACCTTTTTTTATTGTTCTGTACAGCTTACGGTTATAAAAGACCGAAAACTTGTATTAGCTTGGATTAGAATTGGAGTGGCTCTTTGTTCTATTCCACTGCGACCTTTACAGATCTATTGTGGTCCTCCCTATATTTGGAGCTCGATATGTAGCTCTACTTTGTTTACTAGACTTATTAGCCTGGACACCGCCTCCCTCGCATAGCTCTCTGCCCTCGGTTCTTCTTCTTCGAGTATGTGAAACCGCACCCTGTATTAGCTTAGGTACATTTATGAAAATGTTAAGAGATATTTATTAGATTATTCTGTAATTATATTAAATTAAAATTACCTCACTGAGTTCTGAATTAGAAATTAGGATTTATTACTCTCTCGTACATAAAAATAGACTATAAATACAGTTTCCTGTAAAAAAGTGTCACTTTAGTAAAGCGTGTTATCAATAAATGTTAAAGATAATACACTTACCGACTTAAAATTCGATCCATTCAAAACAATGACTTATTAAAAAATGCTATAACTTTCAAATGGGGAGGGGATTTGAATTTTTTAGCAACTTTTAGATAAAATACTGTAGTTTCAAGGTTATTATTCGGACATCTAAAAGTAATTAAGTACTCGCCGCATATACAGGGGAGAAAAGAAAACAATTTTTTCCTCTACTTTTGACACACCCTGTAGGTTAATTCTGCCAGTAGATCTGCACACAATCAACTTTATCAAGAAGACTGATTTGTTTCCAACATTTTGTTTTCTTATTCACCACAATATCTTAATTTGTGTGTGAAATGTGACGGTTTAAAGATAATGCAACATTTTAGAAATGGTCATAATTTAAATGATGGTAGAGAATAAACTACAAAATAAGTAGAGTGCTGTGGCCAACTCACAATATGACAACTGTCAAATATTCGTTACTTGGCAATTGCAGTTTAATTATCAGTTTTTAATTGAACATCATGGTTTTTACACCTACTGATGCAGCACGAGCAGTTGCTCTGGTACAAGACGGTAGGTCTCAGTATTAGGCTTCTAGAATATTGGGTGTTACAAGGTGTAGCGTTCAGAGAGCTGTACAACGTTTCAATAAAACTGGTAGTTTTTCGAGACGAAGTGGATCTGGCAGACGACGTTCTACAAATGTTCGAGATGATCGTTTTGTAACATTCAACGTTTTGCGAGAATGAAATACTACTGCTGTCATGGCTCGAAATCGTTTGGAAGAAGTACGCCAAGTAGCTGTTAACGAAATAACGATTCGAAGGCGATTACGAGAACATGAATTACGCTCCAGAAGACCTGCATCTGGTCCGGAGTTACTTAGGAATCACATCGATTTGCCAGGGACATCAACATTGGAATGGCGATAGCATCAACATTGGAATGGTGATAGCATCAACATTGGAATGTCGATGACTGGAGTAAGATTTTATTTTCTGACGAGTCAAGGCTTTGTTCACGTTCTCCAGATGGCCGTGAAAGAATATACCGATGAAGATGAGAAAGGTTTGACCAAGCAAATTTTTCCACAAGACTCAGTTATGGAGGTGGATCGGTAATGGTTTGGGGAGGCATAAGCATGGAAGCTCGTACTTATTTAGTCATTGTTGGCGGCGAAGCAATGACAGCTAACCGATATATTCGTGATGTGCTAGATCCACATGTAATTCCATTTGCACTGTTTATAGGAAACGAATTCATGTTTATGCACGACAACGCTCGACCACATCTTGCGAGGATTTTATCTCAATATTTGGACGAAACAGAAATTCAAAGGATGAACTGGCCAGACCTCAATCCAATGGAGCACGTCTGGGATATGATGGGCAGACGATTTCGTAACCGAGTTCCTCCTCCAAGTAATTTAAATTTTTTGAGAGATGCTTTGGTCCAAGAATGGGATCAGATTGACCAGATGGAGATTCGACATCTAATAGAGGGTATGCCACGACGCATTGAGGCAGTTATTAGCGCTCGTGGGGGAAGTACCCGTTATCAATTTGTAATAATTATCAGTTTATTTGTTGTTTGATTTGTTTATAAAATTATGTATTACTCTGCTAAACCTGAATTAAAAAATTAAGAATGTTGCATTTTCTTCAAACCGTCACATTTCACAAACAAATTAAGATATTGGGGTAAATAAACAAACAATATGTTGGAAACAAATTAACCTACAGGGTGTGTCAAAAGTAGAGGAAAAAATTATTTCCTTTTCTCCCCAGTATATCCAGCGAATACTGAATTACTTTTAGATGTCCGAATAATAATCTTAAGACTACATTATTTTATCTATAAGTTGCTAAAAAATCCAAATAAATCATCATTTTGAATGGATCGAATTTTAAGTCGGTAAATGTAGTTGAACACAATTATCTTTGACATATACATTTTTATACCTTGATGTAATTCTCACTAATAATTTATATTGTTAAATAAACAATTATTCAACTGACTAAACTTACACAATAAAATGTGAATATTCATTTTAAAATATCAATTATCAGTTTAATGGTTTAATGGTTCACCAACAATAGTCCATTATTACAAATAATTTTATTTCCAACAATTGCATCGATAGCGACAAATCTCTATCAAAATATTGTTTCCCATAGGCGTGCTTCTAATATTTTAATTCTGAGACGAAGCGGATGAAATTTTTTTTTACAAAAATTCGCACACAACGGGTGTTTCAGGTGATTGTACTCATGAGAAAACTTGAGATCTACAACGGAATAATTTTATAACTTAATTAAAGTGATGTTTAAATAATCGACCTTGTTATAATTGTCGAACAAATTTCGTCCTCCACTACACATACAATAAAAAATCGATATGCAAGTAGGCGAATTTAATTTAAATTCACAGCTCAATGTCTTGGCTAATGCTAATTGACATTTTCATTAACGATGATCCTGTTATGTCATCTTTGTTACTGTCTCGTGCAATTAATTTGAGGACCCCGTTCCGCCACTAGGATCTAACAGCATCCATCACATACAGGTGCAATTATGTCGGAAAGGTTCATAAAATCAAACGGTACAATTTAATTATATTCTGAACAATTATTCTGGATTACATTGAAACTATTTCAACAAACTGACAATAAGTTTGAAACGTTTAATTCCTTACCATCCATCAATAAATTACAGGAGAGTAAAATTGAAGTGGATGGAACCAGAAGAATTTTGATAATCATTTTAAGCTATGAAAATCATGAAAAATCCTATCTCAAGGTCATAATAGACCCATATAAACTGCCATTTTAAGCTATTGAACCCATAAACGTCACTATGTTATACTATGGAAACCATAAAATTAACATTTCAAATTATAAAAACAATTAATACTGTCTTAAACTTTAAAAACCATATAATCTGCCAGGTGCTGTGCTCTAGGATTATGAAGTGCTATACAGTTGGAAGGTATGTGGATGGAGGTTTCTTCTTCCATTCCACAAAATCTGCATTCTTCTTCCTCCACTATTTTGAGCTTTTTCAGGTGCCCATTCAGGCGACAATGTCTCGTTAGGATCCCTGTCAAAACTCTTAGCGCAGTTTTAGTTTGACTCATGCATTCATTTGGTCTCAACAGGTTGTAGACACCCAGAAGAGTCTTTGATTGTATGAGCCCTACTAGATCTTTCCAATGGTCAGATCTTCTCTTTTTCTCGGCTTTACCTATTTCTTCCAATATTACATTGGGGCTGATTCCGCAAAAGGGTTCAGGCCCCCAGAAAGGTATTTCTGTCCCCCTCTATATTGTTCTCTATATTGTTCTCTATATTGTTCTCGCCTAGTTCATTGAGTTTGTCTAGGCATTCCCACACCATTTTGGAACTGATTAAACAAGAGCTCAGTGCTTTAATGGCTTGAATGTCTTCTGTAATTTTCTGTAACCACGAAAACTCTATTATCTAAGACTTTTGAAAATGTAAAACTACCATTTCAAACTAAAAAAAAAACATTCAAAACCATGGAAATCAAACAGCTGATGACATCTTTTACAGTTGAAACTATAGAAACCACTATTTCAAACCATGAATACAATGAAAACACCAGTTTTATTAATAAATACCATAAATTTTTTTATTTTAAACCAGAAAAACTAGCATTTTAAAGCTTGAAAACCAAAAAAACTTCTATTTCAAACGTTTAAACCATTGAAAACTACAACTTTAGAGTATGAAAACCATAAAAACAGAAGTATACACTGTAAAAATCATATTTTTAAAGTTAAAAATAAGATTTTTCCATAAAAATACTACATTCTATACAACTATAAAAGCTATTAACTTATACAAACTACAAAATGCTTCTAACTTAGAAGAGATAACACATAAATTCTGTAACATTCGGCACTTAAAATGTATGCTAAAATATATAGAGCTTTTAAAACTTTTTATTTCTTCCCAAATTCATTAGATCGAATTTAAAATTGTACTTTAAACGCAATCATGAAGACATTTCATTCAAACGTGTTGTAGTTAAATTTTCTTATTCATATCTGAGTAAATACGTTGTCAGGACAAATTTTACACTTCTCTATTCAAAATTCGACATGAAAACCTGTGATTCCTTCCGACATGTTTAATAATTAACGAGTAATTAAACTAAGTACAACGAGGTGAAACTATTCCTAGAGAGGATTTGTTTCGCTAATGAATTATTCTTTGTTGAATCAACTTCAGCTTTATAAAATATCTTTTGTGAATAATCGAGTTGAAGAAACTATTCTCTTGATCCTTATTACTTAAAGTTTTCAACTGCCATTTTCCATTGTGCTAATTTAATTTGTCTCGCCAAGTTTCTAGATGGTTTTTGTGTATTAATTCATCTTTGGATTATAATGTAGGACAATAGCTGATGTTGTATTGTAAATTCTATTAATTTAGTAATTTAACTATTTAGTGTTGTTCAGCTGGCTGACGGTTTTCTCATAGTTTTTGGTGTATCATTATTATAAGCCAAATTTAGAAATAATATATCGAGTAGAGCCCAACTTCAAACTGAAGTGTGATCAATCATATTCAGTCGACGATACTGCGCACTGTGGTTAAATAAAACTAAAAACGGTATCTGTCAAAAGAATATTTCATATATCTTCTCTCGTCTTAAGTACATAGAAACATCCGAAAGTGGCGAAAGTTTTCTGAATAGTAGAAAAACTTGCTGAAAACACTATTTTTCACATTTTTATAAGAGTCGGCTGTACAGGGTGTACAGTTTAGTGGTTAAACCCATAATAACATATGCGTCTTTGGTCTGGTGACCAAAGATGACACAAAAGAATGCAATAATGAGACTAGGCAAGGTACAAAGACTTGCTTGTCTCAGTATTGCAGTACGGCAGCACTAGAAGCCTTATTTGGCCTTCCTCCATTACACGTCTGGTGAAAGCAAGGATGGGACTATTTAGGCAGCAAAGTAACCTGAGTAACAAAATATTTAGATCAGGACACATATCCATTAAGGAAATCATAAGTAAAGCCATTTTAGATATGAAAACAAACTATATGGCTACTAAACTTCTCCCCAGTCCTAAATATGAGGTAGAAATACCTCACAGAAAGATCTGGCAAGACCCAAGCATACTGAAGTTTCCCCGAGGAGAGACCTGGTACACAGACGGGTCACAGACTGGGGAAGGGACAGGAGCAGGGGCGTATGGTTAAATGAGAAACACAAGATGCTCCTTCTCACTAGGAGAACATACCTCTGAATTTCAGGCAGAGATTTATTCTATCCTAGAATGTGTCAGAATTAACAAACATTGGACTGAGACTTAGTGTGCGTGCCGGGACATAACGGTTTTTTTGGAAATGAACAAGCTGATGAAGTCGCGAGAAGAGGTTCAGCACCAGAATATTATTATTATTATTACAATAGAAATAAGGGCTGAGGTATGAATCTATGAAGCCCATGATTTGAGAACATAAATAAGTGCTTAAACGCCTATAAACATTATAAATGACGAATTAACAATAATTAACAAAATCGTAGTTTTCAAGAATAACCGCAACAACTATACAGCGAAAAAAGATATAAATAAAACATATTCAGATAAATAATAAATGCAACAATGCGCACTATTAACTATTAAATAGAAGTCTATCAATCCTGTTCTTAAATGCATCATCAGGAAGATTGTTCCAGACATCAAACACTCTGTTTGGTAAAAAGTGCTGTCTTACTCGGGATCTAAAGGACTCCTTCTTAAGTTTAAATGGGTGACCTCTCAGTCTAAGATCAGTGTTGAATAGAAACATAGATTGAAGATCACCAAAGTTGTGCTTAATGATTTTATAACATAATATCAAGTCTCCCCGAAGTCAACGGTCTTGAAACGAGATGAGATTCGCCCCAGTCAGTCACTCCTCATAGGAAGGCCTTACGCGACCGAATGCAAATCTAGTAGCCCTCCTTTGCACAGAACCCGCATATTCTAAAATAGGACGCACGTTTGTACAGTTTACAGTAAGTTTCAAGTGACACTCTAGAGAACGATTTTTGTATCAGATAGAGTCTGGATTTCGCGCGGTTGTATACGGACACAACATGTTCACTCCACGATAAATTTGAGTTCACTAAGATGCCTAGGTCATCATGGCTGGTAGCCGTATTTAGTAACTGCCCATTTAAGTTGTATGATAAATTGGGATTGGTCTTGCCAATGTGGAGTACATTACATTTATTAATGTTCAGGGGAAGCAACCAGTCAAAACACCACCGCTGTATAGTGTGTAGGTCGTTTTGGAGGGTGAGATATGCTGGACCAGAACCAGCTCTTGGGACCACAAAGAAGGTAGTCCGAGGGCGAATACGAAAATGGGTACAAAGCCAACAAAGACTTCCGTGGAGGAACACTCCAAAGCAGGTACACAGTAAAACCTTCATGACACATGACACATGTGTAAAACGGGCCGAATAATTACTGAATATCAGTAGGAATAAGCTAAAAATTATTACAGGTTATCTAACGGGTCATATCCCGGTAAAGATCACCTGCATAAAGTAGGGTTATATAACGGGGACCTCAGATGCAGACTTTGTGGCATGGAGACTGAGAGAACTCATATCTTATCTGACTGTGAGGCACTGGACTCGAGGAGACAAACAATCTTCGGAGAAGCCAATGTACCACCTGAAGTATATGGCACACATCCAATGCACCTATATCGTTTACTTGAAGGTACGGGGATAACTGAAAGGGTGGACTAAATGTGGGAGTAGAGTACAATAAGCCAATAGGCTGCAGTGCCTCCGGCTTCAGAACGGCTTCCAAAACACAAGAAGAAAAAACAGGCTGTACCAAATTTGATGGTTTTGGAATATGTATCAAGCAAGTGATGTCATAAGGTTTGGAATTGCAGTTGCAGTTGAATGTCACGAACAAATCTGACGTTACCACACTTATAAAAGTATAAACTGTCAACTTCTTCATAATCATAACCTTATTTGTTCTTGGTTGAAACAGATCATTGGTTAATTTATCAAGAAGAGCAAGGAAAAATGACCATTCTATTCACCCTTCCCCTTCTGCATAGCTTCTTCAATCATTTTCCTTGCCCTTCAAATAATGGTTACGATTTTGAAGAAATTGACAGCTAATACTTTTATAAATGTGGCAATGTCAGATTTGTTCGTGCGCGCGCTTCCTTTGGACAATTTTTGTATGATAGAAATCTATCTAAGAGAAAAAACTTAAGAGGTGTCAAGGGACACCCGGATGGAACGAAGTTCCTTTCGATTAATTAGTGAAGGAATTGTACATATACATACACACACCGAAACATTTACATATATATACATATATGTACTCTGTCTGTCTATTCTTTCATACACGTCATAGATGCCCGGGACTTTGTAAGCACAACAGAGTGTATATATATATATATATATATATATATATATATATATACTCTCTCGACTTCGTAAACACAACAGCGTATAGGTTAGAACACGCACGGCTTGCTAAATACATACGTTCTGAAATTGTAATATTAAAATATGATTTGTTTTTGAATTTATTAAAATTATGACGCGTACACTTGCTAAACACACAAAATGTGGAGATTATAATGCGTTTGACTTGGTTAGCACAATAATAAAGAGAGGTTATAGTACGTACTTGCTAAAAATACAAAAGCATTTATTATTATTATCTGTATATAATCTCTACTTACCTAACTCCATCAGCAATATCCGGAACTTGTGCAGAAACACTGTCAGGATTCATTATTATTATTATTTTTTATTATTTATTATTTACAAAAAACCTGTATACACTCAACAAAAATAATCGTCGCGACACCACACTGTTCAATGCGAAATAGAAATGAAAATATTATCTGGCTTGCTTTCTATAAGAGAGAAAGATACAGACAGAGAAACATGCGACGCCGCACAGCTTACAATAGCTTCCTATATCAAAAAGTGTCGTGACAACTTTTCGTAAGAATTTCATCCGTCTAGCCCCCTTTCACAACGAGCGATAAGGAACTTCGTTCCAAAATGAAAAAATGCTGGGACATTTTTTATAAAATACTTCAATTTCATGAAATGAAATGAAAAAAATTGCTGAAAAGGCCCATTTCTTTAGGTTAGGTTAGGTTATATATATAAAAAAAATTTTAAATCGTTGAGTGGAAATATACCTCGTTATTATATGCCGATTTAATTATAAATTTAATTAACTTGCGCCCTGGCAAGTAGAATGCTGAAAAACAGCTCTTTTCAAGAACAAACATCCACGAAAAATGTAAAGAATCTCCGATGTATTTTCGAAACTCTTACTTTTTGGCTTCCCTTTCAAAGAGTAATTAAATTTCACACAAATAATGTCCAAAAGTGATTCAATTTATAACCGCAATTCCGTCCATTCTCTAGGTGCTTTTAATCGATTTTAAAGTGAGCGAAATGCTACTGCAATTTCTCACAAGTAGTGCACACTTCAGACGTGATAGAATCGATTTCTATTCTTTAATGGACCATCGAATGGCCAGTCTATTATTCCATCCAAATAAATTACAAATTTCAAAAGTTAAATTCCACCAACTTGGCCAACCAAAAGAAATACTCGACGCAAGACAAAATAAATTTCGCATTAACGTTCAGCGATTTGTTATGTCGAGCTTGTGTCGAAACGTTTCAATCTCCGTTTCAGAAACAAATTCATTTGTCACTTTTGATACATTTTGTGTTTAGATGTTTTATTTTTAGAGAAAAAAATCTTATTGACAGACATAAATGAATTAACTCTATCTGCAAAATAAATATAGCAGTATTTAATTTAGAACCATATTTTATATTTATTCGTAGTAGCGAGGTTTGTTTTAAGTTTATTGGTTAGTTAAATTGGTTATCGGTAAAATGCTTTCCATGTTGACTTTTTTTTCTTTTATTTATTAAGCTTGGCACAGAGGTACAAGAGGTCTCGCTTTAAACAGATAAAATTAATTGAATGGGACTGAATTCTCTTTTACTTTTTTTTGTAATGGATTATGTGTATTCACGTTGATTGAGAATAGGAAACGAATTTCCAGACAATATTTTTCAAGTACTCTTTTATTTCCGAAAATAATATTGAGCAGAAATTGCTGGGATTTCTTCTCCATAATAATTGTATTATTCTTGGACGTAATAATCGAGTTTTCTATTTCCATTTTCACTCTACTTTTGGATCGTCTACAACCAATTGAAATGTTCTCCACCTTCCAAATAAAAATAACTAAAACAGGAAGATAAATAATCAGCAATACGGTTGTAATTCATATGAATATGATTCATAAGATTGGTTTACCACGTGTAGAGAAAATGCTTCTTGGAGGTGAAGGAGGTAGAAAAAAAAGGACAACCTGAGAAGAAATGGATGTATGCTATTGAAGAAGACTTCGAATACAATGGATAAATATACTAATACACTAAAACCATCTTGAAGGCCTTCACTAAGAAAAGAAAACTCAACCTTAAAACCATAAAACTTGATGGGAACAAGATTGAATGGAGACAAGAAGTCAAGTATCTAGGTTTAACTCTAGACAGTAAAATCCTGTGGAACAAACACGAAAAGGAGATTACATACAAGGCAAATATGGCTCTAATGGTGTGCAGAAATCTGGCAGGAAGAAACTGGTCACTGGGGTTGTAACCCAAAAATCCTAAGCCGGATGTACACTGCCATAGTGAGACCAATCATCACTTATGGAACCATTGCGTGGAGTAGTAGAACTAGCCTAGCAAAATTCAAAGACTAGCCTGTATATGCATTACAGGAGCAATGAAAACATGCCCAACGGAGGCCATGGAAGTGATTATCAACCTCACCCTTTTACACATAGTGGTGGAAAGCGTTGCAGAAAGAACAAGATACATACTAAGTAGAGAGGAAGTTAAAAGGGTGGGTGAAAGAGCTCGCAATAAACAATGGAAGAATACGCCCAGGCAAATAAATGGGAAGAAATTCATAAAGGAACCATCAGAAAAAGTAGCGAAAGAACTGCTCTCAATGAACAGGAACAAACTACGCACCATAACGGGGCTACTTACGAGACACTTTCCCACAAAGGAGCACCTAAATAGGGCTGTATAACAGAGACCTTACATGCAGACGATGCAAAAAGGATACCGAAACAGCTCTGCAGATACTATGCAACTGTGAGTAGCTGGACCACAGAAGGCAGAAACTGTATGGCAGAACCCAAATGACCTCAGAAGACTTCTACAATCAACCAGCAAAGAGCCTGTATGAGCTAATACAGGGAGCTAATACAGGAGTATCCACAATAAGCCCAGGAGGCTGAAGTGGTGCCGGCGAAGGAACGGCTCCTTTTGAAAAAAAAAAGGAAATCATTAAAAAAACACCTCCTCACTTCTTAGAAATCAGACAACCTGGAACATGCCACAAGACGGTATGGTGAGAAAGTATAACTTTTCAAAGAAATTCGTTACGGAATTGAGCAACAAGAAGGAATGGGATCCAAATACCATTATCAGACTTGGAAAGAATGCCATTCAATGGTACACAGACGGCTCAAAAGCAATAGAAGGAACTGGGATAGGAGTGTTCGGGGAACCAAACACTCCGAAAGCTCAGGAAAAACCCCAAGTATCTTTCAAGCGGAAATCCACGCCATAAGAAAGCGCGCCCAGTTCAATATTGATAAAGGATACAGAAAACAAAGGATTATCATAATGTCGGATAGTCAAGCAGCCATTAAAGCACTGAGCTCTTGTGTAATCAGTTCCAAAATGGTGTGGGAATGCCTAGACAAACTCAACGAGAACAATATAGTCACCTCACTATGGATTCCAGGACTCACTGAAATAGAAGGAAATGAAATAGCAGATGAACTAGCAAAGAGGGGGACCGAAATACCTTTCTGGGGGCCTGAACTCTTCTGCGGAATCAGCCCCAATGTAATATTAGAAGAAAAAGGTAAAGCCGAGGAAAAGAGAAGATCTGACCGACCATTGGAAAGATCTAGTAGGGCTTATACAATCGAAGACTCTTTTGGGAGACTTCAACCTGTTGAGATCAAATGAATGCATTAGTAAAAGTAAAACTGCGCTAAAACAGGGATCCTAATGGGACATTGTCGCCTGAATGGGCACCTGAAAAAGCTCAAAATAGTGGAGGAAGATGCAGAGAAGGATGCAGATTTTGTGGCATGGAAGAAGAATCCTCCATCCACTTATTTCCCAACTGCACAGCACTTCAGAATCCTAGAGCACAGCACCTGAGAGATTACTGGATAGAAGAGGAACATTTACCTAAGTTGAAGCCTGTAGACATCCCAAAATTCCTCCGGGAAATAGGACTAAAGGAGCTACTAGTTTCTGAGACTCTCCCCGGAAGTAAGTAGATGTAAGGGGGCGCAATAGATCTTTTAGGTCTCAGTGAATGTCACCCCAAAGCACATACATACATACATACATAACAAAAAAAAAATTGAGCCTGTCCTATATATACAATTATAAAATGGAGTGAATTATGAAGATAGTAAGTTCGTAATCTTTTGCGACAATTATAGTTGTGGAACTAGTTTCTCCGTACAAGCAGGTCGTCGTTTTATTGAATCGAATCTACGGTAATGAATTACTGTGATGAACTTTAAATTATTAACAAAGGATTGAAGAGAATATTTGAGCTTCCCAGGGAAACTTAATAAAGGATTATTTAACTTCGTGGTTTTGTAAGAATTTACTTTATTAAATTTAATCAAATTATGGGGAAATTGGATTCTAGTAGAAAATTATTTACATGTACAAAGACATAATAGGTATTCAGTACCTATATACTCTTAGCGGTGCATCTTTGAGTGTAATAATTATAGTAACAATGAGAATTGCGAACCTGAGGAAAACACTTCATTTCCTTTGAGGTTCGGTTGTTAATTTCTAGTATAATCTTTTTGCTGGAAATAATATCAGTGTTTACACAAGACATTTTAATAAATTGTGTCCTATAAGATCAAGAAGCTGCATTTTTATAAAACATTTTCAAACAAAAGTTACTGAAGACTCCTAATTTTCTCACAAAAAAGTCTTGTTAATTCTAGAAATAAAGTGCAAGAAGATATTGTTGAATTAAATTAAGCGCTCACAATAAGACGTAATTTTTGAAGAAAATCTAAGTAAATCTGACCTTTATTTCCTTATTCCTTTGACTTCAAGTGAAGTATTAATCGATAAACTACACTGTAAACTCTTCTTGAGAGAGAAGATCCATTGTAAACCCTTTCTGCTATCTAGCCTCCTCAGAAAGTTTCAAGATTAGTTCTTTTAAACCAGGTTCCAGTGTCACAGTAGTATCTTTAATTGTACTTTCCCTACTAGTGGCCAGATCTTCTTTTTTATATTCTGCGTTGCCTATTTCTTCCAATAATACACCGAAAAGGGCTCTGACCCTCCAATATAGTATTTCAGCTCCTCTAGGTGACTGTTCTCTTGTTATTTCATTTCCTTTCATTCTAGTGTGTCCTGAACTCTACAGTAAAACTTTTCCATACCATTTTAGAACTGATTATTCAAAATGACTGCTTGACTTTCTTACTTGATGATGCCTTCTATATCCCTTATCAATATTAAATGGTATGAATTTCCGCCTAAAAGACACTTGGAGTTTTATCAAGCTTTCATAGTGTTTCACACTCTTATACCAGTCCCTTCTATTGCTTTAGAGCTATTTGTATTCTTCTGGTAATGGTGTTATCTCCGGAACTATCACCTATTTTAACTAATCCTGAGATATCTTGAAGTTTAAGAATAAACACAGTAATCATTACAGTATGAAGTTATCGAAGTTATCGACAACAACAATGAGGATAACAAGTAACTAAGATACTTATATTTCAGATAATTCTTTCTCATAAATTAATGTGCAGCAAAGTGGAAAGTTGATAAAACAAAAACTTCAAAAATTTGCTTCAATCCCGCTTCTTAAAAACAATGAAACTCGAAAGGGAAACGGAATAACAGCTGAGCTACGCTGATTAACTACAGAGATTATTCTTTATGGAAGCGCATAAACAAATTAATCTGTCGAATATCGGCGAGGAGTAATACCAGCTTACTGAAATAAAATGGGAGTGCTACAGCTTGTTTACTCGCTAAAATGTTTTTTCTTCTTCACATATTTACCAACTATTATTCTTAACCAGTGGTAGATCTTGAAAATATCTAAATAAACACATCAATCATAAATATTTGAAAAACTTAATATACCGTTGGGTTTTGACTGCAATAAATCACTCATGGAAGTAGAAGCCCACCAAATACTATAATAGCTATTTATGTAACCAGTTATGAAATGCATCATTTTGTGTAACGAGTGAAATTTTTGCGGGACGAGCAAGGTCCCGTAAAATGACACGAGTTACACAAAAAAGCATTTTGTTTCATACAGGATTTTATCTAATTTTGACAAAAAGAAAATTTAATTCATTTGATGTGTTTTTTAACAATTTTCAATTAATTTTTCTGATTTGAAAACAGCACTTTTTGATCCCTACAAGTTATGCAACTAATATTACACAAGACAATACTTAACCTAACAAACTGCTCGAATTGTGTCATAAATATTTATAATGCATAAAATAAAAAGTAAATTGTTCTAGTTGTTCTTATTGTTAGTAGTTCTCTTCAGTTCTAGTTGTTATTTTTCTATAATATGACATTAAACTTTCTTCTTTTCTCTCTTGTTTTTTGGCTTTTTCGCTTGCCATTTACAACGAAAAGTTGACGTTTCTTGAGGAGAGTTACTTTACGCTCGCCGAGCGTAAAAAATTGCAAAACGCTGGGTGCCCATAACAACCGATACTAGAGGAAAGTCGCCAAATATGGAATACCATTTTGTTTTTTGGAATATAAAAAAAACTTCATATAAATTAATTCAGTTTAATGGTTTTACTTATCAGTCATACATTTATATGTAGTAATTAACAGCCTTTAATCAAATATATTAGTTATCAAATTAAAATCTAACACAAAAAACAAAATCACAAATGAGTAACCAAATATGGAATAGGTATCCATATATGGAATATAAGCATAAATCAACATAACACTAACAAAAATGGACATTAATATCTTTTAGATCAATTAAATAAATATGATATATTGTGATAAGTGAAAGAAGTTACATAATTACTTGCAAAAGTCACAGATCCAAGTATCAAACTCTGGACCAGCACAATCATAATGTGCCCAGAGCCCACACATCAAGCATTTAATATAATATTCCATAATTAGACACCGACGACTGTCCATATTTGGATTTTTATACTAGTTCAAACTCTTCTGAATATTTTTTAAAGTCACAATATTCTAATGACAAAAGATCACAAAATGGTGAAATAAACATAATACCGATATACTAAATAGTATAACACTTACGTAAACAAACATAACAGCTGGTAATACTCGTTTATTACTTACCTTTAAAATTTTATGCACGACAACAAAAGAAAACACGCCTGCCACACTTGAAGTATTCGCGCAACTGACTCGATGGTGTGGATGCGATAGTTAGTAGACCGAATGAAACAGAAGATGGTCGAGTGTTGCGTTTCATACTTATAGTCTTGGAGAAATGAATGCATTCCATATTAGGATACTATTCCATATTTGGTGACTTTCCTCTACTTTGCGACCTAAAAGTGGAATTATTGTTCTCAAGCAGTATACATTTAATGGAAAATATACTATTCTAATAAAATAAAGTTCTGTATCTGTAGGGTAGGGAGGGTGAGTGTGTAGGCTCACAGCACTTAGGCCGCATGTGACCCATTGTACATCCTCCCGAGGAGTTGTCCTCCTAGGTCATTGACCATCCTGTCCTTCTCAGGAAGGTGGACAGGTCACTGGGAGACATCTCCTTTATATCGGCAGGTGTAGGCCAAGACTCACCGAACACACACTTTCTTATTGACGATAACTCCGGACACTCGCATAAGTCATGCCTGACAGTTTCATCTTCCTGTTCACACATCCTGCATAGAGGTGTGTCCACTAGCCCCATAGTATGGAGGTGTTTCCTTAGTTGACAGTGACCAGTCAGAAATCCTACTGTTAAACGTAGGTTTTTCCTGGTCATCGCCAAATATTTCTTCGGCGCCAGCTTCCCAGGGTCGCCCAGGGTGATCCTGGCAAGACTGCATCCTTTGATTCCATCCCATCTCTTAAGGGATTGAGCATGGGTGTAACGTTTGGCTAGTTCCGCAATTGTCGAAGTCGTTGGGCCGTAGGTGTCACTGGGTCCTAGAATTCTTAGTCCAGCGGCTTCCCTGGCTAAAGAATCAGCAATGCGATTTCCTTTACTCCTGTCGTGCCCTTTAACCCACCTCAGGATAATATTGTTATCTGCCGAGGCGTCAGCTAAATCTTGGCGGCACTCTAGTACTATCCTCGATATAACACGTTGTCTGTTCAAGGCTAATAGGGCTTGTCTACTATCAGTGCAGATTATTATGTTTTTACCAGAAATTCCTCTTCTGGTTAGTTCTTTTCTGGCAATTGAGATACCAGCCAGTTCTGTTTGAACCACGCTGGTATTGTTTCCCATTTCCCACTAAATCTTTAGGTTTAGTGCTCTCGAGTAAACTCCACATCCTGAGCCTTCTTTCATTTTTGAACCATCTGTATATATGCGTATTGCATTTGCAGCATCTGGCTCTGTGTTCTGTTTTATTTGAATTTTGTAGGGTCTGTTAAACAAAAACCTGAGTTCAATAATTGCATCGTTAGCTGCCTGCAGCAGAGGTAGCGCAGTGAGCGCTTCCTGCCATAGGCTTAACCTCAATTGGCCCACTCCTACTTCGGGGTTTACACAAGCCGTGCGCAATCGTACCATGGCCATCAACGCAACCTCCTTGACGTGCAGGTCCAGAGGGGTCAGACCAGTAATTAGTTCCATTGCTGCGGTTGGTGTTGTTCTCATGGCTCCTGTGATGTTTAAGCAAGCCATTCGCTGTATTTGATATAATTTTTGGATGGCCGTTGCTTGTAGAACCTTCGGTCCCCATGCAATTACTCCATACGTTAACATGGGTCTTATTATTGCAGTGTAGATCCAGGTGACCACACGGGGTGACAGACCCCATGTGCGTCCCACTGTCCTCCGACACTGCTCATAAGCCACATATGCTCTTTTTGCTCTGCTGTATAGATGAGAGTTCCATGTTCAAATAAAGTTATACCTACATTCAACTTTGACAGACAGAATATAACAGCCTCTGGTATTACAGAAACTCGAGACGGTAGCTTTATTAGATCAGGATGGAGATGAAGTCGTGTTGACCAAATAAACACGATTTTCTGGTAGGTCATGGTGAATTCGGTAAACCTTATAATCTAGAGGGTTAAATATAATTACCATCCAGAATATGAAACGGGGATCGGCAACCATGTGACTATATAGGCACAATAATAATTCCTCACGGTATTATGCTAAACTGGGATTTACATTTTTTCGTATCGAATTTAAAAGCAGTTATCATTAAGCCTACTATCAACCCTTTTCCCGGAAACCCACCCTTTTTTATTTTGCAATCCAGATGCGAAATAACGTTATAAATTCTAGTTTTCCGTTAACGCCGGAAGCCGTGAAAATACTCTACAGGATTTGGGCATGGAAGAATCGTCAAAATAAGACATAATTGCTAAAAAATTTCCCCAACAGATTTATTATCCCAAAGATATAGTGGTGCAGGTAATGTTAGGTCACATAAAATGAGATATATTGCCACCGTTACTGAATAGAATTACTGGCTCCCTCAATTTCACCTTTTTTTATGGATCTAAATACACTGGGAAAAATGCATGCATTCTAAAATAAAATATTTCTTTTTAAAAGAAAATCTATTCGCCGCTACTGACTAATACTTCCACACAATAGTTCCATTGAAACACCTTTTAATATTTTATTATTAAGCAGCGCGGCAAAAACTAGGAGATCCGAAAGAGATTTTAAATTATCGCGATTAGTTTTATTTTACGTTCTTCGTTCTCGAAAATGTCGGGTATAAGCTACTTTCAATTTTCCTTTCTATTGTCTGCTATTGTGCTTTAAATTTTATTTCTCTCTTTAAATACAACTGTAAGAACGGAAAATCCGAGCAGTCCATGTAATTAATGCGATTACCGGTCTTTTTATATTTCTGAGATTCGGCTGAGAAAATTTATACTGCCACAGCAAATATAATGCAATTTCAATCGATATACAGCACTAATCAGTTTATTTGAAGATTAAGCAGCTGGAAGCACATATTTTTTCAAATGTGACCTAAGCTGTAGGGTGAAGCGGTGTCGTGAGCAATTGTCAAATAATTGCAGTGGTTGAAGCTGTCGACTTAATCTTCAATTTAATTTAATTGATACTTATTCATCAACATTTAATAATTTTTTTATATGAAATCTTCCGCGATGATACGCAACTGCGCGTTGTACTATTTTTGATGCGACCAAAAAACATTCCGAAGAAGCAGGTGTATTTTTCATACGTAATCGAGATTAAACGACAAATCTCTTGAGTGTTAATTTTTAACAAAGTTTAAGCGTAGTAAATTTTAAAGTATTATTTTGTTCCAGTGGAAGTTCTGTTTTTGGTATGGGGAATCAGACTGTGCATTGTTGTACGAAAAGCTCCATCTGAATTCAACGAGAGCAGATTTATCTCCATGGCAATTTACAACGAGTTCTTGTTATCAGTTTTTCTAAATATATCAATGTAAGTATTTATTTAACATTTATGGTATTTACGAGGGCAGTTTGACGGTAGATTTACTTTTCAGAGGTTAGCAACACTTTCAGTGATTATATTGTCAGTTTCCGCCATGTTTTTGGTGTCATCCATGTGTCATCTGTCAAAATTGTACATAAATCTGACAGATAGATTAGTTTTAATACTCATTTAAAGAAAACTGTATTTATTGTAGGGTAAACATGAAGAAAAAAGAACTTTGAGTGTTAATTAAACATAATTTTTTACGTGGAAAATCAATTTAAAAAACCGAGAAAAAGTTACGTCAATATTATCCTGAATGTGTGCCCAGTCCCTTCAAATGATTTGTGGCTCTCTTCTTTTAAAAGTGGCCATATGAATACGGATAATGCTGATCGTTCAGAACCGTCATTTAGTTTAACTACTGCAGAAATGGTTAATAAATTCCGTGCCGTCGAATAAAAAAAATGCGTGAGATAAGCTAATGAAATAAATTTTTTTTCTACAATATTATTGAAAAGTAGGCTTTTTCGCTTGCAATTGACAACGAAAAGTTGACGTTTCTTGAGGAGAGTTACTTTACGCTTGTCGAGCGTAAAAAATTGCACAACGCTCGTTGCCCATAACAACCGATACTACAAACATAATTGTATTGACAGTGACAGTGACATCACAGAGCTACCTGGCTAGGGAGTGTTTTTGTCTTCTGAAAATCTTTTACAAACTAATAAATCGCTGTTTTGTTGAATTCTTAATGTTTTAAATAATTAATTAGTGTGATTGCGATGTTACCGTATCAATTTTTTTTTGTGTTTTTGTGCTTAATTGTTGTGCCACGCTCTGAATATTTTGCATATACTGGCCGGATGGCCCTGCTAGCTGAGGCCTTTCTAATTGTAGAATAAGAAGAAGTACATTGACAGTATTGACAATAATAATTATACGTTTAAAATTTTATGTGTCAAATACTTAGGTAGGTACTTGAAATAAGAAGTATGAATTTATCAATTTTATTAGTTATAATATACAGTGCTTTTCAGATAAAAGTATCCACCTTTAA